>BCKF01000001.1:1490532-2006853 GCA_001600515.1 Yarrowia sp. JCM 30694
ACCCCCGAGGCCCCCAAGCCCGAGGTCAAGCCCGAGCCTACCCCCGAGGTCCCCCAGGTTCAGCCCGAGCCCTCCACCCCTGAGCAGGCCAACGCTGCCACCAACCTCAAGGCTTCCATCTTTGCCCTTGGTGCCGTTGCCGTCGCCGCTCTTCTCTAAGTTTTTTGATCAATGACCTTTGGCCATCAATACCCCATGCCTATAATTAACAAAAACAGAGAAATATAACCTAACTTAATACATATTACGGAGAAATTCTAGTGGTGTGTAGCACTTGTAGATATTGCAGTAGTAGTCAAATTAGACAGATATCCGGCTATTGTGCTGTTTATCGAGTATTTCGTTCCTCGTTCCTGGGGAAGTTTATTGAAGGGTCCTTTTAGGTTTCCCGTATGCAAGAGCTTGTCTTTGTCTTTAATTAAGAGCAAAAATAGAGTGGTCATATAGAGAGGGTCCTTTTCGGGACTGACTCATGCGCACCTGTGTCTCTTTCTGGACGTCGTACAAAGAGCCCGTATAACTAATGACAAGCGGCTCTTCCAAAACGAGAACCAATGTTTAGCTCCCCTCTTCTAAAAGCAGTAAGAGGCTGTGTAGCTAAGGCCTGTCAAGTAAGGTACACACGGCGACATTTGCATTGTTCCAAACTGTTGAACTTTGAACTTTACTTTTTGTTGACCTGAGTCTCACCCCACAACCCTCCTCCAGTAGGCTTCGGACTTCGGAACGATCAGCATGTGAAGGCACGAGCGACAGGAACCCACAGTTGAGCCGTGCAAGTGCGTGTGACATGGCTATGCATACTGGCGTGACATTGGCAGCCCTTCCATGCCGTTCAGCACATGTACATACGGCCACTTTGCACAAATTGGACGTTCTGATAATTACGATTGTGTCGAATGTTTGAGTATTTTATTTACAGAGGGGTGTCTTGTTTATTTTGAATTGGGGCCACATTCACACATGTGCTGACAAAGGGCTCTTGGTATTGGATGGACGGAATGTAAAGTTGTTTACCCTAAGGAGACTTGTCGTGTGGGAATGAGGCCCTCTGACACATCCCCAGGTGAGCCGTCGTGTTTTCATTTTGTTCCTGGTCTAAGGGGTGTGGGTCGGGTGAGCACCAACGATTAGCGATACGGATCGTATCATCCGACAACACTGCATGCCAATATAATAATTACTGGGCTTTGTGGGCTGAGAATAGGCTAATCTATATCAACTCTTCCCTTCTTCAAATATCGTGTTCTATATGACTGTGGCCACTTGTACACGCGACCTATAATAGTTCAGTTATAGCGTCGCACGGCTGTGCTAAGCGTACATTAGTTATGTAAGGTGATAACGAGGATCTCGAGTGGACACAGAGCGATATTGGATAGTCAGGTGTGTGTTGTCGTATTATGAGCTCTAGTGAATAGCCTACACCCTTTAAAGACTCAATTAGTTTGCCTCATGAGACGACTGTAATTTGTTTAAAGTATTGGTGATAGTGGCTGAACAGGAGAGACCCATTGAGGACAGTATGAATTATGTATGGCAAGCAATGACAATTCCTGGTATAGTTCCAGTTGCTGTAGCTGCCGTAGCTACTTGTAGCTCAGAGATACACAGTTTAACAGTTAACGGTTCTACAGGCACAATCTAATCAATCTACGCACATCATCTCTAGCCACACAGTACAAGTACAGTAATCTTCAAAATGTAATAAAATAGTTATGCAAAGAGATGCAAAGTCCGTAGTCAGCTTTTCAGCTAGTTCTGGCCAGGTCATTTCGGATGTGACCCGACCACGGTGCTATTAGTAGGCGGGTCTTGCATGGGAGTAGCTGGAGCGCCCACTTGCTGTCTCAGGTGCGTTTCCATCAGATTGGCGTTTCTCGTAGTACATTTAAACACGGCGTTAGCCACGTCTCCGATCAGGGGGATAAATCCAATACCACATCCAATTGCCAGGTTGAGAATCATCTGAGCCTCGAGAGAAGGAGGAAGACCACCGGTGAGGTTCTTCTTCGCCTTCTGCACAAGACGGTAACCAAAGTAAAACACAAACAAATCTCCAACAACAGGAACCAGACCAATAAGAGTAGCCCATCCTACTCCAAAACCACACATGTCAAAGACCCAATCCAGCTGGTACGACCATCGCAGGAACGACTTGAGCACCCGCTCGTCCTTCTTGTCAAGACCCTGGGGCAAAGTTCGCTTGATCTTCTTTCTCTTGGGCTTGACTTTTTCGTTGGCGCCTGGAGGAGGAGGGATTTCCTCATAGTAGTGGTAGGGGTGAGCGGGCTCAAGATTGGTCTTGATGGCACCGTTGAGGTGTGACGTGACGTATTTCTTTCCGTAGTGTTTGGCGATGAACGACATGTTGTGGCGACAAGGAGAGGCGGAGCGAGTTGGGAAAAGTCGATTGCTTGCGGTCGAGATAACGGTGTAACTTTATTGGGGGATGGAACGCTCAATGAGGCAGTTTGAGGTATTTTTTTCGGAAATATGGGCTATTTGTGGCCGTTTGAAGCACGTAGAGCATGATTTATCTGATTTTACGCCCCCAAAACCCCCATTTACGCCCTGAATAAACCCCCGAAGCACTCTGAGTTTAAGCGTGACCATGCATGTGCAACTCGAAATGAAACTGTGATGTGGGGAATGAGCAAGAGTTGGTGCTTGGAGAAAGTACAAGAGTGTTAATAATTGTGCCTCAACGCGATCAAAAATATGAATATACTGATGTATCTCTACACTCACCCCCCTACCCCCTAGACTCTCCACTGTCAATGGCTTGCTGCGCCTCCAAAAAAGGGTGCGTGTGACATGCACAAACTTCCAACCATCTCTCACTGTCTCCACCTTGGGGAAAAAAATCACATGGACTGGACAAAGTCGTTCAACATCAGCAGTGCGAAAAACGGCAGGCCCGTGCGACTTTCAGGGGCCGAGAAAACGGCTCTACAGGCCGCTTTTGACGAAAACGCCGAAGATGGCGTCATTTCAGCGTTTGACGTGCCACTAGTGATTATGGATCTGGGATGGTCTGTGGAGGAGTTTTCCGGCACTGAGAATCTAGATGAGTGTGTTGAGACGCTCAAACCAATCTTTATGAACGATGTTATCACTTTTGACGACTTTAGCGACGGTTTCTCACGCATGATCATCAGACAAGTGCTTGATCCAGGTTTTGAATCAGATGGAGAAGATGACAATGGCGGGTTTATGGCTGAGAGCGAAGACGAAGGAGGATTCGTGGCCAGTGAAGCATCAGACGGAGCATTAGACGACGGAGGAGGGTTCTTTGTGGCTAGTGATGGAGAGACAGGCGGAGATGTGGTGCCTGAAGAAACCGAGGAACAGCCAAAGAAGAAGAAAAAGAAGAAGGATCATTTCTCTGAAGACGTGCCATTGGCATTCTCCTGGTTCACGAAATCAGACACCATTTCTACACATGATCTGAGAAGAATCGCCAAGTTGGTTAAAGATAACGCTAGCGATAAGGACTTTAAGGATATGATGGAGGTGGCTGGAGCGGTAGGTGGCAAGGTGGATATTCAGGCATTTGAGGGGTTGCTGAGGAAGCTGTAGAATCAGGCATATGGTGTGGTAATGCTGTGATCATTGGTTCTGTGGAGGTGGAGCTACAGTGTTGTACACTAACACAAGTGTCCCCTAAGACGCTCCTTTTTGGGCTCAATGTGGCCTATTATTTATTATATGGTGACAAACCAGGGCGACAATGCTCTGGCTTTTCAGGTGAAATAACACCGATCCAGTCACCCGTTGCTGTTGTGGTTGATATTACTTCATAGTCATTGATACCTTTACTGCAGTTGAGAGCTATGGTTGATCATACTGTAGCTCCTATTTGCCATGACCAACAATGGTTCAAGGGCTTAGCTACGATAGTACGATTCGTACGTTCTTGCAACCAGCTTAAGCCTGATCATGCTTATCCTATTTAATGTTTTATAAAGTTGAGGTCCAAGTTTTTGCCCCTCGACAGTTTTTGCATAACTGACAGATGGAGACTTAGATCTCTCATACCGGTATCTGATCGTCCTTTTAAAAGGCATAAAATATATATTCATCTGTCTGTCTCATTATTGAAGAGCTGCGAGGTAGGGTAAAAGGCCCCTCATTCTTTCGGTTAGCATGCAGCTTGGATGCCAACTATAATAGAAGGTCATCTGTGGCATGCATTGTTCTGTAGCAAAGACGAGAACCTCTTCTATTGTGTCTCAACGTAGAGGTTCAGAGTATATCGTAATGAAGAATGAAACAGACCAAAGCACAAGAAAAAACACTGGCTATGTCAGGGTTCCAATTTCAACCCATTTCGTCCAAGTTTTGTTTCATCTTCTTAAGTTTGGAAGCCCCTGTAAGCCGCATCCCCATTGACCTTTTTTTGACGATCTCGTTCTTTCATCACCAAAATTTCATGACGGAAAACCTCAGAATTCCCAACCTGATCTTTCGAGGTTTTCAGATTGGGCTCTGTCTAGCCAACTGGGCTCTGGCAATCGTCTATTTTGTCTTTACATACTCTGAATATGTTCGGCCAGTGGTATGGGTGCAGCTGTTTGGTATAGCACCTCTGACCTTGGCCTGGCTCTTCTACATCATGATTGAGCCTCATAGAGCACCCAAGAAGACAAATGCCAAAGCTACTATCATCTGTGAACTCATTGTAAACACATTGTGGCTCCTGTTCTTCCTATGGCCGAAAGTTCTTCCTATGGCCGACAGTTATCAGCTATGGCATTGATCCGATGTTTCTTGGATTTGGAGTCGCTGCCTGGGTCACTTTTATTGTCACGACTTCCTTCATTCTTGCATCTGCCTGGCCACTGTACAGAAAGGGCCTGCTTAACCAAGCCAAGGTGAGAGCAGGCGGTACTATTTACTTGCCTGAAGGAGTCACGGAGATTGCAGAGGTTGAAGAAGAGGTTGAAGAAGGGGATGAAGAAGAGCCTGAAGTAGTGGAGGAGGATGCCTCAAAACCATCCAAGAGCTGATAGCATACTAACGACAAATAATTAATGCATGCACTAATAGACACTATTCAATCAACGCCAGTAGCAATGATCTCGTTATGGTAGCATCTCCGAATGACTATTCTGTGTATATACACACTTCACAACATATATTGGTGTATCCAAACGAAAGTAACTGAGATATAAAATGTCAGCGTTCACTTATTGGTTTGTACCGGTACATACTTCCCATAATGATGATTTAGCATGTGCCTTGATCTCTTGGCAGACTAATTATGATATACGAGAATGACACACGAATATATAGAAAAACAAGACAAAAACGTATTAAACCACTGACAGAAGCCATAATTATAGTCTACAACATTGAGTAATGTTTCGTCCACTTTCACTTCCAGATCATCTCACAATCAACCTCACACTTGATCTGGCTTTAATTGAAGATGTCAGCCGTAGTGTACTGGTACAACTACAGTAGTTTATGTTGGCCATCATTATCTACTGGTACGCGTTTAAATCAATGCACTCACATAAAATAGCACCCTTTCCATCACAAACAAATCATGAAAAACCAGGGCAAAACTTTCTACAATGATTTGATCTCCACGATCCTAGCTACGTACAATACAGCACATCCTACCCATACTACACGTATCTTGCAACACCTCGTGCCGCGCTCTTTGTCTAATTATCAATTTTTCTTTCCCCTTTTAAATGATGTGCTTGGATCGGAAGTAGGATCTCAGGTAGATGACCTGCCAGACGCCCAGGGCAATGAGTGCAATAGTGATACCGACCGAGAAGAACTTGACTCGTCGGTTGGTGGACTCGTTGGTGTCTCGCAGTCGCATCTCTCGCATCTTGAGGTAGTTCATTTCCTTGTCCACCTCGTCGACGATCTCCTCGATTTTTCGCAGCTGCACTTCTGCGGGCTTGAGCTTCTCAGAGGCCTGGATCTGCTCCCAGTCTCGGGCGTTGGCTCCAATCGCCACAGACAGATCGATCTCCTTGGTCTTTCCGAGGTCCTGGTGCGAGTTGGCCACGTTGTGGAAGCACACGTCCAGAGCCGTGTCCTGATGAGAGCTGAAAGTGGTGATTTCTCGGCCCAGAACGTTCTTGATTCGGGTGTACTCGTTTCCGTGGGCGTCTCGAACAACCACGCTCAGCTGCTGGCCGTCAGCGTACTTGGGCGACTCAACAGTGACGACAACAAGCTCGCCATTCTTGACAAAGTCTCGCACACAAAAGGGCAGCTCGTTTTTGTCCTTGGCGGGCAGCACAAATCGCAGGGCCGCCACGGCGTTGATGAGAAGCAGCAGGGTCAGCACGCTCACGATGGATTTCATGGTGAAGATTTGTCTGTTGTGTTGAGAGAAAGAGGTTGTGCCTAGGCGTGTGATAGTTACGTGTTAACTTTACGCGTGTTCAGGGTTGGGGGAGGAGTGGGAAGTGTAGCCTGAGGCAAGTACAAGGGTTAAATGTGGGTGTTGTGTTACACAGAAGCAAGTGGTGAATATATAAAGACGGCAAGTCCCACTTTTATTTACACTACACAACCACATTGACGTGTACTATTACAATCCACCCAGATCAGAGACTTGTCAGGACAAACTTTGATTGCCCCCACGAACTCCCACGAGAGTCCCTAATTTAGCAATTAAGGAGAGTGATCTGCACAGTCACGTGAACCCACTGCGAGTAGTAGCATGGTAGTCAGGGAGAAATCACAAGTGGGAAATGCTGCTGATCTGGGTTTGTGTTTTTTTCAAACACGAAAATCACGTGACTGGCGTGAAATCATGATTACACCCCCCTCATCTTCGAGGCTGGCTATTGGTGCAGGTGGTCGTGTGCAGTTGGGAGTAGAGTTGCTATGAGAGGACGTTTTGAAGGCTCAAAGGGCTTATCAAGGGCCAAAAGAGGTATGAACAAGTCAAATGCTCATTGTTCGGTTCCTTTTTAGTGCAAAAATTGTGTCATTACACGCAAGGGCGTGATCTCGTATTCGTATCTTTTTTCATCTCTGTAGGTGAAGCTTTTTGGTAAGACATGAGTGCCTGAGTGCCTGAACATGACAGAATGACATCATCTCGCTGATTTTCAATTTTCGAGATTTTCGAGATTACTCAGCTTATATAATCGCTTACTGTTGCCTTCAAATCGTTCTAGAACAACATGGGCTGTTGACATTCTCTCTAATCCTTCAGCAATAACTGGAGCCTATGGTTTTCTCAAAGTAGCTATATCTCCACAGAGCTGTATGGTGGGAATATGGGCTAGGGGTTTGCAGACGATGTGAGGCGTTTTGGGTGGCAAAAAAAATGAGAATAGGGAGAGTGATGAGCGCTGATTCCACTGAGCTATTTATACCCTCTCTTACCCTTCCACACCTCCAATTAACCAGCGTTCCATTTCTTCTCCAGACTAATATTAGCGTGATAAAATTAGAGTGTGATAGTCCGAGACGTCCATTGTGGTGTGTTGTCCGAAGCGTGCTTGCATGAGATCCATTTAATAAGCTGTCATTTGTCAGACTCCAGAAAAGGTGTAATGCGCTGAAAAGACGATATGACAGATTTGTAGTAATGGGAATCATACAAGAGTAAGTCTTACAAACAGCCCCTGTTCCAACTACGGCGTTTCAGCCCCAAAAGGCGTCAATTAATGACACTCGGCTGGTATGTCTATCATCGCATACAGACTTTGTCTATACAGCTCAATTGTATTGCTAAATCCAATATAGCAAGAATGTCTAGGGCTGGGCTATTTGTGCTGGTACGGGATCTACACATGTACTTGGCCTCGCTAGTATTATTTATGGCTATTGTTCAACCAAACTGGCTTGGTAGACCTCCAGGGGGACATGTGGAAACGTGCATGAAGCATTATATGAAGTACCGGTACGAGTTTTATTTTTGGGAGTTGCTGCATAGCCCCTATTCCGGGGTATAGAGGCGGCCAGGGGCGCGGACGACCCTCGAAAAACACGCAAACGGTCTGGTAACGCCGTAATACGTGCTAAAAAACACTGACACGTTGCCCAAACCTGCTAGGTCCACTTTTTTCCAGAGCCTGTTTACCTCCTTCCCACCTAAGGTTGGTTTCAAACCATACTATTTTTAGACTATACATGAGGCCTGCCAAAACCTCCATTTCGAATTTCGACTTGCAATAAGACACTCACTCAACATGAACGTCCCACCTCTGTCGTCCGCCGCAGTGCCCATATCCACGTCGGCGCTGCTCGGCACGCTGCACCAGCAGTACAACTCGGCTGACCGGTCACTTCGAATCGACTCGACCTCCGTGCTGGTTCTCGACGGCCATATCGACCTCGACTTTCTCAACTCGGTTTGGGAACACGCCTGGAAGCGTTCTGAAGACCAGAGTATTTTCATCGGGTGAGTACACAGATATGACGTTTGAGAATGCCACTAACACAGATCCTCGATACCTTCTGCGCCATCTTCGTTCCTAGCATGTCTGCAAGAGTTCCCCAACATCCCGCCCCAGACCGCCACTGCTCTCAACGTGCTGCTGCCGTTTTTGACCGCACAAACACCCGAAAATGTCGACACCATTCTGCACAACGGCCTGTCTGTCTGTGTCTCTCTAGACGCAGACGGTAATGTGTGCAAGACCCGAATCATGCTGGCAGACATGCCTCTGAGCTCGGTCAAGCACCTGACCCATGTTCCCCATGAAGCCGACAACAGAGCTTTCAGCGTCTTCTACAATCTACTGCTAGCCGCCACAGACAGCGAAATCGACCACTTGTCGCTCAAACAGGCTGATGAGTACAATCTCCTGAAACCTTCGGGAACATACACCCTTCCGGAGTACATGCAGCACACCGACGATCATGCATTGGCCACAGACTGGAGAGACTCGCTCAAGCAGTGTGGAATCCGAGGCCAGAACCTCAGATCAATTCTGTCCACTTTGTCTGGTCTGCTTCTGCTTGGTCAAGGTAATGAGTTTGATACTCTAGAGGGAACTGGCCTCATTGGTGTGTCTCCAGACACCCTCCAGCAGCATTCTGTGGACGAGGTGATTTCCTCGACTTACATTGCCCTTGTTAAGACTGTGGTTGGACTTCTTAACCAGTTTTTGGAGGGTATGGATCTGGCACCTGTTGGAGACTCTGGCTCACCTGAGGACGATATTGTCGCTCTCGTGAACATTGTCGAGTGTGGCCCGTCCGAACGTTCTGTCATTCTCAGATCTGTGTTTGACGACTCAGTGGGTATTTCCAAAGAGCTGGTTGATGAGGGTTTCAGAGTAGTCAAGACACCTCAGAATGTCACCAAGGTGCTATCTACCTGGAACAGTGAGAAGATTGCTTCTCTTCAACACATGCAGCGGCTTCAAATCCCCAACTTTCGGTTTTTCCTCGATGAAAACCTCTCTGTTCTGGCCAGAGACGACTTTGCAGAGCATATTCTCGACGTCACCTCTCTCCTGACTACCTCACGTATCTGGAACGTGATCAACGTGGCTGTCAACACTACCGCCAAAGGAGAAGTGCTTGAAAAGTGGACTGGAGGAACAGTCTCACTCCAGGTTCGAAACTGGGCTCTGGTAGAGTGGATTCGAAAACGGTCTGGACGAGATTACACTGCGGACTTTGCATTTGACGAGCTGGCCGACCGTTACGCCGCTCTCCACTTTCCCTCTGATTACATGATTCTACAGGGATGGGTGGCTGACACTTTCGGATGGGGTCCTGCAGACTTTGCAGTGGGTCAACACAGAGCCTGGCTCAGTGAACCGGCCTGGAACCATCTCGAGGAGGCTATTGGACAGGGCTTGGGTCATGGAGGATACGACCATCATCAGGCTCCCTACATGGACCAGCTTGGAGGTCATGGTATGAACATGCCCAACATGATCAATCCTGCCATGGCCAACATGGGCTCTTACGGAGGAGGTCTCACTGAGCGAGAAATGCATACTCACGAGGCCGATTTGCATCCTGCCGAGCCCAACATCACTACTCTTGTTCCTGATGGAGCTAACGGTTCAGACGATCCTGACTATCCTTATCCCAGTTATGAGAACCAGGGTCTGATGGATCCCAGCAAGTACAGAGACGCCCAGGAGTTTGGAATCGACCCCGAGTATCTTGTTGGTACTACTGATACTGTGGTTGTCAAGACTTCTGGATACAGACGCATGTGGGTTGCTTTTGTGTGGCTTCTGACTTTCTGGATTCCTTCTCCTCTGCTGAAATGGGTTGGACGAATGAAACGACCTGATGTGCGAATGGCGTGGCGAGAAAAGCTCGTCATCTTTGTCTTCATCTTCATCATCAACGCGGGTATTGTCTTCTACATGATCTTCCTGCAGCGAATCATCTGTTCCAACTTTGATAAAGCGTGGAACGCACGAGAGCTGCATACTCACCAGGGAGAGAACGATTACTTTGTCGGAATCAGAGGTTCAGTCTACGATATGACCAAGTTCTACCGACAGCAGCATTCTGATAACGGTATGAAGACCAACCCTGACGATATGTTGACTTTCGCTGGTCAGGATCTCACAGACTACTTCCCTCCTCCTCTTACTGTTGCTTGTCAGGGTCTGGTTGAAGACGAAGATGTCTGGATGATGTACAACAACACTGTGAACATGATTCCTCAGGCTATTCACTACTCCGGTTCCTGGAAGGTGCCTGCTGAAGGCCAGGCTCTGCATGACTACTCTTGGTACGATGACAAGTTTGGTCCCAAGATCAAGCAGTACTTCAAGGGTGATCTTGTGGTGGCCAAGAAGGATGTGGAGAAACAGGGTACGCAGCAGCAGCGAATGTGGATTATGATGGGTGATCAGATTTTCGATTTCACAAACTATTTCTACACCCTGACCATCTACGACCCCTCTCAGTCACCTCTGTACAAGAAGTACGACTTTTTGGCCCCCGAAGTCAAGGATATGATCCAGAACAACGCTGGTACTGACGTCAAGGAGCTGTGGAAGGATCTGGGTATCTCTGACGCTGATAAAATGACCCATATGAGCTGTTTCAACCAGGCTTTTTACCATGGAAAGCTGGATTTCAGAGACTCGGCCCGATGTCAGGCTGCCAACTACATTCTGCTGGCCATTGCTTGTCTGCTTTCGTCAGTGACTGTCATCAAGTTCATTTCGGCTGTTCGTTTCGGCTCTTCCAGACAACCTTCTATGCAGGACAAGTTTGTTGTGTGCCAGGTTCCCGCTTACACTGAGGACGAAGATGCTCTTCGAGCCGCTATTGACTCTCTGACTTGTCTCAAGTACGACAACCGACGAAAACTGCTCTTTGTTATTTGTGACGGTATGATTGTGGGTAATGGTAACGACAAGACGACTCCTCAGATTGTTCTTGACATTTTTGGAGTTGATCCCAAGGTCAATCCTCCTGCTCTGGCTTTCCATTCAGTCGGAGAAGGTTCCCAGCAGCTCAACTACGGAAAGGTGTACTCTGGACTGTACGAGTTTGAAGGTAACATTGCTCCTTATGTGGTGGTTGTCAAGGTGGGTAAGGAGTCGGAAACCAGCAAGCCCGGTAACCGAGGAAAACGAGACTCGCAGGTCATGCTCATGAAGTTCTTCAACAAGGTCCATTACCAGGCTCCCATGTCTCCTCTTGAGTTGGAGTGTTTCAGACACATCAACAACATCATTGGTGTGGATCCAGAGCTCTATGAGTACATTATGATGGTTGATGCCGATACTTCCGTGTCTGAGGACTCTCTCAACCGAATGGTGTCTTGTTGTGCCGATGATTCTCGAATTGCCGGTATTTGTGGAGAGACTTCTCTTCAGAACGAGCAGAAATCATGGACCACTATGATTCAGGTGTACGAGTACTATATTTCGCATCATCTGGCTAAGGCCTTCGAGTCGCTGTTCGGTTCCGTCACCTGTCTGCCTGGATGTTTCTGTATGTACCGAATCCGTACTGCTGATCGAGGACGTCCTCTGATTATCTCCAACGAGGTTATCAGAGAGTACGCCGAGAACAACGTCGACACTCTGCACAAGAAGAACCTGTTCTCGCTCGGAGAAGATCGATATCTCACCACCCTCATGTCCAAGTACTTCCCCAAGATGCGGTACAAGTTTACTCCTGACGCCCATGCTCAGACTGCTGCTCCTGAGTCCATTGCCATTCTGCTTTCTCAGCGACGACGATGGATCAACTCTACGGTGCATAACCTGATGGAGCTGCTGCGTCTTTCTCAGCTGTGTGGATTCTGTTTCTTTGGTATGCGATTTGTCGTCTTCATTGATCTGATTGGTACTCTCATGTTGCCCTCCGTGTGTATTTACCTGGTTTACCTGATTTACCTGCTGGCATCTCACACTGGAGCCATTCCTATCATTTCTCTGGCTATGATTGGAGGAGTGTACGGTCTTCAGGCCCTCATTTTCATCATCAACAGAAAGTGGGAGCATGTTGGCTGGATGATCATCTACGTTGCTGCCTACCCTATCCACTCCTTCCTGCTTCCCATCTACGCTTTCTGGAACATGGATAACTTCTCCTGGGGTAACACTCGAGTTGTTGTAGGAGAGAAGGGCGGTAAGCAGCTTGTTTCTGTGGCTGATGAAGGCTTTGATCCTGCTTCTGTGCCTCTGGAAACCTGGTCTGACTATGCTCATCGAGTCGGTGTTCCTGGAGCTGAACGACGTATTGTTCTGAACTCCAGATACGGAATGAAGCGGTCTGAGATTTACAGAAACGACGACGAGTACGATGATGACTACATGGACGAGTTTGGATACGACATGCAGACGTTTGCTGATGACCAGGCTCGATTCAACCACGAGCCTGAAAAGGCTTACCATTCTCGAACCACGTCGTTGATGTCCTGGGGAGGAGATTTCGATGAGGGCAGTGTCATGCCTGCTCAATCGACTGCTCCTCAGTCTACCTACGGAGGTAGAAAGCCCCGACCCAAGTCCATGATCTCTCAGTACGCTATGTACCCTTCAGTGGGTAACCGAGGTTCGTACTATGATCCCATGTCTGACAAACGAAAGACCATGACACGATCGACATCCACCCCCATGTCTCTCATGAGTGGCCGGTCGTCTGTGATGCTGGGACACGAGAGAACCAAGTCTCTGGGAGACGCCCTTGGATCTGATTTGGACGATGGCCAGAAACTGGCTATTTCCCAGGCGGTTAAAGCCACTCTTGCTGCGGCCAACATGGACACTGTGACTCGACGACAGCTCCGAGAAGCCGTCGAGGACCGTATGGGTGTTCAGTTCAGCCCTGAGCGAGCTGGATACGTCGATACGGTGATTGACGAGGAGCTGGAGCGAATGGAGGAGTAGAGATAAAAGAAAAGAAGAGTAAAGGAGTTTAGCATAAGTTATAAGTTATATGATATTGTTTAATAGTTGAGTGTAGTGCCTGTAAATAAACCTGCTATTCGTTAGCTTGTCCTTAGTCTCCTTTGTAGTTAACCTCCAACGGCTATTTACTTGTCAAAAATTTAACCTTCGTTGGGTGAAAAATATTCGCCTTGGAAACTTGTCTTGGGAAGCCCAAAAAAAATCTCCCGGGGGCGAGTCGAACGCCCGATCTCAAGATTACAATTTATACCATTACAGTCTCGCGCCTTAAACCAGCTTGGCCACCGGGAGAAATCTTGATTTTCTAGAAAAAGTGGGGTCTACTATCGGAAATCTGCCGAATTTTGCGCCGAATTTTTCAGTATGATCCGGGCCTCTAGGGGGGATATAAGTTATATGAGTGTGTTTAAAATAAGTGGAATTTTATATTAGGCTGTTGAAATTAACAGATATGTTGGTATTTGCGGTATTGGTGTGTGTTGTTGTGGTGAGACTAGAGCGGTGCCTGTTGGGGAGGGTATAAAAACCGGAGGTTGAGGATTTTGGGAAGGTATAAGATCTGGAGTCATTTTTCGATAGCTTGGGGGTAGTCTCATTAGTCAGCTTGAAAAATAATTTACCATATCTTAGTCTATGGGAACATCATAGTGGTGGGTTTTATAGTGATGCCAAACCAAGGACCTGATTTGTTAGTAAGCAATATCTAGAACATCTGAGGATCACAAAAAGTGTACAAAGAATAGTCTATAATCCTTCTTATATCTATATACCAGTACCCATCACTTCTCCTCAACCAGTCCCCTCTTCAGTTTACCAACATACTGACCTAGACACTCCGCAAAAGCCTTGTTAGTAGCGAGAGTTTGTTTATTTCTAGGCACATGCTCCTTGATATACCTCTCAGCATCAATCGATAACTGTGGGTAGCCCTTCTCATGAGCCAGATGGTCACAAGCTACCTGTAGAGCAAGTCCCGGAACACCCATAGGACAGGCTAACAGTTCAGACATGAGAGCGGCACAAGAAGCCAACAATGGGCCTTCCACAGGCTTCCAACTGCTGAAGTATTGTGTGTAGACGAAATCCGAACTGGTATCCACTCCGTAGCGTTCAAATATCGTACAGATTCGAGCTTTGAGAGCCACCCATGAATCCGACTTGAGATTGGCAATCTGGTCATGCAGTTCCTCAGGAACCAATTCTGCAATCACCAAAATGATGAAATCAATCAATCCATGCTGATCCAAATGAGGCATGGACTCTCCAACCTCTTCCCAACATAGCTGCAGGTACAGCAGGACAGGCACATTGGTGAACCTGCTTCCGTCTTTAGGAAGTGTCAAAGGACCTCGTTTTGTGGTTTTCAAAAACATTTCGGCCACATCATCAGCGTCAGAAGGAGGTTCGTGAACATGAGCAGCTACTGGAAGACGTGAAGCTGCAGCATCTCGAATCATGAGTGTAAGAATATCGTCTGAAAGGGCTTCTCGCTCCTCCAGGGAAGACGCATTGAGAAGACTGTTGACTCTGGCCTGATGGGCCTCTTCAAAACTCTGGCCGGTCATATGTAATGAAGAGAATGAAGAGTATCAGGAGAGTAATCAAGTAACTCCGAGATCTGAGGGGTTATCTCCATTACAGTTAAGTTCCAGGTATATTTCTCAATATCCAGGAAATCCCTGAAAGGCGGGGTTATCGAAAAAAATGAAACTGGAATCAAACAAGTGGATAGAGAGGAAGTCGTTAGACCCGTTTAAACTTGTTCTAGACTCGTAATACGGCCTCAACGGTCTTCTCGGAGTTTTGAGATAATTAACGATTAAGGTTTTTCGCAAAACTTTATTTGACTTTTTTCAGATAGTAGTAGCCACGTTTTCCGAAAAATTAAGATTTTTAGGGCGTCTGGTGTAGTTGGTTATCACATGCGCTTAGCATGCGCGAGGTCCCCGGTTCGATTCCGGTGTCGTCCATATTTTTATTTTTCAAAAATGATTTTTTTTTATCCCAAGAGCAAGTTGGGACATAATTTTTAGCACTCCAGACCCCTGCAAAACAATGATTGATAGCTCTTTAACCAATTGAAGCCTGATTTTTTCGTCTTTTCCTCTCACTTCATCGCACAGCCCAGGCATTGCTGCTCGACCGTATAACTGTGCTGCATCTAATAGCCGATATAGCCATGGCACATATTGTAGGCATGGTGTGTGACGAGAATACGTCTGGACACTCCTTTGCTACAATTTGGTCTTGGCATGAGTCATGAGTTGTTGGTATTGCTTGGACATTGTTTTGTGGGTTAGCACTGGCCTGTTAGCCACGTGACAAAGAACCTTGAGGGCTAGTGTGACACTAAAGTCTTGGGATGTTGTGGACGGCTCCAGAGAGACTACAGTAGTTATTTTATCTTTGTTTCTGGGTAGCATCGAGATGAGAGCAAGTGTTTGGGTTTCGAAAGACTAGGTTAGCGTTGCGCTCCAAACGCTAAAAGCATGTGGGCCCATCAGATAATTCTGTTCATCGGAGAAGCGGCAAAGTGGAAGAAAGAGGAAAAAGGAAAAAGAAAAACAGGGTCAATTGAGTTTTCCAGCAACACGAGCAAGACTGGGGTGAGGAAGAGGGGGTAAAGCGGTGTCCAAATTGAGATGGGAAATTATCAGATCTGATCCAGAACAATCCACAAACGTCATTATCTACAAGTACAGTTCTTCAACGGCTCTCAATCGGCTCTCTATCGGATTCCATGGACTCCGGGGTAGTGCAGATCTGGTGATCGTCAAATCTTCGAAGAATAGGGCATCTCGCTACTGGTGCTACAAAAAGTCATTAAGAGTTATCATTACGTCGTTATATAGCCGTTAGGCAAGATTAAATGGGGGGTGCTTAGATGAGAGCGGCAACCAGAGCGGCACCAGCAAGACCGGCGGCGTAGGTGGCCTTGGAGCCAGCGTTAGCCTGGGGAGGAGCAGAGGTGGCACCGGAAGCCTGGGCAGCGCCGGAAGAGGCAGCAGGCTTGGACTCGGCAGCAGAGGTGGCAGCGGGCTTCTCGGAGGCGGCAGCAGAAGAGGCAGCGGCAGAAGAAGCAGCGGCAGAAGAAGCAGCAGCAGAAGAAGCGGGCTTGGACTCAGCAGCGGCAGTGGACTCAGCGGCAGCGGAAGAAGCGTGAGAGTGAGACTCCTCGGCGTGAGTGGACTCGGGAGCGGGAGCAGCAGAAGACTCGGGCTTAGCCTCCTCAGTGGAAGCAGGGGCGGCAGAGGACTCGGGCTTGGCCTCCTCGGTAGAGGCGGGGGCAGCGGAGGACTCAGCAGCGGCGGTGGTCTCGGCAGCAGCGGTGGTCTCGGGGGCAGCAGAGGTCTCCTGGGCAGCAGAAGAGGGAGCAGCGGTAGAGGCGGGAGCGGCAGAGGACTGAGCGGAGGCGTTCTGCTGCTTGGGCTGAGTGGGGAATCCACAGTAAGCAAGAGGAGGCTCAAGGAACTTGCCGTAGTCCTTCCAGAGAGTAGAGCCACAGTCCAGGCAGGGGTCTCGGGCATCGTAGAAGGGAGTTCCCTCGTTACAGAGACAGTCCTTGTCCCAAGAGTCGCCCTGAGAGCACTTTCGGGCGTCGAGGATCATGTTACCACAGGTAGCATGGCACTGGTAGGTGGCACCGTCCTGAGGAGAGGGGGCAGCGACAACGGCGGAGGCCAGAATGGCGACAATGGCAGCGGCAGAGAACTTGGTCATTGTGATTAACGAGTGGAGATGGTTTGATGATGGTATGAAAAGAGGGAGAAAGAGGTGGTTTATATATTAGCAGTGAGGCCGGTGCAAGCGGCGGTTTGGCAAAATTATCATTTCCATCAGAGTTTGGTCCATGCACCTTTCTAGGTTGTGCCATTTAGACCTTGTTGCAAGGTTTGATGTGCAATTATCTGATCAAACGACAAGAGTGAAGTTGCCGTGGACTCAGACAACCTGGTTGGTGAGTGTGTCGTTTTCCAAGATCAGAAGATCAATATTGTCTAGGATCCTTACTTGTTTCTCTTCTCACATCTCACCGCCCTTTGCTCGGCTCAAATATCGCATTCCAGTATCTAACCTACTCGGTGTAGGTCTGGGTCTACTAGGAGCTAGCACACTCTGTTTGTATAGGCTTGGCGGTATGGGGAGGTATGTTTCTTTGTCCCAGATTATCTAGATAATCATCAGAGTTTGGCCTGCTGCAGAGTTTCGGGGCCGCATGTTTTCCACATGGTTCGGCGTCCAGAACGGGCGGAATGTTTCTTTCTTTCCTGTTAGGGGGGTGGCTGGGGTATTTCGCTGCCGAAATTACCCTCGGGATACCAAGCCAAGACCGAGCTTGAGGGCTTGAGAAGAAGCAACTACATACCATGTAGTCTTGCTGTGCGGTATCGCTATTACTCCCCGGCAAAAGTTGACGACACGCACAACCCGCAGAATCCGCTAATGTACAGAGAGAGCATGCACACGGACGAATTGGTCTAGATTCCACCCCTGAGAGGCCTGTCCAGGAACATTGGAATGTTGCCAAGCGGTGTACCACTCTTCGAACCGGGTTGTTTCAAATACCATTGGCATTGGGCTGCTTCTTAGAACATGGGTGATGATCATACAGCCTCGTATTAGCCACGGAGACCGTTCAAGTTGCTGGTCCAGCCGCATGCGAGATCAATCTACTCACTTGGGAGGCGCTCTCAACAACCCAAACGAGCCAAACGTTATTTTTAGTACACTTGGCTCGGAGAAATATAGCCTTTGCTCCGAAACCTGTTTTGATGAACCCTGAAACAGTTTCCGAGGAGCGAGAACGTTGTCCTATGCTCATCTCATTTAGTGTGTGTACTGGGTGGATGTTGGGTGGAGGTGTGTGTGAAGGTGGGCGTGATTAGTAAGCCGAATAGAGGAATACCGTGGATGTCATGGAAAGTGATATTTTATTATATCAATAGAATCAGCTCGTTTCAAGGATTCCAAATATTCCAATATTTTACCCATAGCTTCCACATAGCACCAGATAATCACGTCCCAATGTATTACCTTCGTGATGCTGGATGCATGAAAATATAATGTAGATCGCGACGAGCACCACACTTAGATCGAGACTGAACACAGTACGACACAGAGCGAAGCCCGAACACAGAAGCAAAAAGTGCAACCACATACTCCACGACATCTACCACTCACCACACTACACCTGTCATATGTACGACTTTGACAGCGAGGCGAAAAAGGTGATAGACCTACGAGATACCCTCGTGAAGCATGCCGATGAGGCCAAGCTGTTAACGATAGACGCCGCCGGTTTGCAGCCGTCTCTCGCACAGTTTCAGCAGCGTTACAAGCGCTTTGTGATCGAGAAACGGCTTCAAAAGGACAGAGATACCACACGTGACAAACAGCAGCTGGCCAAGCATGGACGGCTGGATTTGTTGAGCGACGAGTACTTGAAGGAGCGTGCTGAGGAGGAGGATAACGACAAACTGCGTGCGGCGTTTGATTTGTCGGGGGTTGATAGTAAGGTGGTTCTTCAGGTTGATGCTGTGGGTGGAGGTAATGTTCAGGCTCCTACTTCAGCCATGAATGTGACTAGTACTACAACTACACCTGTTCCTACGAGTACAGGCACAAACACTGGCACGCCTGTTGCCCCTACATCTTCCTTCACACAAGCTGATCAACCCATGTATGGAGATGACGACTGTATGATTATCAGAGAAGCTCCAGTAGCCAAAGTCATCTCCTTACCCTCTTCTCCCTCACCTAGCCCTGTAGCCACTACCCAGTCTCCCCAGCAAGTACCTCAGTACTCTGATCATGCTCCTGATGGCGAGGTTGAAGACGATGAAGAGGACGACGGTATGCCCCCCAAGAAGAAACGGCTGTCCAAGAAACAGCGCGAGAAGCGCAAACTGCTGCAGCAACAGCAACTCATGCTGCAGTACCAGTTGCGGCAGCAGCTGATGGCACAGGCTCAGGCGAACACCACCCCCTTGGATCCCAACATGCAGCCTCCTCTACCCAATCAGCCTCCTCCTCCTGCTCCTGCTCCTGGAACGCAACAACCGCCGTATCCATTTCCATTCCCGCCGTTTGCGCCTAATTACAACTTCAACATGCCGCCTATGCCGCCGGGAATGCCTCCAATGCCCCCTGGAATGCCTCCCATGCCGTTCTGGCCTCAGGGCACTACCTTTCCTCCGCCTCAACCAAAGAAAAAGACCCCTGATCCAAATGACCCAAATGAGGTTTACGGACAGCCCAGTTATACGGATAACTGATGTACAACATGTATATACTGAATATTTATTGATAAACAGACCATCAAAGCCTATAGACGTTTAATTGGAGTTTGGCTAACGGAGGATAATCGGGGAGTAGAAAACGATAACCGTTGTACTACGATACCGTTGAGCTATTTGTGCTTTGTACTAATGAATGATACGATGAGTTATTATACAGCTTGTAGAGTGGAATGTACTGAGATCACAAGGTAGAGCGTAAGTCCACATTAGGATGAGACATGTTTGCAAGTTTGGAAATTGGAAAAGGCAGAAATAAGCGTTCATTCCACAGACTCCTTACTTGCCCTTGGCACCATGCACTTTTCCTAGTTGGGAACTGCGCGCGCGTACGAGTAAATATAGAAGTAATCGTCTTACACTACAATACAGGAGTATCATAAAATCGTGCTATGTCGTAGAAATCATCTTCTATCATCCATCTGTCATGCACTCCGTGTACGTTTGCATCAAAGTTGGGGTAGTTTCTAAATGGCAGGATCAGATAAGTTTGGATGTTAGCTCGCGTTAGCTCGAGGTTAAAAGGCAAGCAAAGATACCCGAGAAGCAGGTTTTTAGTTTGCACATCACCCCAATCATGTGTATTTACAGTATCACGGGCATCTCTTTTATGGTATTCAAACCGCGGAAGACCCGCGTCTTTGACGGAGGGGGAAATGAAAACACGTGCATGTCTGTAAAGACCCGTTCGGGATGTAAAAGAAATGAACAACATGGACGTATGCCAAGAGAGGCAGGCGTCACTGCCGTTTCAGACCTACAACCAAACTCAATTGAAAGGAGGTTTGCCTCGTGAGCTAGTGTCTACTTTGGTTTATACGAGTGTAGACGGCACTGTGAGAGATTAGCTGGTAGGAAGAGAAGTTGTAGGCAACTTTTTGCTCCATTTTTGAGTCACTTCTGATGTTCATTCTTGAGCAAGCCCCTTATCTAAAGAATCAGTCACATGGGTTTTCGTGCAGACAAAGGGTTCGGCTGTTCTCGTTTTTATCAGATCATGTATACCTGCACCAAAACGCTATTGCAAACCTTGAGAACAAGTCGTAAACTGTGTTTTTATGAACTGTAAAGAGCCCGATCCGATTTTGAAAAGAAAACGAAAAAATAGGGAAAATCATAGAGAGACCTATTTATAGATCGGCGAGATTGGTCAGAGTTTAGTCACCTCCCAGTCTCTCCTCGGCTGGTCAAAGTGCAGAAACTCCAGCCGAGACTGGAGACAATAAAACAGATCAACAGATCTCCACAGACATGGCTGGATACGATTTTATCAGATTATCAGATTAGATCAACATCGGCTGGATCCGAAGATGGTCACATGAGGCTGGTTGTTTGTGGATTACTGTTTTGAGAGGAGGTAGAAAAGACGGTTGAAAAGCAGGTTAACGATAGAGCGGGGTGTTTCTCGAATCTAAACAAAACAAACATGTCTCAAAGCTACTCTAGAATCAGCAATCAGATGGCACAGCAACAAGAGAACCACTTTATTCGAAATTACCTTACATTCTTCTAATCTCTGAACTATGCTCTGCAAGCAACAGCTTATGGCCCTTAAGATATGGTGGGTGACAGCAATGTGGTCACAACAGTAACCATTGACAAGAACAGCATGCCAGAAGACCATTACCAGCAGGAGAAATGTTTATAACATATACAACTCCCTTAATACTTCTACTGTAGCTAGCAGTGAAGTGAAGTATTCCATCCTGAATATGGGTTTGTTGGGGAGCATAATGTCTCTTGGTTTTGCAAGACATGCTCTAGCTACAAGCAGGTTACACACTCTCGCTCAGAAGCAGCATAGGATTTGTACTTACAGGTTATTTCAGTCTAAACACCCTGACGTCATACAGTATCTACACGTACACATTCGCATCCCGTTATCAAAGTCATTATCTATAGTGCCCGTGTTCTTACACGCCAACGCTCTCACGCTCACGCTACTTGAAAAACTTGCCGACCTTCTTGAGCTTTTTGATTCCGCTCTTCTTCTTCTTCTCCTTCTCCTCGGCAATAGGAGCAGGGGAGTCCACTACTGCAGCAGCCACATGCGACGAGTCAGGTACTGCGGGAGACACAGACTTGGGCTTGGGCATGTTGGTGATACCACTGGTGGCTGTAGGCAAGGGAGGTCCGCCCGCTCTATTAGCCGCCTGAGACGCCTGTGCAGGTGCCACAGGTTTGTTGGTTCCATCGGGCTCCATGAGAAATGCGGGAGCTCGTGTTTTCTTGGGTTCGTCCTGTTTGAGCCGCAGCTTATCTCTAGGAGCTCTGAGACGTGACAGCGACGCCAAAAACGAACCGGGAGTGACGATATCGTTTCCACCCAGGAAGATGCTCTTGGAGTTGTACTGCTCGTTGAGCTCGTAGACAGATCGAGCCTCAGACATGGTAAAGCCTCCGGCGACAAACACGAAAATACGCTGTCTGGGGGCCTGGAACTGTGCGGATTTGGCCCAGGCTGCTCGCTGACGCGGGTTACGGAGAGATGCTTTAGCAGACATGTCCACTTCATCGTCCAGAGGCTCGTCCTTGGTGTAAGGGAAGATGGAGGCAGGAAGAGTGCCCTGAATGAGCTGGTCAATGACGTTTTTGAGACCAGGCACGAAACGCGAGGTCTCGTACACGTCACCTGTAGCTCCCGAGTGGAAAGTGGTCGGTTTGGGGGTCTTTTTGGCGGTCTTTTTGTTCAAATCGGCCTTGTTGACACGACCTTCAAGAAGAGTCAGGTTTCGAATGACTTCCAGATCGATATCCTTCAGTCCAGCGTGCTTTTCAAGCTTTTCAAGGTCATTCTCGACCAATCCACCTCGATACAGACAGTATAACAACACCAATCTGACCTTGTCTTTCTGAGCCACCTCATCGGAAGCAATCATCTCGACAAACTCGTCTGTCAACGTCTTGGGCTTTCTACCATCGGCAGTAACCCCGGTAACACACGTCTGTTCAATGTTAGCCACGTCCATCAGATTGGACTTTTGCAGCAGGTCCATACACTGACCAGCCATGGACAAATGCAGAGAGAACCGCTCCTTCATCTCGGCAAACATGGGCAGACCTGCAACCATATCCTGTAGGTCTGAAACCGAAGCCTGAGTGGATTGATCGGCCAAATGAGGATGATCTTTCTTGAGTTTCTCCAGACGAGCAGTAAACAGCTCAATGGCCTGCTGCATATGAAGATGTCTTAGAGAAACCCACTCGGTATCCTTATCGGTGAGCTTTCCAGACGTTTTGATGGTCTCACCCTTCTCCATTCGCTCGTACTTGTACACATTGCCTTCCACAATGTTGAGCAGGTCGTAAGCCATAGCCTGGTATGTGAACTCGTGGACCAAAGGTGACATGACGTCCATGGTTCTATCAGTGATGAGAAACACCGATCTGGGCCGCGATTCGTCGAAAATGGGGAAATCGGGGTTGGTTCGAGCATACTCATCCAAAACCTGATGGAAAGCAGTAGCAATCATGTATGGCAGCACCGAGGTTTCGTTGAGTGGAGCATCGGGCTTGTAGAATCGAACAATGGGGTACTCTCCGAAAGCAGTACACAGTCCGACTAGCTGGCCAGCGACCTGGGCAACGTAGTTTTGCACCAGATCAAAGCAGTTCTGGTTGTAGAAGATCTCCAGAGAGGAGGGCTGTTTGAGGGAGAAAATGCACTGTTCCAGGGGGTAGTGGTCAATGTAGAGGACCTGAAGAGACCGCAAATGGCCTCCAACTCGCCCGTTTTTCACCCGTCGCATAATATCAGCCATATTGGGGTCTGGCAGAAGAAACACGTGAGCTGCTGCGTACCGGTTAGGAACCCGAGTGAAGTCCGAGTTCATACAGTCTATAGACAGAGCTGTGGGTCGGATGATGTACATGGCGTCAATGTAGTTTTGGGTGGCTCGTTTCTGTTCGAGCTTTTCGACGGTCGCCACGTTTCGGTCGAGAATCTCGTGTTCATCGAGAACCTGGGCGACGATCTTGGCCGCGTCCTCATCCATAACCAGACATTTGTATTTGGATGGAGGCTGGACGGAGTCGATAGCCGCAGTGATGACTGTGTTAGTATGGAAACGACTGGCCGAAGGTCAGGAGGTCAGGAGTTGACAATAACATATTGTGCTGTAGTCAAGTTGTATGCTTTGTTGTTGAGGTCCTGACAAATAAGGATAGGATCCAGAATAGAGCATTGACAAGAATGATAGCCTAATGAGAATAAGGTCAATGGAAAATGTCACTTCACACTTCATCCATAGTCACTGAACATCTTTCACACATGTATCCTGTCTATATCCTCTCTGTTACCCCTCATCTGATCTTGAGTAATTTGTGTCTGTGTACTTGCTGATTGATCTGGTGATTTAAAGGCTCTGACATGACTTATTGATCTGACTGTTAACTTGACCCTCACTCAACACAACACAGCTCTTCTAACGACATGTAAAGCCGCTCGCCGCATACCAAACAAATCAGATAACGTCGATGAATCACGACACAGTCAATGTAACCAATAAACCAGCCAAACCAGCAAATCCCCAATACCAACAAACTGCTTCTTTCAGCCCTCCACCTTAAAATCACCCATCAACCACCTCATCACCACCTCATCATCACCTCATCATCTCCCCCTCATCACTCTCACTCACCCCTCTTTTGACGATCAAGCAAATTGTCGGACATGTCGTTCGTTGTGTCTGTGTCGTATCTCTGTTGTGTGTCGTCTCGTTGCCGTAGTCGTCTCGTGTGTGCTCTCACGCACTACGTGTACTCCAAAATGACCTCGTGTAACTCGTTTACTACCTTGCCTATGTTAAGTACGACCGACACACAAGGTTAAACTTCTCCGGAATATAAGGGGTGGACTTAAGGTGGTTTGGCTGGAGTTAAGCGGCATTTGATAGGGTTTGGGGGAGTAGAGAGAATGGATTGATCAAGTTCTTCTAGCGGCTTAGTCAGCTAGTTTTCTCGGGTATTTCTCTCACGTGACCTCATACACTTCTCTGTCACTCGCCTACTTCACACCCCTGTATGCACGCACTGTCGTCTCCCCCCGCATGATGGAGGCTGAGTCGATTTGATGTGGTTGAGCCGGTGCTTAGTAAGTGTCACGTGGGCTTGTCACGTGATGCAGCGTATAAAATGATCCATTTATCACTTCTAGAAACCTCCACTATTCCCTATCTGGTGGCTACGACGTTACTGTTATGATAAGAGACGTCAGATAAATGTCACATGGAACTTGGCATTCGATAGCCGGGATCATAAGCGCCATGGGTTAGAAGTGCCGTGGTGGGGGGGTGAGGAAGTCAGAAAGATGTTTGTGGTGATATTGGAGGTGTTACAAGTACATAAGGCTAGATTGACGTTCTCTAGTCTAGTCTTGAGTGTTTTCGTTGTGATATCTTGTTCTGCCTCTTTAGTTAGCTTTCTTACATCATGTCAAGTACCATTCCTCCATTCCTCCCAACACACCCAACTCTAAACAATACCCTCCCCTAAAACACAACATCTTAACTACTCCCAACAAAACACTTATACAATACAAATACATTAATCTACCTACTCTTCATCATCCTCATCATCCTCCTCCTCCTCCTCGCTCTCGGGAAGATCCATCACCGTATAACTCACAGGGTCGTACTCGGCTCGAGTGTTGTCTCTAATAATACTCTCTTCAGCCGTGATATCTCGCAGAGTCAGATCAATAGCAGCAATGTTGTGCTCTCTGATCTGTGATCGCAGCGACTTGAGCACTCGTCGACGCTTGAGGTTGGTCTTACCCTGTACAGGCACGTAATGAGCCACTGAACCAGGAGTATCGAGATCCACATCAATGACAATCTCCTCAAACTGGCTGGCGTTCATCTGCAGATCCATATCGTAATCTCGCTTGTGCTCGTATCGATACACGTGTTTGTCGTCCGTCACGTGATCGTCAGAGGAGTCCAGCTGTCGTTTCAGATCCTTACTCTCTTCTTCCTTGGCCAGGAACATACTCATCCACTCGTCCGTCTCCAGAGTCATGGGTCTGAACAAAGAAACAGCCATTCGCGGGTCAGGAGAGCCGTCAGGCAGATTGGGCACTCCAACGGCAGATCCCACCATCTTCATGGTCAGATAAGTAAGATCGAAAATCTGCGAGTTGGGCAAAATGGGGAACGACTCGACAGCAGTGAGATGCGGCTTTTTGGGGTGTTTGAGCGTCTTGATGTCCGTGTTGGCAGCCTCGAAAGTGGCCTCAACAGCTCGCAGTTGCGACTCGGGATCCTGGTAGCTCTCCTCGAGAGTCTTTTGAGCCAAACGTCGAGCAGAAGTGCTGAGATTCTCGAGTTTTCGGCCTCCAAGCACCTCACTGGAAATGTACTCGGTTCGACGCAAGAACGCCACGCCAGGTTGTGATTTGTTGCCTGTAGATTGGGGTTCTTTAAGCAACACCAAGTCTCGAGGATCCAGCTCAGGAAGAGTCTCCAGAGGTAGCAAGCCTGACTCGTCATCTTGCTCAAACACGCCTCGGATCTCCGTCAGGTCCAGAGGCATGCCCAGGTCGTTGTCCATGTTGATTTGTGGACTTTCTCGTCGCTGCATGTCGGACAGAATGTTGATTCCCAGAGCAGTGAGTTTTTCGGGCGGCACGGGGATGTTGAGCATCTTGGGCGGCAGCTCCGGAGGAGGCAGCTCATTTTGATACCGCACTCGCACCAGATAGTCTTGTCTTCGGGACATGTTGCTGGATGAAGATTGAGGTTGGCGATGGTGATGTTGGGATGGTTGAAGAATTTAAGGTTTGGAGGAGGGATAATGAGATGACGTGTGGGAGGTGAGTGGGGATAGTAGGGGGGCTGTTATTTTGCGTGTGTGTTTATTGTTGGTGTTTAAAGAGGTGTGAGTTTAGTATGAGTCGATTGGGTTGAAAATGAGTCAGCTGAATGGTGTTGTTCTGGTTGACTACTCTCTTCTAATAACTCTATTAGGGTTAGTTAGATTGATAGATGGAGGGGATGATGCTCTGATAAAAAGACGTTGGAATAAAATATTAAACAATCCGAAAATACTCAAACACTCCAAATCACGTTATAATTCCACTTCCCGAAAATCTGACCTCAATTTCGATTATTCATGAATTTTCCCACCAACATCAACTTCTCCCACACCCACTTTTTAACTCTTCCTCTCACTACATTTCATCACCCCATTAGAACCCCACTACCTCCCCCATATACCCCAAAAGCACAAATCAAGTAGATTTTCAGACTCCCCGAGCTCTGGCGAATCGAACTATACCCATATTACCTGGATATTCTGACCAATCAAAATTTGAACAAAATTTTACACCATGACAACCATCCTCAATGCCGATACTGACGCTCTATCTTTTGGAAAACTCGCCAAAGATCTACGTAAAGACAGTAGATCGGTGAAAAACCGAGTTCAGTCGATTTTTCACGATTCTGATCACGTGAAACGAGTTTCTCAGTCATTCAATCTACCTCTAGTTGCCAATGAGCGATGTGGAAGATGGTACATTGCTCCTGAAGATATCTCCGAAAGTGTTTATTTCAAATCGACAGACGGACACACAAACGTGCACAGTTTTTCAACCAGACGTCTGAATCTTCATTTGCTAGAGTTTGTCAGAAAACAAGGAGGAGCTGTGATTGTAGATTCTACTCGAAGAGGCAAACCTATCCCAGATGCACTCTCAAAGACTATTCCTCAGTGGTGTAGAGTTATCAACATTGCTGTTTTCGGGCCAGAAGCTCCTCCTCTTACTACCAGTCCTATTATAGTCGGTAAGTCTGAACACTATGAGATTGAAAAGAAGGTAGATGGATGGGTTGAGGAGTTTATCAAAACAGGTGTGGACATTGACAAGCTCAAAACGACTCTTGATAAGCCTCTGAAACCCATCTGGATCACTCCTAAAGATGTCATGCATTCAGAACCTCCTGTTTATACTGACTTCTACCCTCTCATTCTCTGTACAGCTTCAGAGATGGTTCAAGACGGATCTGATAGAAGAGGAGGATATGTATATGTGCAAGGAGCAGCTGACGATCATGAGGAATGGGCTGAAAAATTGACTCCCGCTTTGCTTTGGCAAAATAAGGAGGTGCTTGGTGATATGTCAAAGACTGACTCTGAACTGTTGGAGATTATTGACAAGTTGGAGGATGTCAAGGTGGAAAAGGGAGTAGTGGTCATTGAACCTACTGGACTGTGTTATGGTGTTTCTGAGAGTCCAGAGAACTACGATGCTGTCATTTCAGTGGCTAAAAGTGCTCCCAAACATAATACCGTGTTCCATAAAGCTCTTGGAGACGGTAAGAAAGGTGCCAAGGAGCTGAGAACTGCTTTGGAGCCTATTTCCGCTTTCTACAAGCCTCTGGTGGGTAAAAAGGTGCTGGTTATGGCTGATTCAGACGATCTGGCAGTGTGTATTGTCCTTACTCTTTTCTGTCTGTACTTCAACGAAGATGGAAGTGTCAAAGAAGGTAAAGGCAATATGTCCAAGGAGGTGATTAGACGAAGACTGGTATACATGATTCAGCAGTGCAAGGATATTAATCCTGCGAGGGCTACGTTGAATGCCGTCAACTCGTTTTTGATGGGTTAAGTAATAAAAATGCATTCTCTATAAATAACGACTATGTCAATCATCACACATAATCTTCTGACTACTCTCGAGCTCACTAACATCCGTAGTATAGCCCATCATTTCCTCCAGGTGAGCAGCTTTGGAACACTGTCTAGTAAGCTTCTCCACTGTCACCTTGAGCTTCTTTTGCACCTTTAGAGGACTTTTCCTTTGCTGTTTCTTAGGACTAGGACTGCCGAAAGAAGACAACTTTTTCAAAGGAGACTCGGTCGGACCAGTTGAAGTTCTATGAGCAACAGGACTGTCTACCATACGTCTCTTTCTAGACAATCCAGTCTGAGTAGCTCCAGCTACCTCAACTAGTTCCCCTCTGGGATCGAACTGACGCATCTCATGGAACTCACGAGACCCTCCCACAATATATCTATCCACGTCCATAACCTTGGACGCCACAGCAGAGTCCCATAACCAGTCAATGGACACGACAGGAATCATCCATTTTTGCGCGTTTCTGATTTTTCTAGCTCCATCAGAACCAACCACTAGTACACTGCCTGTTTTCTCACTGAACACGGGCTTGTATCTGGCTCCTATCATCCCAATGAGCTTCTCAACATGCATAAGCTCTACTCCATCGAACCCTGAAATGGAAATATTCACATTAGAGAAAACCATCAAATCCTTTTCGGGGACATACGAAGACCAGATATCACGTGACCACTTCTTATAGAAGATGGATCTCTCCACCAGCCAAAAAGTCGAGATTGGAGTCGAACAAGATGCAGCTAGAAGATCATATCTGTCTGAAGGAATCTCAGGATGCACAATGATATCTGTTGCTGTGGTTTCTGAAGTAGCCAACGATGCGCCATGAGAAATAACCGTTTGTTGAAGCTTCTCCAGCTGCACTCTGATAAAGCCCACAAAGAAAATGGACTTTTGGTGAAATACCTTATTATCACGAGACTTTTCATGAGAGTCCACAATTTCACGTGAATCATCCTCCATTGAACTATCCTCCGTAATGCGTGACTCGGTGATACTGTGACTATCCCATAGTCCACTTTTCAGCACCTTTGGTCTTCTAAACTGCTCTCTGGCTATCTCCTCACTCACTCGTGCCACTTTAGTCCATGGTTCAGGATCCAGATCACTAAACCAGCTTCCGTCTATCTTCTCCACCTCTTGATTAGTCGGATGGTAGTCTCCAGGATCCAGCATGGCTCCTCTTTTGACACAATGCTGAACCCATACTGGATGGACCACTGGAATGTGCTTTCTGGTAGCAAAGTCGTATTTTTTGCCGTGAGAGGTCGGCGTGACAAGCACGTTGGTCACGTGAGTCTTGACATTGCCGTCAAACACGCCTCCGTGCTCCTCTATCGTGTCAATCACCGGTTGTCGGTCGTCAATGTTGCTGACACTCAGGTTCTTGTTGAAAAAGACCGGCATGCGAAATTCGCGAATCACGTCGTCCAGCTCGACCCTGTCGCCCTGGATCCAGCGCGCGTGCAGTTTTTCAATGAAATTCGGGTGCAGAAATGTCATGTCCAGCCGATGGTGTGAGGCAAACAGATACTTTTCACTGTCCTGGTTTCCGACCAGGAGGAAGTGGGCGTCAGGCGTCAGATTGTCCTGAATTTCACCCTTCATGGCGCGGCATTTGGCGGTTATAGACGACTTGAGGTCGCCGTCTACCCCAGTGCAACAAAAGACGTATCCTGTTAGCATGTTAGGGTGGAGATGGATATTGTTTTGGCGTTTATGCAGGTGTGGTGATATAGGGTTTGGTGAATAGGGAAAGATGAAAATATAAAAAATAACGTGTCTGTGGTGACGGGTGGTGTTTAGGGGGTGTACCATTTACTAAATATGAGAGATGTGTGAGAATAACGTGCTTTGAAGTTGTCTGTTGTATGTGAAGTAAGAGTGTATCTTGGTTGAAGTGCTAGAGTGTTCTGTAGTAAGAAGAGACGTGTTTTGTTAGGTAAAAGTGGTGTCATTGAGTTGGGATTTTGGTGGGTTTGTATTAACGTCATTCTTTCCATACTGTGTGAAAATCAGCCAAGTCGGAGATATATTTCAGGCTCTATAGAGACATTATCTCAGCTTGAAGAGTGCACGTTAGTTAAGCTTTTCAATATGCATATTTGTTAGCCTTTTGTTAGGAATAATAACCCATCAAGTTCTGACGCTGTGCCCAATGTTTCTGAGATTTTACTGCATTAATCAATAGCTCTTGTCGTGCTGATTCCAAAACTGCTTTCAAAATATCCATAGCTGTATTATCGCACCCCACAGCTCCACCCTCATCACACGCACTAAAATGTTGGGAGGTGAAACTTCGGCTTCGATTTTTGGGACTTTTGAAAGAGTCTTTTTCAGTCGTCTGAACAGGTTAAACGTAAGAGTCAAGACAACACAGCACAGTGAGAAACTGCCCGTATATAACTTGTACTGAATAATAAAATGGCACCCTACAAATCACAAAGCCCACAAACAAAAATATCCCACCTGTTCACCCCCTATTCTCCCCCTCCTCTCTCACCACTTACATAATCAAACCTTGATCTGGATTTTACATGCTCGCATCTTGTCATCAACAACATGCTACGGAGCTGTGGACGAGCCGTGAACTCGCTGAAGCGCCTGCCTGCCGTCCAGCAGCGCGGCATTTTCGACCCCTACGGCATTTCGTACCGCTTCAACTACAAGCCCTCGGCTGTGGATCTGCCCAAAGGAACGCGGCTGGCCGAGTCGCTCAGTGCTTTGCTGGCGGCTGATTTCCGGACACAAAAAGGCGCCCAGGCGCTTAAACTGACGCTGGAGATCTGCCAGACGTCCGGACCCGCTTCAATTACGCCTCGGCTGTATGGACATTTGTTACGAAACATTTGCAGCGAGCTCAAGAAGACGCGAGTTTCGGAACTCAAGAAGGAGCATGGAAACCGGCTTCAGCTGCTGGAGCATCTCATGCACTCCGTGGAGGGTCTCGAGGCCCAGCATTACACTCTTTTGATCACAATGGCTCATCTCGTGAGACGTCCTAAGATGGTGCAGGATGTATGGGAACAAGCCATGCTGAGTCAGTGCGACAAAACCCCGGATCTGTACAATGCTTATCTGAAGGCAGTCACCCAGGGATCACCGCGACTACGACGAGATCCCGACCTGCCTGAAATGGCTGGAGGCAAGTTCTGGGCTACTAACCAGAGTGTGGACAGTGCTAGAGCTACATCCATTGACCCTCTGGTGTTTATGAACGAAATGCGAGACGCCGGAGTTGAGCCGTCGCGAATCACGTACATGCTTGCTCTGCTGCATTACGGACACACAAACAACCTGCCCATGGCTATCAGCATTTGTGAAAACCTGTGGGGTGTTGGTTTCAACAGTGGTAAGCTGGACGGAGTTAAAGTGCCTCATACTTCGCAAATGCATCCTACCGTCTTCTCTCTGGGTTCGGTTATTGATGCTTTTGGAGCCTGTGATCGACTGGTTGAAGGACAGGCGTACTGTGAGACGATTGCCGAGATTTACGGTCTCTGTCTCTACAGCCCTGAAGGAAGATCGTACTGGACCATGCTCATGAGAAGTGCCTTGTACACAGCAGTACCCTACGGACAGAGCAGTCAGACCATGTGCAGCACTGTGTGGAGCACCATTGTCGACTTTGACTTTGCTCCTTCTCCTCCACAGTACTCTCTCAGAATCAGAGACTTGCTGACTCGAGACAGACTGGACGAGCTGCAGACTCTGATGCACTTTGCTCTGAGCAACGACAAGAACGGAGAGCTGGCAAAGATCGTTTGCACATATCTAGGACCTCTGTGCCGAAAATACACAGCTGTGGGCAACTTCCCCAAGGCTATTGAGGTGATCAAGACGTTCCAGGAGTTCCCCGGAATGCAGGACGAAGTGGCCACTCGAGTCAACCTGCTGGAAGTGCAGTACGCTCGAACTGGAGGTGTGGTGTTTGATACGGCGGAAGTGGGAGAGGTTAATGAAGCCCTGGTGGAGGAGCTCAAGTACATTCCGGAAGACGAAGAGGACGAAGAGAACTTTTTGCAGTTGTAGACTGATAGAATTGGACAGTATATAGTATGAATGAATGATGTAATGGTAGATGCTTCGTAATTTTCTTATTTAAATGCTATACATATGGTTACGCTCTAACCAACTCATTGAACCACATGTACCTACTCAGGGTGATCCAGCCGTATCTAAACCACTTCATCTGACTCACGTGAGCAGCCACCATGGCTTTTCGGGCGTCCATGTACGCCTTGTAGTCCGAGGCGGTAGAAATTCTTGATCCAGACGGCAGAATTGATCTCAGCAAAGTCGTGAAAAAGCCATCAATGACAGCAGTGTACTTTCTGTATACTTGCACACTCTCCAGAGTCCATACTGTCACTCCAGGATGCTCCTTAGCGTACACCAGAGCTCCAGCATATACTGATCTATGGTTGATATGACCAGAAACACCCTCAGAGTCAAACGTGACAATGGTCTGAGTTTCGGGAAGAATCTCCTCAATCACTCCGGCAACCACAGAAGTATCCCAGTCGTTTTCCATTCCATCCTGAAGCTCAGGACGGTCCAGAACATGGACATTCTTCTCTGTCACTCCAAAGATGGCAGCAGAAGCAACAAGCTCGGATCTTCGAATATCTCCCAGACCCTCGTCATTTCCGGTCGAAAGACACAAAATGGACACTTGGTTTTTGTGTTCATCTCGAGTGAGCAGATCCAGAGTAGGACCAAAGAACATGGCTTCGTCGTCCGGGTGAGCAATGAGAAGCGTCACTTTCTGGCCAATGATGGTTTGTTCGGCATGGTTCTTGTTCAATCGCTTAGTCATCCATGATGGCGTCCACCACAGGAAGGCGATGATGAGCACAATGAGCCCGAGTCGCATTTTGATGGTGAGAGAATATGAGATAATGCATCTTTGAATCAGAGTTTGGGTGTGGGGGGATGTGGGGGTTTTGAGACGGGTTTTGTGGCGAATTTTGTATGTGGCGAAGGCGTAAAAAGTGGATTTATAGAAATAGGAGGTTTGGTTTAGTACATCTCCGTTTATGGCTTATCTCTGTGACGTTTTTTTTGTCTCCAATCAAGGAGTGTCCGGAAACATCTCAATGTCCTCCCACCGTGTATGTTTAAGGTTTGTTGAAAAGTGTGAACAACGTTGATGTTAACTGGTTTGGGAGTCAAGGTTGAGAGAAGTGGATAATGTGGCCTCACATTCAGGGGCAACCACAATCGATCCAAAAAGTGGCAAATATGGAAATGTCGTAAATGAGGCAAATCCACAGATATCTCCGAAATAAAGTTTTTCACCCGCATTCCGGGTTCCGCATCCGTTTTCCGCTTACCCGCCTTGCTGTTAAGACCTGTTAAGCCATTTTACCCGCTGTTTAGCCGCCACTAGACCTGTCGATAGTGTTATGCCCTCATGGCGGCTATCACTGCAACTCTGTGCTGTTGCTATTGAGCAGATCTTCGTGATTGATGATTTGATATATGGACGCCCAACACTATTGCATTGTATAAATGCAGCCAAACAGGCATGTCGTAACGACGTAATAGGACATGTGATTTTGGTATTGGTTGTGGCGATGATTGGAGGTCTTTTATTTGTACGTGGTTCTTTTGTTGCTCAATAACGCTACTGAGCGTCGTATCTCAGAATTTGAGAGGGTTACGGAATGCCACATTAAAGTGAAAACGGCTCCGAGTTCTTTGTTGCAAAACAAAAATAGCCAAGTGATGTTTAAATGCAAATGGCGGGATCACAAGTCCGTGGGGTGAAATATTGGTATGGACGGGTATAATTGATATTGTTGGATCGATTGGTTGCTTCATTAATCCGTTCTGATCACTTTCACCTCTTGGTCTCACTCAAATACACACCCTATGTGGACATAACATACGGAGTTGTAGCAGTCGTCCCAATCCAATCAACGACAGTGCGGCGATAATGAGACATTAAGTGGAGGGGCATTATTTGGACATGTGGAGTGATTTGAGCGAGTCCGAGACTTGTTTTGTGCCTGCTTTGCTTCTGTGGCCCTCCATACCCCTCACGGTCCCAATCATATAAATAGCTGCCATCCCCTCTCAATACGTGCTTGGTTGCTGTGTGTTGTCGTCTTGACGTCATGGCGGGGCACGGCGTAACAACCAGCGGGAATAGACATGGCAGACGAAAACCAAGTAGATTGTAGCAAAGCCGGGACGAGCCCCGAGCTACCACACCGCCATTATCCCCCACAGCCGCCTTCTATAGACACCATCTAAGAACTACAGCCGCGTACCCTGCAGATGAAAATTCAAAATGGCTTTTGGTGCAGCAAGCCCAAGAAGTTAGGTTGGCGATACTCTACAGAAGCTCTGACCACACCTACTTGTTCAGTAGACCCCCACACACACCACTCGCCTCCTTCGTCACCATGGCCGACTTTATCCGCACCCAGATCTTCGGCACGTGCTTCGAAATCACGTCGCGATACGTGGATCTCAACCCCGTGGGGATGGGCGCGTTTGGCCTCGTGTGTTCGGCCAAGGACCAGCTGACGGGCCAGAACGTGGCCATCAAGAAAATCATGAAGCCGTTTGGCACGCCCGTGCTGTCCAAGCGCACGTACCGAGAGCTCAAGCTGCTCAAGCACCTGCGCCACGAAAACCTCATTTGTCTGAGCGACATTTTCATCTCGCCGCTGGAGGACATTTACTTTGTCACCGAGCTGCTGGGCACAGACCTGCACCGGCTGCTCATGACCCGGCCGCTGGAGAAGCAGTTCATCCAGTACTTTCTGTACCAGATTCTGCGAGGCCTCAAGTACGTCCACTCGGCAGGTGTCGTCCATCGAGACCTCAAGCCGTCCAACATTCTGGTCAACGAAAACTGCGACCTGAAAATCTGCGATTTCGGCCTGGCGCGAATCCAGGACACCCAGATGACGGGATACGTGTCGACCCGGTACTACCGAGCGCCGGAAATCATGCTCACGTGGCAAAAGTACGACGTGGAGGTGGACATTTGGTCCACAGGGTGCATTTTCGCAGAGATGCTGGAGGGCAAGCCCCTGTTCCCCGGCAAGGACCACGTGCACCAGTTCTCCATCATCACTGAGCTGCTGGGCTCTCCCCCAGAAGACGTGATTCATACCATCTGTTCGGAAAACACACTACGGTTTGTCAGAACTCTGCCCAGACGAGAGCGAATCCCCCTGGCGTCCAAGTTCCGAAACGCCGACCCCGAGGCCGTCGACCTCATGGAAAAAATGCTGGTTTTCGACCCCAAAAAACGAATAACCGCTGCAGAGGCTCTGGCTCATCCCTACCTGGCGCCATACCACGACCCCAGCGATGAGCCCGTGGCCGAGGAGCGATTCGATTGGTCGTTCAACGACGCCGACCTGCCGGTCGACACCTGGAAGGTCATGATGTACTCGGAGATTCTGGACTTCCACAATGTGGATATCGACGTCAACGGACAGCCCCCACAGGGCCAGTTTGAGCAGGTCCATGCGCAGGCACAGGCAGCCGTCGCCCAGAACGAGGCAGCCAGAGCCAGAGAGCAGGAGGAGCAGCAGCAGCAGCAACAGCAGCAGGAGCAGCCTCAGGAGCAGGCGCAGTAATAGGACATACCCAGAGGAAATCAGTAATAGGAGGACAGCATGGCTGACATTATATAAGTGATGTATGTATACAGTATAGAGGGGAGTACGTAAGAGTGTAGTATAGCGCTCAGTGGTGGTATTATCACTGGGCTATTGTACCTGCAGAAGCAAGCTAAAAATATTAATTATGCGTTTGAAATTAATCTGTGTGAAGACGCAGTTGCATGCATTCATTTCGCCAGCACAAGCGACTGGTCTGATATTACAGTAATGGAACACACCAGATGGGGCACATTACAACAACACAAGTATTGTGATACAGTGATACCAGAATGATTCAACAGTGCTCACGTGCACTAGTGAATTATTGATAGCCCAGCGTGTACTCATACCACACACATACCCCACCTGTTATACCATAACCCCTCCTTATACCACACTCATGCAGTCACACTTGACCATGTTAAATAGCCGTCTTTATTCTTGATCGGGCCACCTTATTAGAAGCCACCTAATCTCTTCTCCCTAACTGTGTCTTTTCTAACTGTGTCGACATGAGCACACTCCAGAAATACAACACAGTGACCCAGAGGTCGCTGGGACTCGAGGGTGTCAACTTCAAGGGCTTCGAGCTCGACGACATCTTCTCCCCAGGTGCAAACCTCCAGGATATGCCCATCACCACATGGGAACTGTTGCAGTTTCACATCCAGCACGCCATCCTCACTTTTCTGCATGATACCATCGACTTCTGGTACCAGATCCGCGGCGACGTGAATCACGCGTCCACGTCGGTACTGCTCATGGTCCGAACCTGGACTCTGTGGCTTGTGGCTATGGCTCCTGCTCGGCCACAAAGAAACAACTCGAGAACTAACAGAAGCGTGCGACTACGACGACACGGGTCGGGAAGCAGCTCTACGTCTACCGACTCGTCCAACTCGACTGACTCCTCCTCGACTAGTCATCCTTCTTGGATCCACCAGCTTCGCACTTGGATCACTGATTGGGTTGTGTCTTTGTCTAGAAGTTTCCCCTGGGCCTCTCGACACCTCAGCTGGCTCTACGCCTCGGCCTCGTCTGATTCAGGGGCTCATCTGGGTCTGCTTGAACAACAAAAGTCGCCTCTGTTGATCAAACGTGAAGTCGCCAAACTGGGAACCGTACCTACCAACGTCGGCTTTGTGCTGGAAATCCAGCCTCTCCTGGAAGCGCCCCCGGAAATGTCTCTGCCTAAACCTCTTCATCTCGCCACAGGAGAGGTGCTCAACCCTAGTCAGGACGAGGTGGATCAGGCACAGGGAGAAATCGACGCCTACCGAGTGAAGATGGCCGTCCACAGCGACCGAGAACAGGCCCGTATCAAACAGAGCATCGCCAACATCGTCGTGTGGTGCTCTGTGGTTGGAATCAAACGAGTTAGCATTTATGAAGACTCGGGCGCTCTTGTTCGAGACCACGACAGTCTCTGGGAAGTCATTCAGCGGCAGCTCAAGGCTTACTATGGATGCAGTGCCACCAACTGCGGATCGCGTCCCGACTTTGTCGCTATTCACAGCCCTGGAATCGCACTCTCTACCAAGTACGACAACGAGTCTGGCAAACAGTGCCCCCTCACCCCCAAGGGAGGTTCTGAGTCTGCCCCACCTGTGGCCACCTCTACGCCCATTAACTCTCCCAAGGCCCAGGCTCAGGCTTCTCTCTCTGCTCCTCCAGAGTCTGTGGAGATGTGGGGAGTGGATCTGACTCTTTTGTCAAGCACAGATGGAATGTCCAAGGCTGCCCAGGTCAGCAACCTGTGGCTGGGTCAGGTGACCACCTCTCCCGTGGTTGTTGATGCCGATGCTGTTCACCAGTCCATGTTGGAGCTGACTCGAGGTCCCATTGAGCTCTTGTATGTTGCCACCAAGCCCTACTGTTCTGTTCGACGGTTCCCCCAGTCCAGCATCTACGACTCGGTCATTGTCTACGACAACCCTCGGTGCACTATCAGCGAGTATGTCACTGGATCTCTTCCTGCGGACTCCATTGTGCGTCGAAGTCTGCAGAACGTGTTCGGTAGCCCCTCCCAGAGCCCCGACGAGGGTGGCATGCTGTTTGAGTTCTTCTACCGCGGGTTGGAGACGTATGCGCGGTGCCTTTCGTCCGAGTTTCGGTCCATGCACCGGCGGCGGTCACGAAACAAGAACCGAAAGCGACGCAGCAAGAAGGACGGAGAGGAGGGCAGTCTCCGGGGCTCTATTCGAGGTTCTCTAAGCCGATCTGGCAAGGAGAAGGAGAAGCCCAAGGCCTCTGGAACCGAAGACTCGCAGTCTCTACGGGGATCTATCCGAGGTTCTCTCAGTCGAAAGGGTAAGGAGAAGGAAGAAGTCTAGAGAAAAAAAAAACTACAAGTCATTGCTTACAATATATAATAATAATTCATCTCATTGCTTATCAACTACTAATAATAACTTAAAGCTTGGCGTAGACGGCATCGTAGCCGGACACGGTGACCTCCTTGGCGGGCTCCTGCTCGTTGTAAGTCACCTTGCCGTCGTCGACAATGATGGCGTATCGGGCAGATCGCTCTCCGAAGCCAACGGCAGACAGATCAACAGCCTGGCCAATGGACTTGGAGAAGGCGGCGTTACCGTCGGAGGCAAAGATCACAAAGTTGTCCTTGGGAGCCTTGAGGGCTCGGCCCCAGGCAGACAGCACAAAGGGATCGTTGGCAGAGAGCACAACGACCTTGTCGACACCCTTGGCCTTGAGCTTGTCCACGTTCTCAATGTAGGGAGGAATGTGGTTGGCGGTACAGGTGGGGGTGAAGGCACCGGGGACGGACACAAAGACGACCTTCTTGCCCTTGAGCTCCTTGTCGGTGTCAAAAGGCTGGGGGATACCGCAAGCAGCGACGTCGTTGAGCTCGGGGGTCTCGGGGACGTAGTTGAACTTGGTAGAAGGGAAAGAATCTGTGTTAGAGCAATTGGCGGGGTGTGAATTTGGCAATGGGCTCAATTGGCCGAATTGCGTGCCGTGGCATCTTTTTGTACTCACCACCGGCTCGGAGGGGCATTTTTGAAGTGTGGTTGGGGTGTTGAGTGAAGTAGATTGCGCTGGACTCTATATAGGGTGCATGGGACTGTGGGGAGGCCCGTGGATTAGGGTAGAGAACCCATTAGAAGATAACGCAATATGTGCATTTGGGAGGTACAGTCGGTGTGCTCGGGACGGAAGCGGAAGGATGGAGTAATTAGTGATTATATAACAGCCTGTAAGAGATGGTTGGTTGTGGTTTACAAGTTGTGATTATGCTTAAGGTCAACTGTTGTGTATCTACAGTGCATGTTCTTCACCGTCCCAACGTCAACCAACTTATAAGTTAGTGTAGGCCAGTTCTGAGACCTCTCACTGTGGCGTACAATTGAAGTGCTGGTAGCTTGGGTTCAGACTAAAAATGTTTCACTGTGGAACGTCAGTCACCGGGTACTTATAAGGCTCTATTTATACACCCTACCGGTAGGCTCGTATTGTAGGTTAAGGCTCGGTATGGTATCGTTTCTAGAAAGGTCCTCGGCTCATGTCTCATATGCTGGCAGATTGACCCTTCGTGCATAAAAGAATTTTAAAGAGAGCGAGAAAGACGAGCGTTTGCAAAGGCCGTCGGAGTCCGAAACTCCGAAACTCGCGTCTTCCGCGTATCCAACGGCATGACAAATCGTCTTCTTCAGCTTCCTTGGGTCTAGCGTACGTCTCCACAAGAGCATATTACTAACGGTGCAGCCACTTCCGAACTTAGGTTGACGGGTGGCGAGTGCGACTAATTCGTATCGGGTAGTTTATGTGGCCGTATGGAAATGGCAGTTGAGACTCTGTCTTCGAACATTCTAGATTGAAAGGTCTCCACTTCTGACACGTCAGTACAGCACTGTATTACATGGACGGCTCTTGACAGAGCCTTTTTACCCCCACCGTTACTGGCCAACTCTAAAGACCCCCAAATGAAACTATGGGTTTCGGAGGCCGAACGTGCCAACGGTGAAACTAGATCTAGGACGAGAGAGTTGAGAATAAAAAGGCGATATTTTAGACACACGAGCGTAATTATCCATCTCGTGCCATCTACCCCTCTATCTGTAATATAATCCCTCCGATACGACCCTTCCCCTTTCGTATCTTGTGTCATCGACAAAGCTAGATTCGCTCGCATAAAAAAAGTAGTGGGCCTACGCACAATCTTTTATCTTTCAACCAACACTTTTGGACGGAAATGGTGAGTATGCCGCTGTTCAACGCCCAAACATCGCTAATCCAGAACACATGTGCGGATCCCGAAGGCTGGGGTCCGATCTCTACCATGGGGTCGGGCCTGACGCCCTGTTTCGTCGACGGTCCCGTCATGCTGACACCAGTAGCCATTCTGGCTGTGTGTGGACCGTGGCAGATCTACTCGCTGGCCAAGACGTATAGTGCGTGTGGCCGGACGCGCAAAAACTGGACCTTTTGGGCCAAGGCCGTGCTGCTGGTCTTCCAAATCATCCACTTTGTCCTGCTGCTGAGCAACCAACACTTCAACGGCTGGGATGGGTCTCTGGCCTTCCTCAGTCCATTTCTGACCCTCGCCACGCTGGTCTTTGTCGCCGTGCCGCTGCATTTCCTCGAGTACTTTGCCTCCAGCATCCCCAGTGGCTCATTGCTCTTCTTCTGGCTGCTGTCCCCCATCGGCCTGCTTCTCAAGACCTACAACGTCTATGCTCGAGTTGGCTTCGGTACTACTGCCCAGCTCTACCTCGCTTCGACCATCACCGCCGTCGCCATGTTCATTGTCGAATGGGGCGTTTCCAAACCCCTGTCTCCTCAAATGGCTCTTGCTCGACAAATGCGACAGTCTCCTCTGGAGAACGCCGACATCTTCTCTCGACTCACTTTCCAGTGGATGGGCCCTCTCATGCGACAGGGTTACGACCACTACCTGACCGAGGAGGACATGCCTCCTCTTCCCAAGGGATACGGTGCAGGTGACTCTTATGATGATCTTGAGAATGAGTGGGAGAAGTCCCCCAACCTGCTGTGGGCTGTCTGGAAGGCCTTTGGAGGACCCTTCATGATCGGAGGTTTCTTCAAGCTGATCCAGGATATCCTTGCTTTTGCCCAGCCTCGACTTCTGGCTCTTCTCATCAAGTTTGTCAAGGACTACAAGGAGAACCCGGAGGATAACCCTCTGTCCAAGGGTCTGGTTCTCGCTTTTGCCATGTTTGCTGTGTCTATCATTCAGACCGCTGCTCTGCACCAGTACTTCCAGCGTGCTTTCGACACTGGAATGAAGATCAAGGCTGGTCTTACTGCTGCCATCTACCGAAAGTCTCTCAAGGCTGCTACCCGAGACAAGTCCACTGGAGATGTGGTCAACCTCATGTCTGTTGATACTCAGCGACTGCAGGATGTCACTCAGTACGGTCAGATCATCTGGTCGGGACCTTTCCAGATCATCCTCTGTCTGCTGTCTCTTCATGATCTCGTTGGAAACAGTATGTGGGCCGGTGTTGCTACCCTCCTCATCATGATTCCCATCAACGCCTGGATCGCCAAGAAGCAGAAGACTCTGCAGCAGGCCCAGATGAAGTACAAGGATCACCGAACCCGACTCACTTCCGAGATTCTCACCAACATGAAGTCCCTGAAGCTGTACGGATGGGAGATTCCTTTCATCGGACGACTCAACCGAGTTCGAAACGATGAGGAGCTCGAGAACCTGAAGCGACTCGGTAAGTTCTCTGCTCTTGCCTCCTTCCCTTGGCAGTGTGCTCCCTTCCTGGTTTCTTGCACCACTTTCGCCGTCTTTGTCAAGATCTCAGACAAGCCTCTGTCCACCGATATTGTCTTCCCCGCTCTGGCTCTTTTCAACCTGCTTGGATTCCCTCTCGCTGTCATTCCCATGGTCATCACTGCCATGATTGAGGCCTCTGTTGCTATCAACCGTCTTGAGAGCTACCTCAAGGCTCCCGAACTGCAGACCGATGCTGTCACCCGACTTCCTCGAGCTGTTGAGCGAGGCGAGAACGACATTCTGCTCAAGGGCTGTACTTTCCTCTGGGAGCGAACCCCCACCTACAAGGTTGCTCTTGATGATATCTCTCTGCAGACCTTCAAGGGAGATCTTGCCTGTATTGTCGGTAAGGTCGGAGCTGGAAAGTCGTCCATGCTGCAGGCTCTTCTCGGAGACCTGTACCGAGAGTGTGGTACTGCTCAGGTCAAGGGTCGAGTTGCTTATGTTGCTCAGGTCCCCTGGATCATGAACGCTACTGTCAAGGATAACATTCTGTTTGGATCCAAGTACGACGAGTCTTTCTACGAGCAGACCATCAAGGCTTGTGCTCTTGTTGACGATCTTGCTATTCTTCCCGATGGAGATCAGACTCAGGTTGGTGAGAAGGGTATCTCTCTTTCTGGAGGTCAGAAGGCCCGTCTTTCTCTTGCTCGAGCTGTTTACGCCCGTGCTGACGTCTACCTTCTTGATGACCCTCTCTCTGCTGTCGATGAGCATGTTGGACGACACATTATCGATAACGTTCTCGGTGAGACTGGTCTGCTTGCTTCCAAGACCAAGGTGCTCGCTACCAACTCCATCAGCGTTCTTTCCCATGCCGATTCCATTATGATGCTTTCCGAAGGTAAGATTGTCGAGACCGGCAAGTACGTGGACGTGACTGCTTCCAAGGGCCCTATCTACAAGCTCCTCAGCGAGTTTGGCCGAAAGAAGCAGGATTCCGATACTCTTCGAGACGATAGCTCCAACGCTGCCTCTGCTTCCGTGTCCCCCAAGGAGGGCTCTGCTTCTTCCTCTATCGTGTCTATTCGTGAAGACAACGCTGCTGGCTCTGTCAAGCGACGAGGTTCTTCTCATACTCTTCGACGGTCTTCCACTGCCTCTTTCCGACTGCCTAGCTTCAACGTCGACTCTGACGAGCGAAAGTCCAAGCACAACAAGGAGACCATGGAGCAGGGTAAGGTCAAGTGGAGTGTGTACCTTGAGTACGCCAAGGCTTCCAACATGCGATACGTCTTGCTCTTCATGTCCTTCCTGGTTCTGGCTATGGCTCTGACTACTGCTGGAAACGTGTGGCTCAAGCACTGGTCTGAGGTCAACACTGAGTACGACGGTAACCCCCACATTGCCTACTACCTCGGTATCTACCTGTGTCTGGGTCTGGGAGCCTCGTTTGTGACCGTCATCCAGACCTTCATCATGTGGATGTTCTGCATTGTTGAGTCTGCTCGAAAGCTGCATCACCAGATGCTGATTTCCGTTGTCCGAGCTCCCATGTCTTTCTTCGAGACCACCCCTCTCGGTCGAATCATCAACCGATTCTCCAACGATATCAACAAGGTTGATCAGGTTTTGGGTCGAACTTTTGTCCAGTTCTTCTCCAACACCATCAAGGTGCTGTTCACTCTGATTGTTATCTCCTGGTCTACTCCCCCCTTCATTCTCTTCATTCTGCCTCTGCTCTTCCTCTACGTGTACTACCAGCGATACTACCTGCGAACTTCTCGTGAGCTCAAGCGTCTGGATTCTGTGTCTCGATCCCCCATCTTTGCTCACTTCCAGGAGACTCTCGGTGGTGTTTCTACTATCCGAGCTTACTCTCAGCAGAGCCGGTTCAACTACGTTAACGAGGCTCGAGTTGATCAGAACATGGAGGCCTACTTCCCCTCTGTTTCTGCCAACCGATGGCTTGCTGTTCGTCTGGAGTTTATTGGATCTATCATTATTCTTGCTGCCGCCTCTTTCTCTGTTCTGCAGCTCAAGGCTGATCTCATGACTCCCGGTCTCGTTGGTCTGTCCATGTCCTACGCTCTGTCTATCACCCAGTCTCTCAACTGGATTGTTCGAATGACTGTTGAGGTTGAGACTAACATTGTCTCCGTTGAGCGAATTCTCGAGTACTCCAACCTCAAGCCTGAAGCTCCCGAGTTTGTTCCTGACAAGCAGCCTGGTGTGGACTGGCCTGAGCAGGGAGGAATCACCTTCCACAACTACTCCACCCGGTACCGAGCCGGTCTGGATCTGATTCTCAAGCAGATCAACCTGGAGATCAAGCCCAGAGAGAAGATTGGTATTGTCGGCCGAACAGGTGCCGGCAAGTCTTCTCTGACTCTGGCTCTCTTCAGAATCATCGAGGCTGCCGAGGGTTTCATTTCCATCGATGGAGTCGACACCTCCAAGATTGGCTTGCATGACCTGCGAACCCGACTGGCTATCATCCCCCAGGACTCGCAGGCTTTCGAGGGTACTGTCAGAGACAACCTGGACCCCAACAACGACCACTCTGACGCTGAACTGTGGCGAGTGCTCGAGCTGTCTCATCTCAAGAAGCATGTGCTCGACAACATGGAGGGAGGCCTGGATGCCAAGGTCAAGGAGGGAGGCTCCAACTTTTCTGTTGGCCAGCGACAGCTCATGTGTCTGGCCCGAGCTCTGCTCACCCCTACATCTATTCTCGTGCTGGACGAGGCCACCGCTGCTGTGGATGTGGAGACGGATAAGATCATCCAGGAGACGATTCGAACGGAGTTCAAGAACCGAACGATTCTCACCATTGCGCATCGACTCAACACCATTCTGGATTCAGACAAGATTGTCGTGCTGAACCAGGGAGAGATTGCCGAGTTTGATACTCCTGCTGAGCTGCTGAAGCGAAAGGAGTCGCTGTTTTACTCGCTGTGTAAGCAGGGTGGATTTGTGGACGAGGCGTAGAAGTACGGTACATAGTAATTATTGTAATATTGACGAGCGAGGGGTGTGAGGATTGTAGCTGGATTGCGAAGCAATCAGGTACAATCTGAACACTCTGAGCGATCCGTAGAAGGAGAATAGGGCATGTTGTATTAAATATCGTAGTATAAAAGGCTTATTGGATTCCCTTACTCTAGCTACTCGTAGGTGGACCGTGGCACATTCTGATAGGCATGCCCAGCCAACCATACATTTTCAGAAGACTAATTTGCTCTTGCCAAACAGAGTGGAGAGCCATAATTGTTCGACTCTTCAAAAACGTGGTATTGCTGGCACTGGACAAGACTCTAGAGATTGTTTATTTGAAGCTACAGGCATACAAGAGGTGGTCCCAGGAACAAATTTCCAACAACTTGCTTGTATGGTATTTGGTGGTGTGTACATTCTTGCTATTGCTTGGCCCTTACGTACATCTTACTCAGAGAAACGCTTAGTATTCGGGCTATGTCCACGAGCAAATATATTACCAGGCTGTGTATATTCCAGCCTAAGTGAAGTTAACGTGAAGTGGACAAGATTGTGTCTGGAAGTACAGAAGTATACCCCAGGTATTGTATGTAGTTGCACTGTTTGTATGTCACTCTTTTCCTCTTTTTGGAAATCCATCTTTTGTTAACTTCTCTTCATTCTGTCTGCCTGTCACTCCATTCTCAAAACTGCACAGCCACCAGACGCACCGCCACTTAATCACGCGGTTTGTGCATACTGGAGGTACACCCCACACAATTGTTACACAGACAGCCTTTCAGAGTCTCAAATACTCGGATTCTGAGCTCTAGAGCACCCCAATACTGATATTCAGCCCCCACCGTGCGGACAAGCTTAGTACGGTTTGGTATGGTTTTAGCTGTCACGCTGGCTTAGCAAGGCGGACCAAGCATAGCGTAACTGTGTTTAGCTATCATGAGACAATGGGGTCAGAGTGAGAGATATAGCAGAGGAGAAAGCAGTGAGAAAGGTAGAGAAAAAATGGGGCAGTAAGAATAGCATCAACATTAAGTACTCCATATCACACACTACTTGTAGCTCACTACTCGCGTTACCCCAGAAATGAAGTCTTATGCAAGTTCAAAAACGTTTGTCTATCTATCCGTCTAGGCAAACTCAAAGAGTGTGGCGGTACTGGCGATTACAAATGGTTCTAAAGGGTCCTAAAGACCGCGATAACTTGACTTGTTCTCTACCCCAACATGTCCGACATTGATAACAAACTCCCCCTTGAACTTGAAGAGTCCGATGAAGAGTCCCAGCAGGCTCTCATTGAGAAGGCCCCTTCCTACGAAGAGAGTCCCTCCTACGAAGAGGCTACTCTCCAGGAAGCCCCTACTGAGCAGCTGGACTATGAAGCTCAGGACGCAAAGCCCAAGAAGAAGTCCCGAAAGGCACTCTGGATCGTCATTGGTGTCTTTCTGCTTTGTGCAGTTGTAGCTCTGTCCATTGCCCTGGGCATTGAGGTGTCCCAGAAGAACGCTATGCGACATGGCGGTCACCGAGGTCATGGAGGACATCGTGGAAAGCACGGACGACCCCATGGGGGACGACACGGCTGGCCTTGGGGCAAGTGGCGAGGAGGCAAGGACTGCGACGAGAAGAAGAAGGCTGTGCCTCAAGTCCAGGTTGCCCCTGCTCCTCAGGTTTAGCGCAGCAGTCAGAGCAACTGAGCTTTATTTAATACTATAATGAATATGAGTGTGTCTATGATGACGGTGGTGTGTATTTTGTTTGTATATTATTGTAGTCTGTATGTTCTTAGCTGTGCTGCTCTCAAGTCATTTAATATGAGTCTATCTATGTGCGTCATGAAGGTGGGTCCAACGGTGTACTGTGAGGTGAGGTAAATACAACTACGCATGATCATAGTGCTATAGAGCTGAGAAATCGTGTTTATCTCATGCCACAGTTCACTTGTTACTCATGGTACAATTTATTTGGATCTACTAGTTATCTATGACCACTTGTTCATGCTTTCCTAAGACTGTTTGAATCAAACGCCTTGAAGTATGGACTTCAACAACACACTTGCACCAAGTTCAATCCGTTCGCTCAAATACCTCTTACACTCGCTCAGATACCTCTGTCACTCTTCTCATGCCTCCTACACTCTCGTATCGCCACCATACACCCATGCACTCAAACAATAACCGTTATGTTCATTATATCCATCTAGTAATGCAATAAATTAGTTCTTCTTCTTCTTCTTCTTGATGTTGAAGGAGATGTTGTTGGACTTGAGCTTTCGAGCCTTCTTCTTCTTCTTGGAAAATCCTCCAGTTCCAATCTTGGGCTTCTCGGCCTCGGCGTCCTCAGCAGGAGCATCCTCAGTCTCCATTTCTATGTTAGCCACTGTAACTGCACAAATACAACCTGTTAAAAGTGATTTAAACCACTACCACAAGCACACTGTTTGTGTATCACTATACTCACCATCTTCCTTGTCCTCCTTCTCCTGTGCCTTCTTCTTCAGAACCTCCTCACCATGGAGTCGCTTGGCAATGGAAAGCTCGACCTTTTCTCGAGCAGGTCCAAAGACCTTTTCTCGCATGATGGCACGATTTCGCTGCTGCCCCTTGGATCTCAGAGATTTACCCATGTTTGATGTGTTGTCGAGGTGCGGTTATAGCTGGAAATTTATTTCAACTTTTTTTTATCAGAAGCTGCATGTCGATGCACGGTGTAGTTTAAAGTTTTTAAATATTTCATTGCACCTCCCAAGACTCGAACCGACGACTGCGGATTTATTTCACCTCGAGTCACATGACTTCTTCCGCTTTGGGAAGAGTGGTCACAAACTCTCGAGTGCTCCCAACCAGAACTAGAAAGTAACCCTATTCCCCATAGTAAGTTCACTGGTCACCCTCGCAGCGCTCCCAATTAGTCGAAGTTTTTCTGGCTTTTCTCTTCTTCTCATCTTGAACAACGACACCGACAAAAATGTGAGTAGAGAAACCTATCGTGAGGGAAGGAGGCAAGGAGGACGACACCAGCGAGAATGAGCCAACCGACAGCAACCAGAGATTTTATCGACACCGCCACCCCGTCTTTTCGGCATGTCTAGGCCATGTAAACATGATCGGGTAGACAGCATATGTTTGGATATCTTGAGTTCCTGAGTGCCAAGACTACGTCAGGCCTTGGGTCCAGAAGAAGACATCCTCTCAGCTGGCACCGCAGTGTCTTTTTTCCATCTCTATGTCGACTGCTCGAAAATCTTTGCTCTGTTGTTTTCCCCTCACAGCGCCACCCAGCCACATTATACTAACCCCAGGGCAAACCTCAAGACCACTAAGCGACTCGCCGCCAGCGTCCTCGGCGTTGGAAAGAGAAAGATCTGGCTCGACCCCCAGGAGCTGACCGACATTGCTAACGCTAACTCCCGACAGCAGGTCCGAAAGCTCGTCTCCGACGGTCTCATTGTCCGAAAGCCCAACGCCATGCACTCTCGATCTCGAACTCGAGCTCTTGCTGAGGCCAAGCGAGCCGGCCGACACACTGGTTTCGGTAAGCGAAAGGGTACCGCCAACGCTCGAATGCCCGAGCAGGTCCTCTGGATGCGACGACAGCGTGTCATCCGACGACTCCTCTCCAAGTACCGAGAGCAGGGTAAGATTGACAAGCACCTCTACCACGAGCTCTACAAGCTCGCCAAGGGTAACACTTTCAAGCACAAGCGAGCTGTTGTTGAGCACGTTATCAAGGCCAAGGCCGAGGCTTCTCGAGAGAAGGCCCTCAAGGACGAGGCTGAGGCTCGACGAGTCAAGAACCGAGCTGCCCGAGAGCGACGAGCCGCTCGAATCGCTGAGAAGCGAGAGCAGCTCCTCGCTGAGAACTAAGTCTTTTTTTAAAACAGATTTATTTAGAGGGAAAAAATGTATTATGTGCATGGGACGTCCTGTCCGTTTGTAGAAGATACCTTGAATGTATGTCCAGAAAGAACCCCAGTAAACAGTACGAGTAGTCACGAGTAGAAAAAATAGGCAACGATCAATATGACATCAGCATCAGCATCAGCCCTATGTTCCAGCCAGTTTAAGCTATGGACATCACAACAATTAAGTGGAGTGGTTATGATCACACGATGTTAACAAAATGACGCCACAAAAGATAAGAGATAGCAAGGATATGGAATGTTAAATGGGTGTCTGATGAGGTGAAAATATCGCAAATACTTGTCCTACAGCTATACCGTGCCTCTCATAGCTATTCCACCTAACGTATTTGCACTGGCTCTTTATTATTCGCCCTATTCTAGCCTCTGGAAAATATTTACAGTAGAGTTGGTTCTGGATTTACAGTGGGGTTTTGACTTGTAACCATGATACCACCCCGTGCTCGAGTCACGCAAGTGTGACGGATAACAAACGGGCAAGCGGCTGTAATACGGGTTATTTTGTGGCTCCAAGGTCGTATCATTTGCCACCGTTCTTTGTTGATATTAGCAACTAGCTAGCCGATGCAGTGATGACCAGTTAATGGTGAGCAAGTGAGGCAGGTAATCACAACTTTGATGTTTGAGGAGAGTGAGAATTCGAATAAAACGTGTTCATGTCGTAATTTCGTAACGTCGTATTTCTCCCCCAGCTAACCTCTAACGGTATTACAAATCAGCTTCCATTTAACCACACGGAGCTATTTCGTAGCCTATTCCTTCTGTTAACATTCGATGGGGCTAACAAGCAAGCTTTTTATTTTTTATTGGTGATACACTCGCACTTAGACGTTGTTAAGCAGCCCCTCGATTAGATACTCCAACCCTAACGGGCTTATCAGACTCTTGAGACATGGGGCAGAAAAAGCCACAGAAAGTGAGAGGGGGGCTTATCTCCGGGCACTAACAGTAGCGCGTAGATACATTTTTCTCGGGCCTCACACTCGTTCCATAATCAGATTAGCCCCAACAAGGCTTCCTTGTCATGCGCATCACCATGTCTTACAAGTGCAAGTTTACAAGGGTGCATCTACGCCGCCTACAAACGAGAAGCGTCATAATTTGGCGTTTTTGAAAAAGACAGACGAACAAATATTACCGTGTGCTCTGCCACTGTTACACTGGAACGTATCTTGTAACTACACCGCATCTCGCACAAGCGCCCAAACTTTGGCCTGTCGATCTGTTACTGCCGATCACAACCATACAAAGACGGATAGTCAGAAAGTCCGTCGTGTGGGGAGGTGATATTTTAATTATTCCGTTACAAAGGCGGCTATGTAGCAGACCGACATAAACGTGGTCCGGTTCGGAAAACCACATAACCGGAAATAGTGGGAAAAAATGACGGGGGCCTAGCTAGTGCCTCCACCCACTACAGGTGGAGGATTTGGTGGGTGGAGGGTGCGTGGATACGAGTGTTATGAGGGCATATCCAGAGAGTTACGGTGGAGCCCAGGAGGTGTAATTTGAAATAGGAAGTGCAATTGTAATTATAATCGCTATCAAACTCAGACTTAGAGTATACAACGTTCACCACCGTTGTGCAAGAGAACAAGGCAGTGTCAGATGTGCTCTTCATGATACAAGACCCGTTCTACAACTGTGTACGCCTCGGGATTCAATAAAATACGTGAAATGCATTAATAAATAAATATATAAAGATGTGTTCTTCACCCTTGGACACCGCCACAGGCGGGTCCGCTGTGGGTTCAGACTAGCACAACAAAGTTGACTTTCATCGGCAAAGTCATTTGATCCTTGTCTGTCCTGATTTGCGCCCGGATTGTCCTTCATTCCTGTCTAGTGTAGTATCGTGCAAACTACCCCTCAACACATCCGTCCAGAGGTATATACTCTTCGGACTTTGAGTCGAACTGGTTCATGTTTGTAGCTGGGAATAGCGACACTGCTGGGGCCAGTGGTTGTGTAGTGGGTGCTGGAATCGCCTCGACTGTTACAGAAACAGCCTGCTTTCCCTTGCCCTTATCGCCTCCACTGCTTGCTGGAGAAGCCGCCTGGCTGTTTTCCGCCTGCCGGTCGAAAAACACGTCCACATCGTAGCGTCTGCGGCTGCGGGTAGCCACGTGTGACTGGGGAGCGCACGAGAGCACCACCTGCTCCTCGCCCCCAGGGTGTATCAGTAGTTTTTCGTTAAAGGCGTCCAGAGACATGGGAGGGACTGAGGACGAAGAGGACGCCTCGGCCAGCAACGGGGTCCCTGTGTGTGAAGTCATGGCGCTGGAGCAGGAGGACGACAGACCCGGAGAGCGCACGTCATTGTCGTCGTTCATGTGGTCGAGGTTGTGTGAGGTTGGCTGTGGTTTCCTGAGGTTGGCTGTTTTTTTTGAGGGAGGGACTTGCTAGAGTCCTGTGTGTGGTCGTCTGGAGAGGCCGTGTATGGTCGTATGGTGTAGTCAGGTGGTATCTTGTTATCGTTGTCCAACCTTCACTCCTACCTCTAGTTGCCTAGCGGTTTGCCCTGGAGCCAGATGTAGGGCGACCCAGTGGTTATAACTGTGCGCACAAGCCGATCAGCCGCAGACTCAGACTCAAAGACAAGGCAACCACTAAAGACGCACTCGGTAACCTGGGGAAGTGGAGCAGAAAAAAAAAGAGACCGTTGGGGTCGTCAGCAGAGCGTGCAGAAGAACGTGGGCTCGTTTATAGCGGTGTACCTCTTGCGGGTGCTCGGTGGGGCATTTTCAAGGCTTTCGGGGCTGAAAACACTTCATTTACCCCAGAGGGCCCTGACGCCGTGGCACTAGCGCCTTGGGACGGCATTTACTAAGGTTCAGAGTTTAATGTTAGTTGAAGAAAAATGGAAATGGCAAGTGGAGATAGTGGACAAGGTCGAGGGATGAGGGTTGTAGCTGGAGGGTAGCTGGGGTGTGGAATCGATAGCCCTGGTGTTTTTGAACACGTACATCTACTTGTTGCTCAAATTCCCACTGCCCCACTTACCCCACCATGTGTCCAAGTTCCGCCATTGGACGATTAACTCACATGTTTAACGCGACTGCAAAGCGGAAGTGCGACCCAACTGCAAAAAGCGGACTCCGTCAGCGACATCGGATATCCCAGACAATCAAAGAGAAGGGAAAAACGAAAAAAAAAAGTTGCGATAGTCCTACACACGGCAGAGAATTATGTACTGTCGGAGCGATCGATAAGCACGCGAGCACGCCCGTTTCGGATGCCCCTGATGCCTCTTGATGCCTTCTATTGATTCTTCCTCTTCCTACCGGCTAGGCTTGGCATGCGCATATTGTTTTCTTGGGCTTGTACGGCACTGTAAAGTCGGTGCAAACGCCGTAAATGGTTCTATGCCACCGTTCCATACAGCTCGTTTGTTTGAGGTTTATGAGGCTCCTGTATAAGTATACAAGCAATAGTAGCGGTTGCTATGCCCTCCAGAGTGCCAAGAACGTCAGGCCTAGGGTGATCTGCGAGAAATGCGAATATGACAGTTGTAAGACATGCAGCCGGCATCTGACAGCTGGGGGTTAAGGTCCTGTCTGTTTGTTTTCAGCCACTACCAGGTAGCCACTCATGTTTGCGCACCACGTCTAAACCTCTAGGTTAACTCCATAGACCAATTAGAGAGGGCGATTTTCCCGATAGAAGGCCCGCATGTATGGAATTCTCTTTCTGTCCCTTGATCTGCGCCGATCCCAAGCTCGGCTCGAAAAAAATGCCGACCCCAACCTATAAACGGCATTTATGAAGTGTGCCAAACAGCAACAAACGTAGATGAGAGCTTTTCTGGGGTTGCTGCGTGGACATGGGTCCGTGGATCGTCTTACTCAACTGCTGTGGCTAGTGCCAGTAAAAAAAAAAAGCTGCGTGATTATTAGCCGCGCTGGTCGAGGTCAATAAACTTACAAGTAGAGTTGTGGCAGAGTATACGAGGAAAAACAATAGGCTGATGTTCATCTGAGACTCAGGTAGCTGTATATTTAGAAATGGTTTTTTGGTCGCTGTATATTCATGACAGCAGGTTTTATTAGCTGGCACATGTCGTATCCTTCGAACCAGTGTCAACTTGTGTCACCGTTAGACTGACTTGGACCATGGCTAAGCTAAACACAGTTTGCTGGGCAATCTTAGCAAGTAGAAATCGATCGTTAACTGTCCTGGGCCTATCAAAACTCGCACGCAGTGGATTTATTATTGCATCTCTACGGTATGGCGGTTATATATGGTTAATTTGCATGACTCTACAAGCTGACTAGTGGATGATCTCCTAGTGATTGCCGATAGCCTCGGACATCGGCTTACTATAGCTGTGTTGATCTGCTCCGAACATTGTACATGTTCAGTTGGTACAATACAAGGCTGCTGTTTCATCTATAAAAAAACACATTTTCTTTTTCTCTCACCAGCAAGGTGCTATAGGATACGAGCTCTTTACTTGGCGTGCAGAATACTTCTCATCGGTACCTGCACCGGATGTGTTCGGATGTGTAGGAGTTGCTGCTGATGTACGATCAGAACTGGTGCTGGTACAGTTGAGATTTGGAGAATATAAATGTCGTTGTTCTTTAATTTATATAATATTTTGCACCAGCATTATTCTGGCATTCTATTTATGGCACCGTTTGGCTTCATACCAAAAGAAAATATGCTTGGTAGAAAGACCCACTTAACGGCCAGTATCCACATCTAATAACAATGGAATGTCTACTAATAGTAGTGCCGTAGCAACGTCTAACTAAGGGAACAAGCGTTTTTTCTCCTGTTTCCATCTGTCAACTCTCTGTCATTCCACCATGACATAATATCTCCTAAACCGTGTACCTGTAATTAGCCAGTCCTTGGCGTGTACACTTGATACAAAAGCACACATCCCACTTGAAACACCATCTGCTACTCCTTCCTTGGGCTCTACAATTACACTTTGTTGATCTAAATTAAATATATACAATGCAATAGCTTATAGCTGTTAGTTAGGCGACTACAATCACCAGCAAACCCACCAGACCCATTCCAACGGTCACTCTGAGCCCTTGGAGCAAGTTGGTTGCTCCCGAACGAGGTGCACCAATGTCTGAATTACCGACAGGTGCCTGTTTGGCCATTCTAGGAGCTTCAGTAGGAGAACCCTGCTTGAAAATCGTCAAAGATCCAGAAACAGGAGTACCCATGATCTGAATTTGAGGCGGTTTCTGTGTGGATGAAGTCACCTTGGTAGATCCTCCAGTAGGGTCGATTCGGGCGTTTCCAGAGACCGTTCCACTTTCCAGCAGAGACGTGCCCATAGGAATACCCTGCAACGACATGACAGAAGAGCCATAAGTGATGACCATCATGGAGTTTGAGTTTGTGGGCATAGGAGCACCTAGAGGACCGTGTCCCTGACGGTTGTTTGACGTCGTGGTGATGATATCAGTGACGACTGTAGGAGGAACATACTGGAACGTAATCTGAGCCTGTTCTGAAACAGTAGTGACGTTTGCGATTTTCGACAGGTTGCCTGATTTCAGTGGCTTGACGGGGTTGGGGTACCTGTTTTTGAACGACTCCTGGTCCAGTTCCTTGATGCTTTTGAGAGTACCTAGAGAGACGTAGTTGTCATCTGGATCAAAGACCATGTAGAAGTTTTGCATGAATCCGAGACCCAGAGAGTTGTATCCTCGGTTTTCCGACGGTCTTAAAGCCAGGTAGCATGCATCTTCTCCTCCGTTGAACTTCATGGCGTTTCCTTGAGTGTCAATCATAGGCATGAGCATTTGAGAAATGGGGACTGAGAAGACATTAGAGGTCAGCTCGATGTTGAGGTAACCTCCGATTGTTCTGTATGCACACGACTGAATCCACAGCTGCATATCTGAAGAGTACATGGCGTTCAGCTGGATAGCCAGGTTGATGACCACGTTTCTAGGCAGATATGACATGTAAGTGGTAGTATCGAAACCTACAGGCACACAATCACCCTTAGGGTCATCTCCACAAGAGCCTGCTAGTGTTCCGAGTGATGCAGATGTTCCATCTTCAGCTGTAACTGATACTCCAGTGAGAGTCACCATGTACTGAGTAGGATGAGAAAAGTTGTTTCCTCGAAGAAGAGGATACGACACGAAAAAGTTGTCCTTGGCCAGCGACGTATCCAAGCCTCCAAACATCATATGAGGCGATGTAGTAGACCCATTAACCATATACAGAGCCAGAGATCTAGACTCAGTGTATCCACTGTTGATTAGAGCCTGAGAAAAGTCAGTGGTGAGGTTTGTTTGGTTGAGGTTACCTTCCAGGTACTTTCCTGGTGCAAAACCCATGCCTGGATTCTGAGTAGTTCCCTTCTGAGCTGCTACAAAGACGAACCCGTCTACTGACAAAGCAGCACCTGTAGAAGGGTCTCCCATTTGTAACCAATCAGTGTACAGGTTACCTGTGATTGACTGATGAATGAGTGAGATGTTATATCCCGTCTCAGTGCCCAACATCTCCTGATTAACATTAGTTCCGTTGGTTGTGTTGTATGCAAAGATATTGTCTTTGAAGCTGCACTTCATATTGTTGGCAAAAATGCACTGGGGGTCCGTCACCTGATCACACGAGTCGCTCTGTCGGTTCTGTGCACATGAAGGAATGTTTTCGTAGTCGTACAACAACGTCGCATTGTTCCACAGGTTCACAGACATCTGGTACCGTGTATCATCACCACCCAACCCATGCCCTTTGGACCATCCAATCATGAGGTCCAAAAAAAGCTGTCCTCCACTGACCTTGGCCGCGTCCTCGTCACTGACCAGTCTTTTCCGAAGGTGAATAGTGTCTTCAGGAAGGTACTTGTCGATTCTCTTTCCTCGTATCGATCCATCAGCGTACTGAATATGAAACTGGTCCTGGAAGTCCGCGCTCATAAAGTCGTAGACATCATCCCAGGCATATGGCATGAGATCTTCATCGATGGGACCATGGGATATCGGAAACGCCTTCTGGGCTGTAGCCAGAGATGCAAGAAAAGTCGTCGTTATGCTTAGTAGCTTCATTTTTGATGTGTGCCGCTTTGACGAGATGGAGAGGTGCTCTCGCAGACGTATTTATACTGCCTCAGCGCTCGCTGTGTCGCTAGTGGTTGTGCTTCTGTTGATATCGAACCGTTATGAAGAAGTGCCCCATACCCTTAGCTTTACGCTTGCCATGCAAAGTTTATAAGCCATGACAGACAATGGGGGAAGGAGGAGTGAAAGGTGGGGTTACCAGCAGTTGGGGTGTGTTTTTGAGCATTCCTGTTGTCTACCGACCCTACAGACCTGCTTTCTACATCTTTTATACTGCTTGAGACATGATATACAGCTCACCTCTTGACCCCGGTGCATGGCATTGCATATCACTTTGGCGCAGAAATATTTATAGCTCGCGTTAGCTCCGAAAACGGGTCGTGGGCGGATGCCTGATGACGTGTTTGAGTCGTGAATGACCTGTAGCTACTTGTACAGCGAGGTCGCATACACAGGGGTTATGCTGGTCAGTATAGCTATACTAACGTTGTCTCGTCAGTTAAAGACATGGGTGGTAGGGTAGGGGCTCAACGTCGTAGGTTAGGGTTATCGGTATAGGCCTAATGTCCGTGATTAGTAAGCGAACCGAGATATAAAGCTGTCTGGTGGTTCTAGAGCGAGGTTCTTACTGCTGGTGCCATTTAACGTCTACTATCGTATTCGTATCTTGTTGGTCTTAAGGTGTTGAATTTTGGAATACCTAAATCGGGTAACCATAGGAAGTTAATGATAGGGGCTGTGGGGGTATAACAGATGGTGGGGACCTTAGTCAGCCGAAAACAGAGATTATAACCAATCATAGCGCGTAAACAGAGGCAAAAAGTACACACACCACATTTAAAACACGTGTATAGCCCCCCACATACCCCAGATCTCTCCTCGGCCCTCCTCCACTTCAAGCGCAACAAACCTAATAACGTAATTGTAATACTTGGCAGAGAGACTGGCTGATAGTGTAATATCATACCTAGCCCACTCCAGTACACCAGAGCAACGACCACCACGTTTGAAGACGACAATCTGAAAGCAACGACGCCCTACAGCAAGATCACGTGATACATATCCATAAACCCACACACGTGACACCCACCCAAATCCACCAACCTCCACACACGTGATCCCACCTGTCATGGGCCAATATCAACAGCTGGACACTCCGTCGGCCGACGACGGGGTTCTGCGACGAACCACCAGCGAAGATTCCGCGCGTCGTCACAACCCGAACGACAGCGATTCGGATCTCGACGCGTTGCTGGACGACGACCCCATGGACTTTCATCACATGGAGATGAGCGATTCCGAGTCCAAGGAGCCTGCTGCGCTCAAAAAGAACAAGTGGATCAAACACGCGCTGAAATGTACAGCCTACCTGTTGTGTTGGTACACGTTCTCGCTGTCTCTGACGTTATACAACAAGTGGATGTTTGATCCGACCAAGCTGGACTTTCGGTTCCCTCTGTTTGCCACAGGTATCCACCAGGTGGTACAGACGTTGTTTGCGACGGCTGTGATCGCCATGTTCCCGCGTCGTTTCAACCCCCGTGTTGTCGCTACAGAAAAAGGAGAAGTCTACCACCCCCTGACGTGGCGAGAATACATTTACAAAATGGGACCCTGTGGACTGGCCACCGGAGGAGACATCGGAATGGGCAACATCTCGCTCAAGTACATCACCGTGTCGTTCTACACCATGGTGAAGTCGTCGTCGCTGGGATGGGTCATGATGTTCGGATTCATGTTCCGAATCGAGAAGCCTAATGTGAAACTCATCAGTGTGGTGGTGGTGCTCATGATCGGAGTGGTCATGATGGTTGCCGGAGAAACCAAGTTCCACCTGATTGGGTTCCTCCTGGTGCTTGGAGCAGCTGTACTCTCTGGTCTCAGATGGGCTCTTACTCAGCTGCTTCTCACTCGATGCCCTGCAACCACAAACCCCTTCTCCACCATCCAGAACGTGGCTCCCATGATGGCAGTGTGTCTGTTTGTGTTTGCACTGATGGTCGAGGGTCCTGTGACGTTTGTGACGTCGCATTTCTGGTCCGATCAGGGCTACCTGTGGGGAATTTTCCTCATGATCATTCCTGGGCTTTTTGCATTTTTCCTGACAGTGGCAGAGTACGCGCTGCTGCAGGAAACGTCCGTCATCACGCTGTCGATTGGAGGCATCTTCAAGGAGATTCTTACCATCGTGGCCTCTGCGCTGATCTACGACGATACCATGTCTGTGGTGAACACGCTGGGTCTGGTGGTGTCTCTGTTGGCGATTATCGCCTACAACTGGTACAGATGGCAGACGTTTGAGGAGTAACTAACTGAGCATAACGACATAAAATATAGATGTAATGACACTTAGAGTATGTACTTGTGTATGGCTATGGCAATGTTCCACTACAATGCAGTAATATAGCACGTACACGACGCGATCTTGTATAAATGGCGACAAACGAGGATAGAAGTAAGGACACCAAGGTGAATTTAGAACACAAGATCTTGTATTAACAGCAACAAGCAAATATAGACCTGCTGACACTACTGTAAATACCAGTAGATGGCGTATTGAACAACCTTGCAACGATATGATCTAGTTGTACAAGTATAAGAAGAGTCCACGGTAGTTACACAGTAGGACTGAGATGTAATACAACACCCTTACATACACATGATCCTTGTTAATGTATAAATGACTACAAGTGCAAACAATGATAGCAGACCTATAGACTTATTGGTGGGTACTACAAGTACAAGGGCATGTTTCCAGACGCGATATTGGTGTCCCGTATTACAACTAAAACAAAGATATAACTCCTGTTGATACTGAAAGATTTAATAACACAGAAGTGGTCCTTTTGTTTTGAAAAGTAACGATAGAGCGCTCACAGTAGAAGATACACACCGTAATAACTGTGAGTACCATTCTCACATTCAAACTGTTTGTAAATGACTACGAGATCTTCTGACTCTACAATTAAACAGGTACTTACAGATCCTCGTGGGCTGGATAAATCTCAACAAGTGACGATAGACCCCTCACACTAGAAGTCATTCCAGAATGTATTTCGCAATTTCTTTCACACTAGAAGTCATCCAGAATGTATTTCCGCTGGCTAGGCTGTGAAAAACAAGAGAAAGTCGTATGTTTGATATTACACCGTGGACTTATTAACCCAGCACAAGGGGAACATTCTCACCAGACCCAGGTTAAAGGTGGACTGGACCATATATGGTTGTATGTCTTCAATTAAGAAGGGGTTCTAGACCAGCTTGAGGTGGTCAGACACACACGCTACTGCCGGATCATCCTCCATGATTTCGTATTGTTTACTATACGCGCTAGTAAGCCGCTTGTCTTCTTCACAAAATCGGCATAGTCTCAGGGATGGGTATCGGCTCGTATAAGAGGGGAAGTATACGACGATTCGGATAGGTGGGATCTATGGAATGTTCACCTGATGAGGATGAGAGGCGTGCAGGAGGAGTACGGCTCCACTTATTTGCTCAGCTTGGCACATGAGGTAATGGTACAGATGAGACATTGTACAAAATACGACCGAAGGCAGTGGTTTAAATAAAAGCAGCTTTTCTTGGCTACTACCAGGTACACTGAGGTTCTGTTGGTATTCTAGATCATGTGGCTTAGTGGGGCTAAGGTAGACCGCATATGGCAGGCTAGTGTTAGTTGCATGTTTTTTAGGGCTCCGACGCAAGCAAGTTTCTCCACGATACCAGAAAGGAGGAGCACACTTAGACTCAGGGTTTGCACAATTGACCGAGACTTGGAAGCCGTACCCCACAATTTTAGAAGCCAAACAAAAAGAAAAAAAAACACGACTTCCCATTGCTTCCTAAAACAGCAAGGCCACCCATGAGGAGCTACGGGTAGTCACATCGCGCCCTTAGCCGTTGAGGGGTTCGGTTAGTAAGCGAATAAAGATGTTTTTGCCGTGTTTACCATGACTCCTCCAGCGTTACATGACTCCAAAGTGTACATCGATTTACTCTGTACACTTTCTTTTTCCTGGAATGAACAAGGTCTAGAAATTCCAACAAGTAGATTCCAGGGGAGACTGCCTTCAAACAGGTCTAGACATCTCATCTCAACACCTTAACCCCACTTTATATTACCGATAGCCTGTGGGGGTCGGCGTATGTTAAATCCGGGGTAAATAGCTGGCTTGTTATTTGTTTTCCTTTCTTTTTCTGCGAGTCTCTCTTGTTGTCTGTCTGTCTGTTGTCTGTTGTCTCTGATTCTCATGTCCCAATGTGCCTCGAGCCTAAATGAAGACAACAAGTCAGTCCAACCAAATAGCAGTCAGTGTCACAGCTGAGCTAAAGCGAGTAATTACGCTCTGGCGCGTGTAGCATTGGCCTCGGCAGTCCGTGGGCTCTTCCGGCATTCTGTACGTATTTCCCCAGACTCATTTCCCTCCAGATGCGTCGTCTCTCGGGCTTGGCACATGGGGTCAGTACACTAGACACTCCATACAGAAGGTAAAAAAGAGTTACAGTGAGTGGTACGATCGAGAGTGAGAGGGCTGCTGTACACTATACAGAGGTTGCGCAGCTCCTCGCCCTTTTAGGAAAAGACCCTTCCTTCATCTACTCGTACCGGCGGCAGTTTAAGCAGTGACAGGCGGATTAATCGACACTGGCCTTGACTTCCCCGCCATCGTTATCTTGTCCAACATTTAAGCTCGGACGACCGCGCATTGCAGGAAACGGCACTCCCCAAAATTAGCAAGCAGCCACCGAGGCCCAGAGAGGGTGGGGGTGATAAGAAGCTACGGTGAGTAGGGGTTTAGAGGCTAGGGGCGGGAAAAACAGACCCATACGAGCTGAGCAGACGCCGAAAAACGGCCCTAGCACTTGGCCCACGGGACGCTGGCACCCGCACACGCCCTGTATACGCACGTCCGTCAAGCCCACAACCCCCACGGACAACGCTATTTAGAGAAGGTCCGTCCATGTGCTGGAGCCAACGTATAACGTAGATAGCAGAGATAAGCCACAACCGCTTTCGACGTCTTTTATCTTGGAAATAGCGTGACCAATGCACAATAAGGCTTTGTGGCACACGAGAGAGAGAGAGCTGGCCCGAGCCTACGTCTATAATTTTTGCTGTCAAGCGTTTGGCTCAGGCAGGGCGGCTTTTATTTTTTGTATTTTTTTTTTAGTCTGGAGATACAAGCCGGTGGGACACCGCACAAGACGAGCACAGTGGCGCACAGGCCATACCGGAGCTGAGCAGGCAAGAGCTATCTCCGACATGTACAGCTGTAGGCGAATCTTCGGTTGCTTTCGGATTTACTGATTTTCTCGCTTTCTCTCTCTCTGTCAAGGTCACGGTGTAGGTGCGTGCCTATCTCTGCTTTTTTTCTTTTTTCCGGTTTTTTCCCCTATGCCCTCCTCTAACTGGCCCCTCTCGCTCGAGTCACTACCCGTTTCGCTTTTTTCACTCAACTTGTCTGTCAGCCTTCTTTTTTGTATCGAGCTTCTTTGTGTTGACAATGAGACTTTGTCTTTGGCTTTTGTCTTTTTTTCGCTCTTAGGCTTTTCCCGAATTACACTTTTTTCCACTCCCAAACCCAACTGTCTTTTATATACCCTAGCTTCCGAGCTACTAAGACGCTGAGCAAAGCACACACCAAGGAAGGACTTATCAGGTTGAAACCCGACTTTGACAGACATTTACACACGCTACGAAAAGGAAAACACTATAGGACACGTTTGCAACGACCACAAACAACCCGACTGTCCCCCCCGCTACAAAACACCTCACACAAAATGGAAACCACTGTTTCACGCCCTAACACGCCACAACTCTTTCGGCTCCTCAGCCAAGGAGCCATGCTCGTCCAGATGATGGCCACCCTCATCCTCTCGCTCTTCTGGACCAGCTCCATCGCCCAGCCCCAGGAAAAAACGCCTCTGAAGGACAAGAAGGAACTGGCCGAGGACAACGAGTCTGACACTGAGCAGAGCGACGAGGAGATTGTCACACCCACCGTGTCTCTCTTCCCCTCCATCTCCAACCTCCAGAAGCTCGATGACGACACAAAGTCGCCCAAGCCCTGCGCCACCGACACCTACTTTGGTATGCTGCCCATGGTCAACCCCCAGGGAGACGTTGTAGGGTGGGACGTGTGCGATAACACTTCTGCTATTCAGAACACCCAGATGCCCTTCGACCTCGACATGATGTACTCCATGGACTCTCTCAGCGAGTTTTCCTCCGTCCCTGAGTCGTTCTTCATGCAGGGAATGAACATGCCCGCTAACGACGCCAAGCTCATGCGACGAGCCGGACCCGAGCGAAAGCGGTCCTCTGTCACCTCGTACACCCCCTACGAGCGACGACCCAGCGTCAAGCAGCAGCAGATTGTCGCTCAGCAGCAGCAGCATCAGCCCATCTCTCAGGACATGCTTTTTGACCTGGGCGACTTCCCTTCCGCTGACGACCTTTCTCCTCTGTCGCACTCGTCCTACACCGAGTCGACGCTGTCCTCGCCCAAGTTCCAGATGCCTATCGGCCTCGTTTCTCAGGTGCCCCAGGTCCAGCAGATTCAGCATGCTCAGCAGCTCTTTTACTCCGAGTCGCCTCAGTCCGAGGCTCTGGACTTTGAGACCTTCGACCGAGTCGACCGGTTCTCCTCCTCGTCCTCTCTGGAGTCCCCCCAGGCTCTGGACTACCTTGTCCAGGAGCCCCAGGTGATGCAGCAGCCTCAGCTTGAACAGCCCCAGCAGCAGCCCACCACCCACCAGACACAGCCTATTGACTTCTACCAGATTTCGCCTGGCCACCAACATCAGGCCCCCGTCGTCACCCTGTCGCCACCCGCATCGTCACGATCTTCGTCCCCCTACTCGGTGTCCAACTCGGGCAGTGCCGGAGAGGAGGGCGACGACGTGCCCAAGTTTGTGTGTCCTCACTGCGATTCCACGTTCCGAATCCGAGGATACCTGACGCGACACCTTAAAAAGCACTCTGAGAAGAAGGCCCACACTTGCCCCTTCTACGACTGCACCGCCGAGATGCCCTGCCATCCCTCGGGCGGCTTTTCGCGACGAGACACATACAAGACCCATCTCAAGGCCCGGCATTTCATCTACCCTGCCGGCACCAAGTCTGCACAGCGGTCTACTACATCTGGAACTTGTTCCGGCTGTGGTGACATGTTTGACTCTAACGAGACTTGGATTGAGGAGCACATTCACAAGGGAGTGTGCAAGGGACTGCCCGACTTTGACGGCGTTCCCGGACGGGTTTGTGCCGAGTAAGGTAGCAAGCACTCTAGACTATTTATTTATTTATTCCATACTGACGATTGATGTTGACCACGAGTATTGTATCGAGTCGTATCGTAGTATTTTCCCCACTGTAGTTTCAGCTCTCCACTTTATGAAGATCGGACCGAATAGCCTGATAAAATTTTCTCGCCTAATTAAACCCATTAACGGCTGGGATTGCCCTACTAAGCTACAATTTACCTTTTATCCCGCTCGCTTGAGGGACGACCTACAGTAGCTTGTTGGCTCGTTTTCGCATCTTCGCATACCCGTTTTTCTTCTGCGTCTGGCGTGCTATGTGGTTTGTCTGTCTGGCAGTGGATATGAACGGGATAGTCATCAATTGAAGGGTGTCTCAGTTGAGTGGCTCCGATGACGTAGTGTGCGTCTGCAAGCCGTTATACTCGACGGGCATATATATACACACCTTGTGTTCCTGGGCGTGTATAGGGGTTGGCAATGCAGAGGCTAGATGCGCCGCTTGCTGGGCCCTTGGTAGCGTAGTTTCGGCAACCCAGTTGAAGGCTCAGTCTTTTTTTCCCTCTTTTTTCTCGGTTTTTCCACACTATAGAGACGGGGAAATATTAAATTCAAACCAACCGAGACTTTTTCCGAACCTTTGTTGCCCCCCCTGTTCTTTGTCTTTTGAAAAGACAAAGGGAGCGCCCAACTTTTTGACAACTGTCTCGTTATCTCCCTCTGCAAAAGTTGGGTGGAGACGCATGATTGACTTTTTGGCACCACAATCGTCCCACACTGGAGCTGGTAGAATGACGACAGCGGAAAAGGGTCTGAAACTAATGTAGATCAAGCCACCGCAAGAAACCTCCCTAAAACGTGGTAGTCAGCCACCAAACGCAAACGCAGTGCTCCAACCAGATGCAACGCATTGGCAATTATCTATACCTTTGATTATCATAAGTCGGGGCAAGGATACCGACAGGATGCCAAGGGCGAAAACATTTTTCGCTCTAGCGATAAGACTCGTGACCGAAAGAGCCCAACGTTTCACATACGGCTGACCCCATAGTTGCTTGGCGCCCCTGTGTTTGTAGTGAGACACTCGCAAGGCACGTCGCATTCCTATCACCCAACAAACCATGTTCACAGGCCCAAAGGTCGTTGTTACAAAGTGGGGTCGATAATACAGAGCTACATGGTTAGCCGTTGACAACCGTAGCAATCGAGCTTCTTGTATTCTGATACAACCCCGTATTTGTCTTATATTAAATGATCGTGCGGTAGGGAAATCTACGGGAGCTAAATATCCGGTCTAGTCATGTCTCAACAGGCTTATACGAGAAATCGCAATCTCCGTGATTGGCGTTGATGGTGTTCTGCATAGCTCGCGGGACGTTTCTTTTTCTCGCTTACTAGCTAGCAACCGCCTCGCTACGGGTAATCAATGACGTTCACGTGTTAAAGCTCATATTTCCACTTGTAGCTATGCTCAGGCTAATGCACAAACCCGGGCATGCTCCATCAAGAATGCACATTCCAGGTAATAGCATGTAGCTTACGTATCGTACCCTTGCAATAGCCGTATACCGTGGAATCCCGGATCTATTCCCTACTGTACAATCTCCTCGGGAAAATAAAAACAGGCTTTGGCAGTCCCATGCCTATTTAGTATGTTACAGTCAGTCGGGGCTAAACTGACACCTCCGATATGATACTCCGATCTCTGGCACCTGACGTATAAAAAATATAAAAATAAATATACTCAATCACTATATGACTATCGTACGATACTATTTGGGCAGCGCGCTCTCCTTGAGAGGCTGGGTCAGCAGCTCGGGGTTGGTCTTGGACCGTTCCGTAGGGTTAACATCAAAGCTCGGCGTTTGCTGGTTTTCATGCTTGGCCTGTCCCTGAGGTTGCTGCTGGTTGTGCTTAGCAGCCTCCACATGCTGAGCCTGCATGGCATGGTTCTCGTCCTCAAATTTAGAATCCATACGCAATTCGGCCATGCTCTCTCGAGTGTTGTTCACGATAGGCACATCGTTCTTTCCAGACACATCAGGGGCTACCTCAGTGTTGCTAGGTTCGAGTGTCTTGGGAGCATGATCGTACGCAGACTTGGCTTGCTGGGAGTGTTTGGCTCCAAGGGCCTGTGTGGGCTTTGAAGCCTGATGAGCATTCTCATCAGGAACCTCCTGGGCCTTCTTCTTGTCATCTGCCTCCTTCTGGATGGCCTGAGCATGAGCCAGCTCAGGAAGAATACCCTGACTCTTGGGAGGAAGAGGCTCGTATGCAGGCTTATCAATACCATGGGCCTTGTTGAAGTTCTCTACCTCCTCACGTGCCTTACTCTCCTCAGCCAGCACGTTGATTCGCTCGTGCATGAACTCATCGTGCATCATCTTCTGCTCAGCGTAGTGCTTTCTAGCCACCTTACCGCCAATCAGCTGCTCTCCCTCCTCTTCAACACCAGTGTCCTCGTCAACCACGTACCAACTGATGTAACCGTTGAGTAGGTCTGTAGCTCGAGGCAGAGTCACTCCAGGAGGAGCACTGTTAATGACAAAGTTCTCCACGGACTTGCCCTGTCTGGCTTGTTCCTTTCGAGCATTCTGGAAGTCTCTGAAGCCTCTGTAGAGATCAGACACTCGCTCAGAGCCTCGCTTACCGCCCAGGTTAATACCAGCAGGCTCCTTAGTATCAGGACCAGCTCCAAACGCGTTATCGTCAGTGGTTCGAGGCATACCCGCACTCTTATCCTGCATCTGCTTCTGATCGGCGGACTCGTGCAACGGCGATGGCTTGGGGGGAGTGTGGGGGTTGTTAGGGTGCGATTTGTGGAAAGTGAGTCTCTCCTTCAGTTTACAAGAAGCACTGTGTTTCTTGGAGTGACCTTCAGAATGCTCACTCTCCTCCTTAATAGCAGGTTCTTTAGAAGCGCCCTTCTTCTTAGGCGGCTGCCAGAACATACCCTTACCTCCATCTTCAAAACCGTCTCCACCATGGAAAATGTCCTCAATGCAACTGTTGACAGACACACCCTGAGGAGAAACAAAATATCCTCGGGCAAACTCTCGACGGTACTCGCAGGCCTTTCCAGTAGGTTCAACTGCCTCCTTGGAGCTCATGAGTCCGAAAATATGTTGCGTAGCCAAAGGAGGAATCATGTAGTCGGTGTCTCCTCGGAGTTGCTCCATGTTAATGGAAATGTTAAGCAGCGAGTTGACCTTGGACTGCCTCAGCAGGTATCTGTGCGTGATGGGCTCGTCTTGAGCGTACTCGGCCAGATTGAGCTCTACTCGACCAAGGTGGTTTCTGTCAGAGGTGTTGATATCCTTATCCTTCAGGCGGTCTTCTCTGGATTCAACAAACACATCGAACATGATAGAAGAGCCGTGAAGCATCTTATCATCGTCGATTCGCATTCGGAACTCCATGGCGGTCTCGTAGTTCCACTCAGCTCGATGGTTGCGGATTTGAGCGACATCCGTACGTCCTCTCGAGTCATTTCTTCGATGATCGGTGAGATGCCATCGCACCGTAGCCATACCTGTGAGCTGGGGCACATTGGCCAGCTCGATGATTTTGAGCTTGAGATTGAACCGGGGTCGGTCTCGTGAGCTGAACATTGGTGAGCGAAAAAAGTAGCGACGGCGATGGAGGATATAACTTGCTGCATGGAACGAGCTTATCTGGGGATTTTGGGTTAGGGCACATTTAGGCTGCCTGACTGAGGCCTTACAAAAGCCTTATTAAGATCTATAGAGCAGGGGTTGGGTGTAGATCTCTGCACAAGTAGAGGTTTGAGAGCAGTCTGGGGAAAATACTGGCTCACGTGACTTGTATTTCCATATCACGCTCACTTTCTCCACAGTGCTACATCTCCACATTAATCCTAAACAGGCAGGAGGCTAGCGAGCTTAGACAAGGTTCAATTAAACGTGCCTACAAAACGAGCCACAAGAGCAATAACCATAGGAAGTGTTGGGAGGGTCCGATGGGGTTCGGAACAAGTGGGTTAGAAAGGCAGAGTCGAGATTACCATTTTTACATCCTGACATGTCCTCGATCTCTCCATCTACAACTTGCCATTTGTGTTTGTCAGATTACTGTTCGTCAATAAGCTATTATTGCATGTGGACGGTAACGTTGTGTTCCCCATTTTTTATCACGTTTTCACCTTGGCCAAGTTTCAAATTTCAGCAAAGGCCATCAAAGCACACGTCAATCAAAGCGTAAAAATTTGGAGAGCAAATACAAAAATATCTCGTATAGCCCTGCTTGAGCCCCCCAACACGCTCGTCTGCAGGCGAGCTTATCTTACTGATGGGGCTTCCTTTTCCTGTTCAGGTCGGAGGTCGTATAAGTCACGTGCACTTTTTGTGTTCATTTCGCCATAGTCGGTGATATAGCGACCAAAATAAAAAAAGCGCCTAATGCGGCCGTCAAACCGCTCTGGCACACTCTCCTGCCGCGTCTTTAGACTCCAAGCAGCGAGCCCACCGTAGTGATGGCCCAGGACGTGCGTGATACAGAGCAACCGGGTAAAACCTTCTTAGCCTCACCACCACCACAACACGATAGAATGGATAGTGATCGGGATTCCAAGGAGGTGGCAGAGAGCGTGCCCGCGAGCGTAGCGGTTGAAAACGCGGATGTGCCAGACAAAGTGGCTGATCCGAAGCCTGCTGAGCCTGAGTCTGAAAAGAAAGCTGAGCTAGCTAAGCCCGAGGATCAGAATGGAATTGACGACAAGGAGGAGACCAAACAAGAGGAAAAGAAGGAGGAAAAGAAGGAGGAGAAGAAGGAGGAAGTGAAGGAGGACAAGGAGGAGGTCAAAGAGGAGCCCAAGGAGGAGCCCAAGGATGAGCCAAAGGAGGAGGTGAAGGAAGCTCTCGTCGAAGACATCAAGGTTGAGACGGAGACTGTGCCTGTCGAGACACACGAGACTTCCAATGCCATCGACTCCGTGATGCAGGAAGCCGTGTTGGCTCACGACACTGGTGCTGTGGCGGACGCAGATCTGATGGACACGTCAGATGACTACAAAATCAACATGGATCAGGTGCAGCTGGGCGACTACGACAGCGCGTCCATCTCGGGCCAGATTGCCGAGCGTATGGCTCAGCCCATCAAAACCGAGTTTGACACCAACTTTGTGCCTCAGACGCTGTCGCTGGTGGATCTGGAGAACGGCAACGGCAAACGAAAGTTTGAGGAAACCGACACGCCTGAATTCGACACGCAACGCGCACGCGAACTGATTCTCGACGCGGACGTGAACCCCGTTCTTAAGGCGCCTCAGCTGAGATACATCCCTCTGAAAACGGGTGTATGTTACGACGTGCGAATGCGATACCATGCTCGATTGGTGTCCACTTCTTACGACTACGTGGACCCTCATCCTGAAGATCCCAGACGTATTTTCTCCGTCTACAAGGCGCTGGTAGATGCGGGACTGGTGGTTGACCCCGAGTATCTGGGTCTGGAGGAGATTGGCCCGCTGATGGAAAAGATTCCCATTCGAGAAGCGTCGCTGGACGAGGTTCTGGAAGTGCACACTCCGGCTCACGTGGACTTTCTGGCGTCCACGGAAAAGATGAACCGACCGCAGCTGTTGGAGGAAGGTGAGAAGGGAGACTCTGTGTACTTCAACAACGAGTCGTTCAGTGCTGGAAAGCTGTCTTGTGGAGGTACAATTGAGACGTGTCGAGCAGTGATTGAGCGAAACGTCAAAAACGCCATTGCCGTCGTACGACCCCCCGGCCATCATGCTGAGCCCGGCAACCCTGCTGGTTTTTGCATGTTTTCCAACGTTGCTGTTGCTGCCAAGGTTCTCCTCAAACGGTACCCTGAGCGAGTTAAGCGTATTATGATTCTCGACTGGGATGTCCACCACGGTAACGGAACTCAGCGAGCCTTCCTCGACGACCCCCGAGTGCTCTACATTTCCTTGCATCAGTACGAAAACGGAAAGTTCTACCCTGGAGGCACTTTCGGAGCACACACATCTGTCGGAAACGGCGCTGGAGAGGGATACAGTGTTAACATTCCATGGAGCGCCCCTGGAGCCGGCGATGCAGACTACATTTACGCATTCCAAAAGATCGTCATGCCAATTAGTATGGAGTTTGACCCTGACTTTGTGATCGTGTCTGCCGGTTTTGATGCTGCTGAAGGTGATCTTCTCGGAGGCTGCAAAATCACACCCTCTGGATACGGCCACATGACTCACATGCTCAAGGGATTGGCTTCCGGTAACCTGGCTGTGGTGCTTGAAGGAGGATACACTCTGGAGGCTACTGCCAAGTCTGCTCTTGCAGTCACCAAGGTGCTCCTGGGAGAGGCTCCTCTGCCCCTTCCCGCCGCCTTCAAACCCACATCAGCTACCATCTCTGTGGTCCAGGATGTGGTCGAGACACAGTCGCAGTACTGGCGATGTCTGCAGCCTGGATTTGAGACCATCATTCCCAAGGAGATCACCAAGTACGATCTTATGGGTGATGTGGTTCGATCCTACCAGGCCCGAAAGCTCTTTGACAAGTACAAGCTGTCTGCTCTTCCTAATATGGGTGGCAGCAGCAGTACGCCGTCTGTCGGAGCTGCTACCGCTGGTCCTGCTTCTGGCTCTTCCATCTCTCTCGCTGACCAGATTCTCGCATCTCCCAAAATCCACTCGGCCGAAACCGTGGTCGTCTTTGTGCATGATCCTCCCCAGATCTGGGGTAAGGTGGACGCTGTCACCGGTGAACTGGACTTTGATTCGTGCATGGTTGACGTGACGACAAAGTGGCTTGAATGGGCCCATGAGCGTAACTACGGCATTATCGATGTTAACATCCCCAAGGCGTTGAATGGAGCTGATGATGATAACTACTATGCTCTGTTTGCAAGCCAGGAGGTGTGCCTGTACCTGTGGGACAAGTACCTCAGCGTGTTTGACGCACAAAATATCATCCTGGTGGGCTTTGGAGATGCGTACGCAGGACTGGTGCATCTGGTGGGACACAGAGACACTCGAGAAAAGGTCAACTGTGTCATCAACTTCATCTCAGAGACCCAGCTCAGACCCATCGTCTCTATCATTGACGAGTACATCACCGACTGGTTCTACCGATCGTCACTGGTGTTCACAGCAGACACCCATCCCTGCTGGGACGTCAGCACCAACCCCAAGAAGCCAAGGCGGAAGTTTGGCCGAGTGCTGAGATGCGACAGCACAGGCTTACATCGAATTGTGGAGGAGCGGTTCAAGGAGGCCGTGGAGTTCATTGATGACCAGCTGGAAGATGAAGAGGAGTAGATTGCTCCAGAAAACAACATGATGTATTTTTATATAGAAACCCTGAAGTCATATGATTTATTGATTGAGAATTGTAGCAGAGAGAGAGCAAAAATGGCTTCGTGAGGTAAAAAAAGAACTTGATTCCGTAATTTTCACGAAAAAAGAAAGATGCCTTCGGCCAGATTTGAACTGACGATCTCGGCATTACTAGTGCCGCGCCTTACCACTTGGCCACGAAGGCGGAACCTTGATTTTACTAAAAACGTGGCATCGCGCACGTGATACCAGAGCTCATAACCTGTGGAAAAATTGCTGATTTTCGCTACTCTGAGTGCGGGAATGTATTTTTGACCGTCTTGGGATCATTTTAAACTAGTTTGTGTTAGAGTTTCATAGAAATTGGTAAAGTTTGGGGAAGTAAAAGTGTGGGGTCATGAGGTTACAAAAATAGACTGAAACAGATCATGTCGGTAAGCAGGTGGTTTTACGTGTTTTCGAGTGTTTCAAAAAGCGACAGGCATTAAAATCGCTCAATTAGTTCATTCCAGAAAGAATTACCTTCAAAAATATAATATTCACGTCTACAGCTTCGTGTTTTTGGTGAGGACAACGAGGCGCAAGAATCTAGATCAATCCTTGAAACCAGACTATAAATTTTGATACAAACGAGTCAATCCACTTTTTAACGCCCTAAACAATCCCCCACATTAGTTTAAACTCCACATCATCCATTTTGGGGCTCCTAACACGTCATACATTTCTCATGTATGCAGCCATGGGCTTCCTGAAAATCTCGAAAATTTCAAGTCACCATAACACACGCAATTGAAGAGCAATCTGGATGAGAGAAATTGTATTATATAATTTACACCTAACACTACCATATTGCGCTTAAAAATAACCAAATATTCCACTGCAATACCTCCAAAATCGCCACCAAAAAACGCCGACACGTGACTTATTTGGCCCAATATATAGCACAGGGTGAGTGGACCGGCACGTGCAGTCCCGGTGGCCGAGTGGTTAAGGCGTTGCCCTGCTAATCTGTTAGCTGTTAGGCAGTGGGTTTTGCCCGCGCAGGTTCGAATCCTGTCCGTGACGACACACCTTCTTTTTTGCTTCTGACTGGTCTGATCCCAGTTCCTTTTTGCTCCTAGAACACTCTAGACCCCCCCTCTAGACCCCCTCACACCCCTCTAACCTCATACTCTTACTCTGATGATATATTAATGCTATTAATGAAATGCAGTGAATGCTACTCGTCTCTATCGCTATCGGCTGTACTCAGAATGGCCAGCTCGGCTTCTTCTTGTGTCACTTGTGGGGATTCCTGTCTTACCTCATGCACTAGTGCATCTTCAGGTTTTAGCAGCTTGACTTGGTTGGTGTTGTATGACTTGCAGTTGTCGCATTTTTGGCCCAGAAAGTGGAACTTGACGTTGCTTTTGGCGGAGCAGTCGTTGCACGTGACAATCGACCGCCAGTCGGCGTATGGTGGTGGTAATGGCTGGTTTTCGATTTCTGTATCCATGATTCGGAACTGTGCTTCCATGTTGAGAATACTCTTGGCACAAGTGGGACACTTGTACGAGACCCGAGTGTGATCGTACCAACATGTCTGATGAATGGCGTGTCCACAGGGCATGAAGATCACCTTTGTAGTGGATGTAAACAGATAGTCTCCACAAATAGGACAGTCACAGTCAGTGGACCGTTCGATGCATCTATGCGAGCCCTGAAGATCCACAGTCATGCAGGCATTACATCTCTGACAGTGGAAGAAGTCGATTCCCAGACCCTTTCCGATTCGACAAATGCCACAGTCGTTGCAGTGGTAAATGGACTTTTCCGGATCGTCATCCCACAGCTTGCAAATGGCACAGTAGTATGAAGCCATGGATTTGTGACAAGACTTGCAGTTTTTGGCAGCCGACTGGGCAGTTCCACAGTACATACACAGCATGTTGCGGGTATCTTTTCTGATAAGTGTATGTGATTCCACATTGTCATGGCAGAACCGACAAGTGTACCACTTGTTGCAATCGTTGCATTCCAGCTTACAAGAACGTTGGTAGTGTTCACAGCCGAGAATCTGAAGCGTCTCATCAAAATACGTAGGCTGTTTATCTGTAGAAGATGCTTCTGCGGTAGGTCTAGCATCGTCAGCTGCCTGCTGCAACCTATAGTAATCATGGGTCATGAGGGTTTGCAACATGTATGCCTTTTCTCGTTCAGAGAAGTCCGCGTTCTGAATCTCCATAATCTTTTGTCTTAGAGAAACCTCAGTCTCCGGCTGATCACTGGTAGTCTTGCACAGTCTCTGAATGTATGCAATCATGCGTTGAGGAGCCGCAGGAGTGGGTGTAGACCTCGGTGTTGCTGTGTCTGTGTTGGAGTCCTCGTTATCTGGATCACTGGCTCCTCTGACTGGAAATGAGGGAATATGGAAGTTCCATGAAGGTCTGAATCTGGGCTGGAATCGTCTTCTGTCAAAACCATCAAAATTCAGCCGTCCGATCATATCCATTTCATCATCAGATGAAGATTCCGAAGGTGCCAACTGGGGAGATCGCATGGTAGTGGCAGTGGTAGTGAGAGTAGTTCCACCAACATCTTCCCCGTCCGTGTACTCATACGAGCTTTCTCCAGCAACATCACTTTCGGCTGCTGAAAAGTCGTACGGGTGTCGTCCGTCCACAAACAGCTGCTGGAATCCCGTAGCTGCTGTAGCTGCTTCAGCATTAGCATTCTCTTCTCGTGCTCTAGTGAACCATGCCATGTTGAGTCCTCCAAAAGAAGGCAAGTTCAGAGGTCCTCCTAGTAGTCTGTTGTTTTCTGGCGCCGAAAAGTACTCCTCGGCCCCCCGTACTCTAGCTCCTGCCGTCTCGTCGTCAGAGCCCAGAACAGCATCTCGGCTCTCGTTCCACAGCTCGGTCATTTCTCGCCACCGTTGCAGGTAGCTGCTCTGTAACTCGGGCTCAGAGCAAACAGCGGCTTGCGGGGTCTCCTGGAGCGTGTTTCTTCGCTCTCTCGCTCGAGCCAGAACCGACCCCTGCTGCTGTTCCAGATGAGCTTCCAGTTCCGGGGCCTCTCCGTTCTCTTCCGTTCTCTGTTGTCGATCCAGCCAGTTTCGAAACACCTCGGGCATCATGTCGTCCCGTCTATGCAAAAACTCCGGGAGGCGAATCACCGGTAGCGGCGGAAATTGCATGTAGTCCATGGCTGAGCCTGGGGCAGTTTTTTTCGTTTGCTTGGTGAAAAAGGTGTCACGCCCGTTTGAGTTTATCATGCAGTCACGCTTCGCTTCCTAAGTAATGGGCAGGATGTGAGCCCCACAGGTAAAGAGAGTTGATGCACTCGGAGGTGGGGCGTGGGGTGTGGAGAAGTATCTGGGCTATAATGGTGTGAACTACTGTGCTTGTGGCAAGAGCCGCGCTTAGATTACACCGACTCGTGTGCTTGTTGAAGTTTATTGCTCTCTGAATATGACGTCTTAGCCTTCCAGTAGACTATTTTTTAGTTAGTCATCTGCCCACCCCGCAGTCTCACAACACGAGGCATATAAAAATAATTTGGGGGCAACAAAATAAAACTGGCAAAATGGCAAGTTCTACTCACACCAAAATATTACGATCCTACCTGTGCTATATACTCACACCTCCTTATCATCCGTTCATTACTTGCCCTGATCTTGTCTGACAGCTTCGCTTCCACTCTCTTAATTAAATCTAAGCTCACGCTCGCATGCATGAAAATAAATTTACCAAGCCAGCAACATGTCAGCCAGATCTTGCTATCGACGATGTGTGAGGGCTTGCAACCTCATGGGAACAGTGGGATACTCACACAGCCGTCTGGTTCTCGCCACAAGGCTCAAAAAGTCGTTTGAAACCGGATCCGCCACTCCTCAGCAAATGATCAACACAGCAGAATTTCTTGAGCGAGCTGCTCGGTACAGAGGAACGGAGTACGACGTGATCCGTAACATGATCACAGTCGAAGTCGCACGAGACGCGTCGCAACCAGTCAGCCGAAAGCCGAAGCGCCCGAAAAAAGAAGAAAATCCTGAGGAGGAGGTCATCAACATCATCAACAATATGGAGTTCTCCATGGCCAAGACCGACATTCCTGGGCCAAAGGAGTACAGTGAAGCATTAAGACAGGGCAAGCTGCCAGAGATGACGGACTCGGCCCGTATTCTAGGGGAAGTCATCAGGTACAAGACCCGGACGAATTATGCAGAGTACCATGCTCTGATCGAGGGTCTCAATGAGTCTATGGATCTGGCACTGCCTCTTCATATGGAGGTGGAACTGGATGTCTGCAAGGGAGACAGGGAGAAGAGCTACAATTGGAAATCCCTATCCCTATAGCGTTTGTACATAAGTTATTGCATTTTTTATTTGACAAAATCAGATTTGGATAAGAGCTCGCTGTGGATTGCCGCTCTTGTGAGCCATGTACCGGCATGAGTAACCATAATGGGAGTGCAAAAGACACAGTTCAGAGACTGGTTGAACATTGGCATGATTTCTTTTTGCAGCAACTCTACCAGCATTACAAGTGTAGCCTTTATACTGTACACTCGTATCCCAAAAGTAAGAAGACACTTTAACCTACGGCTCTTAGTTCTCCAGCCAGTGTGTCAAGTAACTACTCACTGCATCACCACTAGTTCTTCTTTACTACACTTCCCTTTTCGTAACTAATACACATGTCATTATCGTTTTATTTTGGCTCTATAATACTGTACATCTATTCGCGATCATACAAGACCTGCTTGACAGGCTCAGTTTCACCGACATAAAGCCGGTGCTCCTGGATGTATCTGATGACCGAATTCGGTATCAGATACTGCACGCTCATCCCCCGTCTAATAAACAGCCGCACCTTGGTTGACGAAATGTCGTTGTAAATCAGCTGCTTGATGACCAGCACGTTTCTTCGGTGCTCGTACATGATATCGTGTGACAGCAGGAACGATCGCACATCTGCTCCCGTTCGTTCCACAATCAGACATCCGTATCGGCCCAGAATGTGATGCAAATCTCGCTCCTCCCACACGTTGGGCTCACCCATACTCTCGATCAGGTCTCCTCCCGCCAACAACATGATTTTCACACCCTTTCGCTTACCGCTAGGGGTTTTGATACCGCCTCGCTTGATATTGATTTCCTCATTGAAATGGTCCAGAACAGTGGCTGTTCGCTGGTAAGTAGGCTGCAGCGACTCCCACGCGTCCACCATGAGCCACGAGGATGTTCGCTCACATGCCAGTTCGCACATTCTCACTCGGTGGTGAGCAGGAGCCAAACCAGGCTTGTTGTAGTTATCAGACACAGGTGAGTAGTAGCCGCCGATAACCTCGAACCGCGTCTGCTCTCTGATCGAGTCCATGGCCATCTCGAACATTCGAAGATGCAGGTATGTGATGGGCGAGAACGAGCCACAGGCGACAATGACCAGGGGAGACTTTGTCTCCTCGATCATCACCTCCGATAGCCGGTGGGTGGGAAACTTGTAGTGCTCGAGATCTCGAGCCTGCCGCGATACGCCAATCGGCACCTCTTCGAGGTCTGCGCTCTGGATAATAGGCCTCAGACCACTGTTGTCCAGCAGATATGGCGGGGTTCTAGCTGACGAGTCGGCTGTGCGGGTGTCCACATGAACCTGGGGCTCTTTGGGCGATTTGGGTGACGTAGGGGCCATAGCATCTTCGACTGTAGTAGGAGGAGGCACTTGTCCAAGCGAAAATTTGGTAAAGGTCGCAGTTATCTCGTTAGGCGACACCTCGACATCCTCGTCGATTTTTTCACAACGGTCGGGGCTGGAATCGGACATGTTGAGCTCGGAGCGGATACGCGGAATGTTGACGGGCGCCGGGTGGTAATTTGTGTCCTTGGGGTTGTGTTTGCTGTGGTGTTTGAGGGTCAGAGCAATCTGCTCAAGGCCTACTAACGAGTCTCGTGAGTTTGTTCGGGACAGCAAGCGCGGGCTGTCGTGCGGTAAGTCGATTTGGTGCTGCGAGTCTTCCAGGACGTACGGCTGGATGGGCGCAATGTTGGGGATGAGAGAGTCCTGTGCGGGTGCTGGGGATCGGTAAGCGGTGGGTCGCTTATCGCTGGGTCTGACGAAATTTGGCGCTAGTTTGGGGTCCATCAGGTTACGAGGAAGGACGCTTGGACACTTGGATTTCGCAAGTGTCTGTGTGACGACCCTTTAAAGAGGTTGTGCGGGTGTTGAGGTGGAGGAAGACCTAAGAGTGTCTGACCAGTCTCTGCTAGTCTCAAGTAAAAGTAGAGGGACTGCTGGTAACGTGACTCACAGCAAGAAGTTAATGTATGGACGTTGGGTGGGAGAGATGAGCCAAACAAGAAGAATAAAACAAGAGTGGCTGTCGATCAATACGAAGGGTCGTGGTTTGTGGTACTTGCAGCCCGTCCTCTCCCCTCTTGTTATATACGCGTCTAAATATTTCCTCTTTTACCAGCCGCAACCCTTGGCCCTTGGCCCGAATAAAGAGCGCATCTTTGTCGAAAATCCTTTCCCGCGGAGTGGGGTATCGTACCTCTTTGACTTTCAAAGTTTACTGGCTACACGGCTCAAGGGAGCGGCTTGCGATATCGCTGTTGGGGTACGGGTGTGAAAGAATCCGCTCGTAAAGACAGAAATCTGACAGCTGACAGGCGGCCATAAAGACAGCCGCTAGCTCCAAGGCCCCACCAGTGCGCTTGACGCTTTTGTGGGCGTCCTGTCACGCCGTTTTTCACGTCCTCGGCTAGCTCTCTTCACATAATGCGGCGTCTAATATCTCAACAGAGCCAGCGCTTGTTGTAAAAATAGATGCTAGTGCTGGATTACGGCCGATAAAGCGAATTTTGGGCTAGACCGATGCTTTGGAAAAATGGCCTCATACGCCCCGAATGACACCCATAACACTGGGTCTCTTATGGCTTTTCAAACGCTTGCAATTTTTTCCCTCCATTAGAGTTTGGAGAGGCGGGTCTGTAACATTGCAGGCATGGCGTCACACGAACACGTCACGTGAACAAGGCCCCAACAGATTGGGGGGTTTATGGGGTAAGGCCCGTTTGATGCCAAGAGAAATGGAGATGTAAAAAATGAAACAAGCAAAAACAAGTGCTTTTAAACAGGGCTTGTACAGTTAGAGCTGGTTTTGAACAACTACTGACTTTAGAAGCGCTAAGTCAGGATGATGTCATCAGAATGTATGATGCCTCATCGAAAAGTGAGGCGTGTGATTGATTATAAAGTGTGTTAGGGCGGGGGGTATTTTGATTTTGACGACACGGTTACTGTATTTTGTTTGGGGGTATTTTCGGAAACCCTCTTATTTGTTGACCCCTTTGAGCTCTCGCTAAACACCACTCATGTCTCATGTTCCCCTCAGCTCTCTCAGTTGTTGGTGGAGTAAGCCCACGCGTAGTTTGTCATCATGTCTCAACCCCATACAAGCTTCAAAACAAAATTTGCACTAAGTAATGTTCGCCACCAAGCCGTTCCAGGCGGAAGAAGCAACCGCAGAGTCTGGATTCCGACGTGCGGCTTCATTTTCCGATTACCGCGTTTTCCATTTTGGGTGGTGATGATGCAGCAGTAGAATAACAACAAAAGCAGGAGAAGCGGAGATTAGTAAGCTCGTGTATGACGAGGGGATAGTGAGTTGACAGCTTGTGAGAGCAGCTTGTGCTCAAGATATCTCTTATTCTTCGTTTTTTCCCTCCACTTTTCAGGGGTATCACTTTACTTGAGGATTCCAAGTACTCCCAACTAACAGATTCAAACCCAACTAAATCCAGGGGTTGTAATTTTACAACACCAAAACCTCATCAAAACACTCCAACCAGCGTGGAATCAATTCTATCAGCCATATAAACCCTCTAATTCCAACAACCTCCAACTTCCGACAGTTATAGTTGCACCTCCGGTTACCTCATTAGTCTCAGATTGTTGAGTTGAGTTGAGACATGTCCAAACTACAACATCCAGTTATTGTAGATGACGACATCAAACTGCTGGAATACAAGCCAGATGTAACAGCAAGACATTATGTCAGCCACTATAACACTTTCGTAACTAGTTACAGCTACCAAACACGACACTCCACATGGATCCACTTGCACGTGTAATGACGACATGACAGGTTGGGTGTCCAATCAAAGATACCACGCAACAAACAGCCACAATGGCAGTAATACAACTCCACCAATAGCAGTAATAAATGATATAAAATGCCACGTAAAAACGATCCCCAGCTTTAGGCAACATCACATAACCACCCTACCTCAACTATGCATGCCACAGGTACGATTGGCCGCTAAGGTTATCTAATAACCATCCGGGTTCCTAACACGGTACTATTGCAACTTGCTCCGTTCTTCTTCCACCACGCTCAAAATGCTTCCTCGAGAACTCTGGCTGCTGGTACACCCTCTTCTGGACGGTCCTTCGTTCCAAGCACTCGCCCAGACCTGCAAATGGCAACTTCAGCAGTACATTCAGACTGAAGAGGCCTTCTTCAAGCTGATTGATTCGATTCCTGCTCCTCATACTCTGGTGAACCCTCCTCGGTGCTACGACCCCGATTTCTGGCCGGATTGGCATGGACACTACTTCATGACACTCCTGACGCCCAATGGTAAAACTATGCCGTTTTCCATCCACACGAGTGCTCCTTCTGCTGAACAGATAGCCACGCTGTCGAGCTCAGCTAACAAGAAGGTCCATTTCAACTTCCAGAACCGGCCTAAATTGAGATACATTGTGGACTTTGAGAAATGGGACGTGTCTGCTGTTGAGCTGGAAGATCATGTCAGAAACACGTCTAGAAGAAGTCACCATCGTCTGGTTCTGGATCATGATACAAACAGAATTGACGAAATCTGTATCCAGGACGACCAGGACGGTCTACGAGTCACGTGGAAAAAACCCAACCCCAAGGATAACCTCAGTATCCAAATGCCCCTAGAACCACCTCTTTTAGACGGACTTTTCGGCTGCTGGCTCTCAGATCGACCCAAAACAGCCCACGATGTTTTTTTCTACGCCCAGAGCGACTTCTTTGACAACATTCTCGTCTACTACGTCAACTGGAAGACCATGTCGCTTGATCTGGTGTCGAAACGGTGCTATCCGTTCGATTCTTACCCTCTGGCTATGAAAAACTCGCTTTTTTCAGGCATCTGCAACGGCCACTTTCTCTACTTCACCCAGGACGCCATTTATATCAGAAACATCCTATCTGGAAGTGTCATGCTGTTGTGCTGTAGAGAACCTCAGTTGCTGCACTACGATAACAGATACTTTATCTACACAGATAATAGCGGAGAATACGTGGTAGATGTTCTCCACGGGGAGGTATATGATATGAGCCCTAGGGGTATTCTGAAAGCTATTCCTTCTATTCACATGGTGTCTATTACTGAAGAAGAAGGAGTTTCATGCTGGATTCCAGGCTGGGCTTCTCTGGGACAATTGAAGGCCGGTGAGAGCAAGAAAATGAGCGAAGGCATGTATTTTGGACGCATTGAGAACGGCGAGCTGGTTTTCGGAGACAATGACGACGACGATTGACTCACTGGAACCCACAGTATGACTATACAGTAACAACTAACGATAATAACTTCAACAGACTGGTTCAAGATATAAACAAGATAAATATAATATATACCTAAAGTAAATGCTGTATTTCGCGTTTCAAAATTCTGTGGATTATCTTCACCAATCGTTTCAGTTCAACCACCTAGATTAAGCACTCGTATCACAGCCTAATCCGAGACCTTAAAAAGAGGCCTTGAGACATACAGTCAGAGACAGGCTTACTTTTATTTTGGGAGCCTTCATACAAGTCCACTGGAATACCATACAATCTCTACAATCTCTACAAAACTTCATACCACGGATAGCTCATAATACTGTACTACAATAAATACTGTTGGCTCATTACACACGCTCATATTGTGCTTCGCACAATACTCGCTACGCACAGTATACTACGCTCATCGTGCTTCGCACGATTCACTTGTCGATGTCCTCGCACTCTATTAAATACTCAATGCCTATACAATGCCAATGCCGCCCTTTTTCGTCATGTTTAAAAAGGGTATCCCTGGAAACCGCCCTGCTGGAAGCCTCCCTGCTGCTGGAAGCCACCGCCTCCGAATCCGCCTCCGCCGCCCTGCTGGCCAAACATTCGGAACAGCATTTCGGGGTCCATGCCTCCCATGCCGCCCATGCCGCCGTGCATGCCTCCACCCATGCCTCCACCTCCAAACATGTCGTTGGGGTCCTGGAGATCGACACCGGAGTCGTATCGCTGTCGCTTCTGGGGGTCAGACAGAGTCTCGTAGGCCTCTCCGACGTCCTTGAATTTCTCGGCAGCCTCGTCATTGTCGGGGTTCTTGTCGGGATGGAACATGAGGGCCTTCTTTCGGTATGCCTTCTTGAGCTCCGTGTCGTTGGCGCTCTTCTCCACCCCTAAGATCTTGTAGTAGTCCTTTCGCTTGGACATTTTCAGCTGCAGCTCGGCGTCTCTGAGCTCGGATCGCAGCGAGTTGTCACTGGGATCGGCCTCCATGGCCTGTTTGAACTCGTTGACGGCATCCTCCCACTTTTCAAGAGAACCCAGGGCTCGAGCCTTGGTCTTTCGGGCCTTGACAAAAGAGGGATCGGCCTCCAGAGCCAGATCACAGTCCTTGAGCGCCTCGTCAAACTGGCTGAGCTTGACGTTAGCAGTGGCTCGGTTGGAGTAGATCTTGGCGTTGACCAGCTTGTTGGAAGGGTCCAGAGCCAGGGTCTCGGAGTACAGCTCCTTGGCTCGGGCGTACTGTCCAGCCTTGAATGCCGAGTTACCCTCCTCTCGTTTTCGATCAATCTCCTTGATCTGTTTGAGCAGCGTTCGGGCCTTGCTGTTGTCGGGGTCGTTTCGCAGAGCCTGCTGCAGATGTGTGATTGCAGCGGCCATCTCGCCGTTGTAGTAGAGAATCTGAGCTCGCAGGGTCAGAGCCAGGGGGTCAGACGAGTCCTCTCGCAGCAGTCCAACGACAGCCGAAGAAGCCTGGTCCATGTCTCCAGCTCCAATCATGGACTCCACCTTGAGCAGAGCCCAGGCTCGAGGAGGCTTGGCAAACCGGCCCAAAAGAGCCTCGGCCTGGGTGATGGAGTGCTTGGCCAGCGACGGGTTGCCGCCAGCAATCATGTTCTTGGCCTGCTGGATCAAAGCGTACATCTGCTGGGCGTTGTGGGTGTCCAGGTTCTCCACGGGAGGGTGGATGGACGAGAAGGTGTTGAGGGCGTCCTCACAGTGGCCCAGAGAGGTCTGGATCTTGCCGATACGCAGCAGCGTCTTCTCCTGGTGAGGAGCCAGCAGATTGGCTCTTTGTGCGTCCATCAGGGCCTCCTGGTACTTGCCGAGCTGGAAATAGGCCATGGATCTGTTGTTGAGAAACGTGGCGTTGGTGGGCTCTTCGTCCACCGCCTGGGTGTAGAGATGGACGGCCTCGGAGTACTGGCCGGCCTTGTAGGCCACGTTGCCTTGCTCCTTGTATTCTAGTGCTGTCGTCATGTCGGTCGTCTCGGATCAAGTGGAAGAGTGGGAAATTTCACTTTTTATGACCACCCACTGAATTAACTTTTGGCCAAAGAATCTTCCAGAAAGAGGATGACCGTGCACGTGACGGAGTGTAGGGGGATGGTAGCGCTTAGGAGTGGGTATTTTGGGGGTCTACGTGTGTCTGTGACCACCTTTCAGCCTTGTGCTTGGCTCTTAAGGTCTGCTACATGCTACTTCTCAGCATCTATTTTACCTATAGAATCCGGGGATGTCCCAAGACGTTATTGGCTGAGGCAGCAGGGAGAGGAAAAGGAAGGCTAGAATAGGGTAGAAAATTTAGGGCAGCTTGGTGGCGGCAGTCACGTGAACCAGGACATACAACATATCATTGTTGAAGCCTTATCACACCTGCTCAGACCTCGGTGTCGTCCATACACCATTCACACGCGCTTATCGAAACCTTCTGGAATATTCCATAGAGTTCGGCAGATGATGGTAGTGATGAGGTGAGGAAATGGGGGTTGAGGAGGGAAAAGAGGTGGAATATGACTTTTAGGCAGTTGTATATGAGGTTTATGGCATCTGATTGGGTTATTGAGGTATACAGCGTCTTACGACAGGTCTTATCAACGCGCATGTTTTGACTTTATGGACGGCTCGGTCTGATAGAGATTACGAGTGGTGTGAAAAGCTGCAGAATACGACGTTGATAATGGAGAGTGTGAGGAGGTAGATGGAGGAAATAATGCAGTAGAATGGATATCTGAGCTGTATAGGACCCTTGTAGGGTGTAAAATATTATATTTGGAGCAGATCAGGGCATGGTGTTTTACTTATCACTTAGTTGTGACTCTAGTTGGGACTATAGTTGACCCTGACGACCCAAGTTTATGGCACTGATTTTAAGAAGGACAACCTCTCACTTTATTCTCATGAACCTCATTACGTAGGGTATACAGTACGAGCATACCAGTGCCAGAGACAGCCATATAGCTACCAACAATAATTAACCACTGCCACAATACACAACCACCTACTTGTACCATTATAGACACTCCTTAAACAAATAAATACATTAGCTCTAATTCCGTCATCACCTCAGAATAATATTCGCACCTCTCAGCTCCAAATACTGCTGATCCACTCCCGGGGGAATATCTCTGACCACCTGGGCCACCTCCTGGTTGTAAAATCTCAAATTCGTACTGGGAGACCGGTACTTGCCCTCCAGACCTGTAATATCGCAGTAAGCCTTTGAAGGAATCAGCGACGGAGGCGCATCAATGTTGAAGTACGTGATATCGTCGATTCCCAGCTCTTTATCCGCCAGCCGACGCTGTTCCTCGGCAATAATCGCCTTGATGTTTTTGTTGCGGTTCTTGGGAGCCTTCCAGTTGTGGTTGCGGAACGATTTGTCCATTCCATTGGCGTTCGCCTCGGCTATAGTCGGGGGATTCGATGAGGTCATTGTATGAGAAGTTGATGATGCTGGTGTGGTTGGGATTGATATTGAAATATTGGTCAATATGCAGCTGAACTTAATTGGAGGTTGGGTCTGAGGAGTACTAATCAGAGGTGGTAGAATGAAGGAAATGGGCTAAAAAAGGAGATATAAATCAAGTCACGTGATAGCACTTTATGGATCGTACTTTTTTTCTCTTCATTCTGGTTGGTTTACCCTTCTCTCAGTATCCAATATCTAAGGCTACAAGTACACTCAAGCATCATACTCATTGTCTTCGTTCATTACTCTATCTATATCTATTTAGTGACGACATTGTCACCGTTGACCCACACCTGAGTGGTGTTTCGGTCATCTCCGTTAAACAGCCACTTGTGCACCAGGTTCTCCAGCTTGGACTTGTCAGAAACAGGCAGTTCCCAGTCAAACACATCAACCGGCGATCCCTTAGTCTCCAGATCAATCTGCTGAGCGTCAAACTTCTTGCCAACCTCAAAAGAACCAATCTTACCGTCCAACTTGAGAGCCTCAGCTCCTCCAAGAGTAGCCAGATAGAGAACCTCATCAACAGACAGCTTATCGGCATCGTTCTCGGACTTCATAGCCACGTGACGAGACACCAGCAGACCGTGTCTAGCAGTAGCCAGAATGGAAGGAGCGTATCCTCCAGACACGTCAGTTCCAAGTCCAAAAGGAATCTCCTTATCAAGAATTTTTCGGGCAGGGAACTCACCAGAGGTCAGAGACGAGTTGGAAATGGGGCAGTGAGACAGTCCACATTTCTGCTGCTTGACCAGAGCCAGTTCTTCCTCCGAGAGATGAATAGCATGAGCCAAAAGAGTCTTTTCAGTCAACAGTCCATGCTGATGGTAAGTGTCAGCGTACGATTTAGCGGTAGGAAACAGTTCCTTGACCCACGCAATCTCGCCCTTGTTTTCGGAAATGTGTGTTTGGATGTGCAGATTGTTCTTCTGGGCGTATTCTCCCTGCCAAGACATGATTTCAGAGGTGCAAGAAGGAGCAAACCGAGGAGTGATGATGGGGAGGATATGATCAGGCTTGTTGAGAGACTGGATGTACTCTACGACCGCCTCATCGCTTTTCTTGGCCTCCTCAACACTAGCATCTCGGTAGTAGTCGGGAGTGTTCTGGTCCATACACACTCTTCCTACCAGAGCTCTCTGACCCTGAGAGAGACAGATATCGGCGAGTTTTTTAGTAGCATCCACGTGGACAGTGGCGTAGTATGCAGCGGTGGTGGTTCCGTTAGCCAGAGTCTTCTTGACCACCTTTGAGTAAACATCCTGAGCGATCTTGGGATCTTTCAGAGACGACTCCAGAGGGAAGGTGTAAGTAGTCAACCAATCAAGCAGCGTGGTTTTTCCAAAGATTCCAGAGTTGGGGTACTGAGGGGCGTGGATATGAGTGTCGACAAAGCCCGGGAAGAAAAACGACGTGGTTTTCGAGATGTCCACCGTCTCAAAGTCCTTGATATCATGTGCCGCAGCAGCCTCTGCAGCGGACGAGGCCGATTTGTCGAAAAAGACGATTTCTCCATCAGTGACGCCCACAGCGGCCGAGGGAAGGTACTGCAGCGTCTTGTCGACGGGATTGACGACGGCGCCAAAGAAAACGGTCGTGTTGGAAGCAGTCATTGTTGAAGAGTGAAGTGTTGGATCAACCCCAGTATATCTATATGGACGCCGATAGTGCATTAGGTTTGGACAGAGATAACACAAGGTTCGGCCACCGGTCTTTCCGTTGGGAGTGGGAGGGCCGACGGGTGTTAGTGGGGGTGGAATAGGTGATATTTTGGGGATTATTTTTGTGTCATTTTAACGAGCGCTGTTGTCCGACCAAGCTGGTATAATTATTATTCATACATCTTTATTAGCTGGTCTGTAGTGAACCGTGCTGTGTGTCTCTCTTCAATACGGAAATGAAAAATAATATGCTTAAAGTAAGCCACCAATTGGCGTGGGCTATTGGTGCAGATGATAGAAGAGTAGTAGGGGTAGATCCGGGTGAGTGTAAGGCTTAAGGAAGTGGTGATTAGTAAGGCAATATGTGAGTATTACTGCTGACTAATACTCCACAGAACACCAGAACACCTCCAGAAGGTAGATCAGAGAACTATCAAAAACGACCAACTCTTGGTAAAACCCCTCTAGATGACTCATTAAATCTCTGCACAGGTTTACCCGGTACCTTGCTCCGTTTCTACACCGGCATCTTGTGCAGTATCGTGCAGTTGTTGCATTGACAGTGTTCTGCAGTGCTTTTTGCAGATGTCGGTCCTTAACTAAAGTGGTGAGTAATTTACTTATAAAACAAGAGCAGTTTTTGTTGAGAAAATTAAATCACCAAAATCCGTCAAATGCCTCCAAATGCCTCCCACAGCCTTCAATAGCCTTGCACACCCTCCCATAGTCCCCAATATCATCTTACACCCCCCAACATGTTTGCTTCATCATGGACACCCACCTCATCCCAAACGCCAAATAAAGTTTGAACATCAATTTCGCACGTCTTTTTACGTCAACGATGTTCTCAGGAATGTACTATAACTGTGCCAAAAACGTAGTTAGTGGAAAAACAAGTTACACAAATGAAATTAACAGCATTTTTGACTCTTGCTAAGCCTCATTTAACTCATTTCCATACTTGCAGCACCTCCCATTGTATTGTCCCTTCTCCTAAATTAGGTTCACGCGACGCGTCTCTACCAGCCCTTAATGAATAGTGCATACAGGAGCAGTCTTTTTCCGAGTGCTCTTTTTCACACACACAACACCACACAACAAAATGGCTGGGCCGATGAAAACATACGGACGGGCCCGTGAGGCCTCTCCGGACGTGACCACACGCGCAAAAGCAGCTCGATCGCCTCTTTTGTCGCCCAATTCGCGTGTCAAAAAGCTGCTGGCTGACCTTGGAGACAGCAGTGACGAGGAGGAGGATGTGGAGCAGCTGCGAAACAAGTTCTTATCGAAGAAGAAGGAGAAGGCTGCCGAGATCGCGAGTGAGTCGCCGCTTCAGAACAAGACGCGTATCATCACCGGCAAACTTCCTGCAAAGTCGATTTTCGATGCTCCTCAAGAAACACCCGACTCCCAAGCAGATACACAAGATGACGCTCTAGTGGCTTCTGAGCCCATTGCATCAGCCGAGGTCGATTCAATGGCAGATACCCAACCTGATTTTGAGACTCAGCCTGATGAGATTGATGAGAGTGCTCTGGAAAGTGTAGGCCCTGTCATTGATGAGTCTGCCTTGGAAAGTGTTGGTCCTGTTCCTGATGAGAGTGCACTAGAGAGCGTAGGACCTGTTCCTGACGAATCTGCTCTGGAGAGTGTGGGTCCGGTTATTGATTCTGATGATGAGCTACCTGACCCTGTGAACTCTGACGATGTTGCACCTGTCCAGACTCAACCTACTGACTCTGAACCTCTCAGCTTGGGTTCTATTGAGGAGGAGGAACCTACCGACACCCTCGAGTCCCTTGAACCAGCTGCTCCTGTTAAAGCGTACGCAGCTGAACCCCGACACAAACGATACAACCGAGTTATTGCCGATTCAGACTCTGAGGACGAAACTCCGGTGGTCAAAACAGGACTATCTACTGCACTCTCAGATCTCTCAGACTTCTCTGACCTCTCAGACAGTGAAGACGAGAGTCAGGCACGTATCAACGCTCTCAAGGAACGTCTGGCTTCTACTGTGGACGAGCTGGATCCCTTTGAGGACGCTGATGTGTCAGTGGTCTCGTCTCAAAAGCCTACTCGAAAAGCCAGCAAGAAGGCTCTGGAGGAAATTGAGCGGGAAAACCAGCGTATCAACCGACAGAGAAACCTGGCTCCTGAAGTGTACACCACTGGTCTTGCTACTAAACAGAATCTGCTAGCTCGATTCGGTATGGGTCCTAAAGAGCCTGAAGCTCCCGTTGAGCCTACTACCCCTACCAAGATTCATTCAGATGACTCTATTATGGATCTTGACTTGATGTCGTCCCCTTCTACAGACCCCATGCAGCCCTTGGAGGTAAAGGACGTCCAGGAACCTGCTACTCCTGCTAAAATGATTCCTCCTTCCACTCCATCTCTTTCCAGATCGGTCAACAAGAAGCAGGTCAAGAAACTGACCAATGTGGGTGTCCCCAGAATGGCCAGTTATATCACCAAGCGACCTTCTCAGCTCTTGTCCACTCTCTCAGACTCAGATGACGATCTCTTGATCATTCCCGACGCTGAAGCCGACAAGGTGCCTGAGTCGTTCAAAAAGATGCAGATGCAGGGAGTGCCTGTCAAGTACTCCAAGCAGCCTGTAGCTTCCTCGCCCGATTTCTTTTCTCAGATGAAAGCCAACATTCGTAAACAGCATGCTCAGATGAAGGCCGATAATGAGCGAGAGAGACAGCAGATGGGTATGGTTGATTTGACCGAACAGGATAAGGAGGACGAAGCTGTTGAGTCGTTGCTGGATCAGGCTAGACGTCAGCAGCAGGAGATTGCCGATAGAGAAAAGCGAGAAGCCAAGAGAGCCAGAGATCAGGAGTATGACTCTGTGGCTGAGTCGGATCACGACTGGTTTGACAATGACGAAGAAGGAGGGCAGGACGAGGTGCCTGATTCAGATGTCGATTTGTCAGACGAAGACGGTCTTCTTGCTCAGCAGGCTTTGGTTGAAGCCATGAGTGATGATGAGAAGGAGGAGGAAGCTGATACTCAGGCAGACACTCAACCTGACTTTGATGTGCCTAAAGAGGTTGTTAAGGCTGCTGAACCTGTTGAGTCTATCTTTTCTCCTCTTCATGATCTGAGTGACATGTCTGATCTTGAGGCTGAGCCTGAAGTGAAACCTGTTGACAACACGGCTTACCTGCAGTCTCTGATGGCTGACGAAACGGCTCATCGACGTCGAGAGAAGGCTGCTCCTTCTGGACTTCTGGATGGAGAAGCCGAGGAGTCAGATGACGATTGGGCTGGACTTGGAGGTGCTAGTGACGAGGAGGGTACTCGACCTGAAGACCTAGCTGAGATTGGACGCATGGTTGATGACACAAAGACCGGTGCTGACAAGGAAAACTACGCAGCTAACCGTCAGTATGATCTTCAGAAGGACCTAGATGATGATGCCAAGCAGGTTGAGCAGTTGTTGGAGGATGTCACCAATGGAGGATTGAGACGAAAGCGACAACAGAACCTGGATCTCGACTTTTCCGACTCGGAAGATGAAGACGAGATGCGTCGAAAACGTCGAATTTTGTCCGAGCGAAAGAAGAAGCGAATGCTTGAAGCTGGAAACCTCGAGGACTTGGCTAAGAACCCTGAGGCTGCTGCTTTCATCAGAGCCATGCAGGATACCGACAGTGAAGAGGAGGAGGAAGATGTGTTTGCTCTTCCTGTCAAGCCTTCTCCTGCTTTGAAGAGAACAGCTGGTCCTGCTGTCACTAAAAAGAAGCCTTCTATTCAGGAAACTCTCTCGTTCCTGTGTGAGGAGTCTACTGCCGATCTGCCTCCTTCTTCACCCGCTGGTAACTCGGATATGGAGTCTGATGACGACCTGATTATCACTGGACAGACACATTCTACTATTGATCTCACTCTGTCTAGACAAGATACAGTTGACGATCATGAGGATGACTTCATTGAGCGTCTTGGACCTTCTAGAAACGTGGTTGTTCGGGAGACTGAAGACGATCAGGAGCTCAAGACCATCATTGGCCCTAACGGTAACTTCCATGGCCTCATTCGAAAGAAGAAGGCGTCCATGACATCTTCTACTGAGACTACCAAGAAGAAGAGCTCCAAGACCTCCAAGTACTTGCAGCAGCAGGACTCGGAGACTCAGAAGCAGGCCAACACCAAGAACCGGTTCTTGTCCAAGTTCAAGTCGGTCACCAAGAGCAAGTCCCCGAGCTTTATGAAGGGAGGTAGTTTTTATTAGGAGGAGGAAGTAACATAACATAAATTATTAATGGCATTTTATATACAAGAGTGAGCAGTAGCAACAAGTAAGGTCCAGTGAAGATGGTATTTATTATTAGACGACTAAAAGACAGTTAGGATGCTGACCTTCAATTTAGAGCAATGGTCTGTACTTGTATACACAGAGCTACAAGAGCTGAGTCCAATATGTAATAATATACTACGATCTGGTTCACGTGATGTTTCACTTCTTTTACCACGTGGAGTTATTTGTTGATACTTTCTCTGTAGAGTGTGTAAACATGCTTAGGTTCCCACTGTCTGACTGAATAGGCTAACAACAGTCTAAATAGAGCCAGTCTAATGGGAAGGTTATTGATGTTTGTTTATAGAGTCTTCAGTAACAACAGAAGCCATAGCAAAAACCAACTTCCACATACCCCACAAAAACCTGTGATTTCTTTTTCTTTTCCTTTTGTCCATTCTCAACCATCAGCCCACTCGAGACATTTTTACTCTCACGTCTCTCACGTCCACGGATGTCTGAGATGCTGGGCTGCTTCGGATGTACCTTGCATTGCCCATGTTAGTTTCAGGTACGGGGAGTGGAGATACAAGAGCGATTTGAGAGGAGTGACACAGAAGCAATCAAATGGGATTTAATTATACAGCCCAGAAGAAGATCTTTGCCCGAGCACATCGCTTTTCCAGAAGATCCAGGGTGTACAGACTGCCCCTATTTCTGTCCATCTCGTGTCAATCTTGTGTTAAGATTTGATCGGCGAGGCTATTGCGTGTGATTTTGGTGTGTCGAGAAAAAACACGAGTGCTGGGTGGAAGTAGAAAAACGGCAAATGGAGATGGATATGGGTTTCAACTAATAAAATGTTCATTCTGTGTCATTATCTCGTTTCTTGCTCTACTTCTAGTACAAATATACACCCTACCTGTACATCTACCTCGACCCACTCCTGAGCACAAGGTTAGGATCTTCAAAACATACCCACTCGTACGTCGGGTGATTTTCACCAAGTAGAGATATATACAGTAGCTGTTCCGTAGAAGCAGGTTATCCACGTCAACATGAAATTCTCACTTTTCGCCATTGCTCTATATGCTCTCACAGCTCAGGCTGACAAGACTGTGACCGTCACAGCTACCATCACCAAAGACTCTGAATCATCCACTCTAGCTGTCGCAATTGCAGAGACAAACACGCCAAAGGCTTCTCCTATCATTGCACCTCTGAAAAACGAACAGACCTTTTACACAACCGAACTTGAGCTCGGAACACCCGCTCAAAAGTTCAGATTGCTTCTTGACACTGGAAGTTCAGATACTTGGGTGTTTTCCAAGGACGACGTTTATGACTGTCAATATGGCAGCTGCGACTACACTGGTATGTTCACCAAGAACCAGAGTTCTACTTACAAGGAGGTGGATGGGGACTTTGCCTTCTATTACCTTAATGGAAACGCCAAGGGTAAATTTGCCAAAGATGACCTCTCTATTGGAGGACGAAAAATCTCAAACTTCCAGTTTGGACTTTCTGATAACGCTTTTGGACCTGATCCTCTTACCGGTATCGCAGGAGTGGGTCCTAAATCTCTGGAGTTTTCTAAAAACAAGTATCCCAATCTTCCCGAGGTGCTCAAGGACTCTGGACATATCAAGAAGGTGGCTTACTCTCTCTACCTTGATGATGACGATGGACATATTATTTTTGGAGGGTATGATGAAGCCAAGTTTGTTGGAGACCTGGTAGAGCATAAAATGACCAATGACAAGCGAATCCAGATTGATTACCAGGAGGTTGCTGTTTCTGGAACCAAGTGTTCTCCTGATAACTATGGTTCTCAGCCTGCTTTGCTTGATACTGGAAGCACCCTGTCTTACCTTGACGATACGACACTTCAGAGAGTGTTCCTCAAGTTGCCTGTTTTTGTCGGTGATTACCTTGAAGACCAGGGAGCTTATCAGATTTCCTGTATGCCTCCTCAGTTTGACGTTTCGTTCAAGTTTGGCGACCAAGACTTGAAGATCAACGGTTCGGATTTGATTATTCCGGTATCTAGAAACTGGTCCAACCTCGACAAGGGCTGCTACTTTGGTATCACGACCAGCAACAACTCCAACCACCGAACGATTCTCGGAGGCACCTTTTTGCGGTCAGTTTATGCCCTGGTTGACCTTGAGGATAAAACGGTTTCTCTAGCACCCATTAAAAAGACCGGCGACAGTAACGTCAAGGAGCTCAACTAACATATTCTACCTACAGTAATTTAATGATTTATGACAAACGTTGAAGGAGCGTTGTGTGTAGACAAAGACACAGTTTCATTGATGCATGTCGTCACGTTGCGTCTCGCTGAGACGTGCTAATTTTCACCTCATCTGTCTTAGGTGCAGAGTATAATGTTGATTGGCGCGGAGCCGAGTAACAGAGTGGATTTGGGTGGGTCCAAAATAACAAAAGCAACAACAAGAGTGACACAAGAAAAATTCACATAAATTGAGACACGTCTGAAGACCTGATTAATGGGGCTCTTTTGATTTTTGCGATTTTCTGTTTATTTCCCAAATATCTCTCCCTTCAGCCTGCCACTTCTATTGGTAGCTCCGATTATGCACTGCCCTGAACCTTCTGGAAAGAGGGGGGCTCTGTTCTTTTCTGTACAGGTGAAAATACAAGTAGAATTTGCTTAGCAGTGGCAAAAAGGAACACTTATGTCTTCGTTTGCAGCTCATGCCTAAAGGTTCCAGGGCAAGAATGAGCCGAGTCGTAGGCTTTTATTAAACCCTCCGCCACGTAATGTAAGGAGTGCATGTGTGCTGGCCAATAGTGAGTGGCTCTAATGTCTCAGCGTCGCTGGTTGTTTGAGCTTTTTTGGACTTGTTCGTTGCAAGTGCAAGTTATTTTGGCTTGAGTGGGGTTCAAGATAAATATAGTGCTCCGGTGATTGCTTGCCACTCTACAAATTAGTCTCTTTGTTGGTAGGCCAAGAGCATCAAACGAGGCTTATAATAAGGCTACTGCCACAGATACGTGTTTGCCACGTCTTGGCGATGACTACGCATTGGTAATGGTTAATATATGGAGACTGAGCTATATGGCAAAGTGCTGTTGTGGAGGGATACGCATCAATGGTCTGACACAGCCGCACCTAAAAATAAACAGAACAAAGTATTATGGTGAGATTAGACTTTGAGCACTGTGCACATCCACTGCTAGGCAAACTTTCTTATATCTACAGACCACCTACTGGCACGTAGGAGTTCTCCCACAGATACAGGCGGCAGAAGGGAGTTAGAGGAGGTGGCGCACGCGAACTCGAACACGCCAAGCTCAGTGTCAGGTTATTACCCAGAGCAAGTTCTCATCATACACGACACTACTCAACACATTACGACCACAACGTCACCAACTGTAACGACACAGCATCAGGACTGTAACGACACGCGACACAGAAGCAGCGACACAAGCGACAGAAAAACAGAAGCATTTCACTATCGTCACCATGAAATCAATCTTTCACGAAGAAACCGATAGTGAGTGGTCGGTTGATCTAAACGACCCGAAACACAACCGCAGGTTCATCCAGGTGCCTAGAAAGCCCGTGGGAACAGGCCAGAGCAAGTTGAGAGACCCAGATATGGTCACTCACGCAGATGGCAAGATCGTCGAGTGTTTTCCCTTCACTAACGATCAACTGCCAGCAATGCCCTGTTCTCCTGAAGAGTCGCCATACAGGGAGGAGGCACAACCGGAACCGTCGACGTCACCGGACTCTCGTCCCGCAAGATCGTTTTCCGTTTCGAGAAAACCGGTCCAGTACGGAGTCCAGACCCCTAACAGAACAAGGGGCTACACTGAGAGTGACGTAGGAGGAGTGGTCACCAGTGTGACGGCCACGACCAACAAGACGCCGCCGTTGGGATCAGAGGGATTTGCGGTGGCTGGAGCCCGACCCAAGTCGAAACACATCAGCATGCGAGAGTCGTCAAAGGCAGACCTGTCAAAGGCCCTCTCGAAGATCGGCATCAAGCCCAGTGGGTCACGTGAGCTCCCGACAGACCCCGACGAGTTGCAGGCAGCACGTGAGGAGCATATTCGTGACAGTTATGCTGCTTTGGAGCGGGTTAGAGATAGTGCTGCGGTTCAGGAGTTTTACGCAAGAGACAAGAGCAGGAGCAGAAGTACGAGTCTGGAGAGAGTGTCCGAGGAGTCGTTATCGTCCGACAAACGTGTGGGCGAGACTCTGAAACTCCAGAAAGACGCTACCATGTCTCCTGGTGCTTCTACTTTGGAGCATGATGGCATTTCAGATGCCCCATCTACTGAGAAGCATGACTCTGACGATTCTGATTCAGATACCCACAGCTTTGTCAAGCTGCCGACAGCCGATATGCATCCAGTATACGGGGGCAGTGATTTTTCTACAACACCCTATGCCACCCCCTTTGAGACTCCTCCTGTAGAGTCCACCTCTACCTTTGGAGTGGCCCGTTCTCGGTCTCGAACTCCTCCCTCCGCGCAGGTGTTGGACGCATCACCCAACAAAACCACCAACGTCACTCCCCGACGAGTTCCCGTGGATCATCCCTCCTTGCATACTAATCCCGAGGGCCGGTTTCTGATTGACAGTTGTCCTGAGCAGGAACTCAAACGTGAGACGACGACAGTGGCCCCTGTGCCTAAAGGATACAAGTATCCCATTGACGACCGGTTCCCGGCTGCTGCTCCTCGTCAATCGTCTCCTCCTCAGGACCCGTACCAGGAGATTCCTGAACCGTACGATTGTTGGAATGAAGAGGAGGATAGGAAGAGTCCCGGTGCGGTGACTACCGTGGCACGTCACCCTTTCTACCGGTACTTTGTCATGCGGTTCTCACGTGACCTGTACCTGACGACGACCCCCACCCAGCATCATATGGTGGCCAACCAGGCGCAGTCGTACTACGTCAAGAACGAGGACTACCGGTTCATGTTTTACACCAACATCAACGAGCAGCCCGTGACGATTGTCGAGAAGCGAGACAACTTTCTGCAGATTTGCTATGACGACAGTTCCAAGCAGGCTGAAAGTGAGCCTCCTACGCTGTCTAGCACTGTCTCTCTTGAACAATCCATTGATTCACAGTCTCTCAGCGAGTCTGTATCTGATATTGTGAATCCCTCTTTTGTTGGTCAAGCAATTGAGATCCCCTGTGGAGACAAGGCCAAGAACAAAAAGTACAAGCGGTACTCGTTCATTGACGAGCTGGGCCAGGAGTGGTTTATTACCAATGAAAAATCTGGCGTTTACACTTTCTCCAACGCCAATTCCGTCGTTGCTACGTATAAACGCAAGGAGAACATTGGTAAACGGATTGTCAAAAACGGACTCGAGTGGCTGTCTCAGCAGGAGAGCAACAAGAACGATAATTATCGGGCTCTTCCGTCTGCAGGTCCCCAGCCCGTAGCTTCTTCCATTGAAACGGAAGCCAGTGCTACATTGACTGTGAGTGAGCTGGTGGATCCTGCCTCCAACTTGTGGAAGATTTGTATTGGCTTGCTAGTCACTGTGGCGTACAAGAAGCCTAAGCAGTGAGCGCGGCAGTGACGGCCGAACAGACGTATCAAGAGCACAGTCGGCCGAGACAATATTAGATAGTTAAAAATGCATTATAGAATTAGCGATGAAACGAGTAATTGGTTATACTGTACGAATAGCTGGTGCAGGAACTGCTATTGCTATTAACAGATAAGGAATTTAAAAATACATTGTGTAAGAGTTTACAATGTATGATTGCTGAAGGTACGGATTTCGCCGGAAAGAAGCAGCATACCTAGACCCTACTGTTTGAGGGTGCTCGTACAAGTAATAAGAAGCGAGCCAAACGAGAAACGAGGGCAATTGACTTGAGGTTCACTCGTAAAACGGCTAAAAGAAAAGAAATTAATGCAGCATTCCCGACAGGTACGGATCTGTACGATGCGTCCTGTGCAGAGTGCTCTAGTGGAGCCTTGTATTTGTCGTTACACAATTGTATTGTCCAAGTTGGGGGTGCGGTGTAGGTGTATATCAAGCACGTAGTCGTGCTGTACAGCAGGTAGGGTGTTTTGCGCACAGTCTACAGTACACGGGCCTGTCAGGTCGTATATTGCCATTTATTGACAAAGAAGACATTGTTTCGTCTGTCAATTCTGCTACCGTAGCGTGTATCATGTCTTCGGAGTCCTCCAACCTGAGACGTTTAAGAGTGACAAGCTCTAGGCTCACATGGTTCAGGGGCGCAGGAGGCAAGGCACAGGATTATTTTAGACAATATGACAATAACTGTGGATGAATACGGACGGTGGGTGAGACTTTGAGGTAGAGTGGGGCAATGGAATTGCTATTTGAAAAAATAAATGCACGGTTGCGATATTTTTTCACGTCGTTCTACAAGCAGATCGTCAACACACACTGACGTGTGCCAGCCTCTTCACAGACGCTGCACCCTTACAATGGTGCAGATGTTAAGGTACCCGAAAAGCAACCGGTCGGGTGTGGGGAGATTACTTTGTAAAATTAGCTGTTTTTCTTCTTCATTGAGGCAAAGGAAATGAGCTTTTTCAGGCGCAGTTTGCAGGTTGGGTTGCAGTCCAGGATCACCCTGGCGTGTGCATGTTACATTGGCTTGGGGGGAAGTTGCAGAGCGCGGAAATTATCTGTTTTTCGCGGCAAGGCCGATTTCCGGCCTTATTTTGTCGCTAATCGGCCGCTTCTGTCTTAGTTGGTCTGCCCTTCTCTTTTTGGCCATTTCTCCAGACTCTCGATTCTTTTTCATCCTGCCGTTGCTTGTCTCAAAAAAGAAAAAAAAAAGTAAAAAAAAATTAAAAAGCGAGTGTCCAATTTGTCTTAGTTTGGCCGCCGTTGGGAGTATATTCGAGAGCTAGTTGAGTCGGTCAACAGCGAATGACAGGCCAATATCCAGGTATAACAGACAGTTATGACGCTCAGCAGACGGACCTGAGTTCCAGAAACAGCCCATAAATGGCCAGGTATCCCCCGCTCCCCTGAACATAACCTTTTATTAGTCTTTGCAGTTGCATTAAATTGCATTACTGAAATTTCAGTGTTTAAAAAGAGGCGGCAAATAGGGGAACCTGATAGAGCTGTCAGGGCGGTTGGATCGAGATAATACACGTATTGTAAGCTGTACAGCCGCTAGCTACAGTCAGCCGACACGCTCACGTGGCTATTTTGCAAACCCCCTTTTGCACATGCTCCGTAACCTGAACGGGCCGGCACGCGAAGCACAACCTTCGTGTTTTAACGGGAGTTAAAAAAGGATAAAAAATAATTGGCAGAGACAAGAGATAGTATTGGTGAGGTTGACCACAACCAATAAATCCTAGGGGTCACTGCCCACCAACTAGCGCAACGGCCGTCCACACTAGTGTCGCAGCTATAGTACAGGCACGTGCTGGCTTGTCATGGTCACTAGATTTTTCTACCAAGGGTCATCACGTATCGGATCGATCACACAGATCTGCAGCGTTTCTTGATCCTGGCATAGAGCTACTCCCCACCTTGTCGGAGAGTCTGTCCAAGTTGAACAAGGCAGCGAACTGGAGACAAGCATGCTGTTTTTTTCTCTGCTAGCCAGAGGTGCATAACACACCATACAGCACACCGTACAAATACAGCTGGGGCACCAGAGTCGTGCAAGCTCAATCGATATATTTTTCACTGACCCTTGGCACACCCACCCTTGGACAAACGCCAGCCGTGCTAAGCTCAACACCCCCTTCTTGTTGCCCGTTGAATTTGTCTTTTTTGTCAAATCTTTCGCTTGGGACTTTAGCCCAAATCTAAGATAGACACACGCTCTCACCACCCAAACCACACCCCTTCTTTTGCACACCACCCCACGACCACCAGAAAAAAAAACACCCGCAAAAAAAAGCCACCAGCTAGCAAATCTCGCACGCCCCTCCCAGGATTACTACAGGCCACTCTCTCTCACCAAGCCTCGTCAATCCCCAGACCCCGTGTTGTTTTTTTGCGTCACTCACTTAAAACACACCCCCTGCACTCCTCCCCAAACTCGATATTCTCTCCAGAGATATCGACCGCTCTAGCGACCTAAGAACGCGACCCCGTTACACAAACACACCAGACCCCGACTCTTGCTCCGAAAATGCAGAGTATAAAATGCGTCGTCACCGGTGATGGGTGAGTACAATTGAAGACATGATTGTCCAACACGCGACAAGATTGTTATCATGAGGCGATGGAACACCCCTCCACGCTACAACACCCTCCCTACCCTTACTAACCCAGTGCCGTCGGTAAAACTTGCATGCTAATCTCATACACGACAAACGCCTTCCCAGGCGAGTACATCCCCACCGTGTAAGTATTACAATCACGCCCAATTTCGCCACTACTCAGCTAACTCAGATTCGACAACTACTCCGCCAATGTCATGGTGGACAACAAGCCGATAAACCTCGGGCTGTGGGATACTGCTGGCCAGGAAGATTACGACCGTCTGCGGCCGTTGTCATACCCCCAAACAGGCGTGTTTCTCATCTGCTTCTCGCTGGTCTCGCCCCCGTCGTTTGAAAACGTCAAGACCAAGTGGCACCCTGAAATCTCCCACCACGCCCCTAATACGCCCATCATTCTCGTCGGCACCAAGCTGGACCTGCGTAACGACAATGAGACGCTGGCGCGTCTGGCCGAGAAACGACAAACCCCCATCACATATGCAGAAGGCGCAAAGTGTGCGCGGGACATCAAGGCCGTCAAATACTTTGAGTGTTCGGCATTGACCCAGAAGGGGCTCAAGACGGTCTTTGACGAGGCCATTCACGCAGTGCTGTCGCCCCCTCAGCCCAAGAAAAAGAAGAAGTCCTGCGTGATTCTCTAACCGGATCGGCTGGGCTCTTTTGAACGGGGGTCCCTGACTTCTAGATGTTACTCTGAAGTCCAAACACTAAACACTACTTGTTTGTTGGCGGGCTTGCTTCACTGCCGACAGACAGCTATGCCGGATGGGTTTACACGTCCACGCTAGCTTAGAACTCCACTCATTAGTTAATGCATGTGTTTGGAATTGTACGCCTGTACATGTAGGGCCAGTCTGAGCTGATTGGCCACTGTATAATTGTGGCACATGTAAAAATATTTTAAAAAAATGATGTGATTACCCGGACTCGTATATGCCTGGCTGCATGCAGGTTGGCAGGATTGTAATATCCTATCAACAGCCCTGAAGGGGAGTTGTTGAAATTGAACTTTTCACACTCGTACGGCTGGGTCTTGGCGTCGGAGAGTCGGCGGTAGGGTAAGTGTGTCTTTTGGTGAGATTCTGATATTTACGAAATTGGCCCTGTCTGAAACAAAACTGTGCTATGATGTAATTTGCACGTTTCGTATTTTAATATCGAACGGCTGTTTCGGTTTAGCCATGTTGGAATGAGGGGGTTGGAATGTGTTTTAAATAGCTGAACTGGTTTGTCACCGTGATGGCACTAAAATGGTGTCCGCTGTCAATTTATATGATCGCTATTGTGGGCATTTGTTTGCACCAGCAGCCAAGTGTTTTGACAACGGCCTCGATTAGTCTTGGAACGGCTATCTGGTACGACGTTTTCATGCAGTGGGAGCCGATTTTCCGTCTTGTTTATCTGCTTGTCTTGTTTTTTATCGCCTTCTTTTTCTTCCCTTTTTTTTCTTCCATCCGTCTATTCTTTGTATCGTCCATCGGCATGACGCATAAGTCGCATACGGCAAATCTCGTATGGGTCTCGGCGTTTGGCTTGTTTCCGACCGAACACACGCACGTGGAATCTGGCCAAAAAGCAAGCACAGTAAACACTGAGAGGATTGTCTCTTTCAGGGCTATGCTATCGTATACAGCTTGCTATCTCCGAATGGGTTTAGCAACAAAATAGGTTCGGTCTCCGACAAGTATGATTTCCGCAGAGTTAGATAACGACTATAGACTGAAGGTATACGGTGTTAGTGGAAGGCTGTGGTTCAAGATTTCAAGAAGGTGGTGAGACTGCTGGTGCTGTGTTTACTATTGTGCAGTATAGGGGTATAGAGCAGCTTGCACGATGGTGGGATGTTTTGTTTCGCTTCAGAAGTGAGACTCGATACGATACTGCGCCTACGATAGGGGAGTATGATATCGTACACTCATAGAGCAAGCCGTACAAATGGCAAATGACGTATAGCTCAAGCTTATATGGACCCACCGATCCACTTGTAACGGTGTGCCTGACTTTGGTCTGCTGGCTGTCTACAGTGGGAATCAGCTCGTTTAGCGACAAGTTGGAAACCCAACCAAACGGTTTAAATTTTCTTGTTGACCTTGTCCGAAAGTTTATCCAAGAGCGAGTCCAGACTGACAAGACAAGAGCAGCCCACTCAGCCCTCAGATTCTAGATCAACTTGCTGTCTTATCGCCTTATCGTCGTACTCGTACACCTGCTTATCGTACGCTACTGTACCTCTGATGTCTCCTTGTCTGTTTGTTCCTGACATGGGCTCATCGAGATCCACTTTCTGTCCAGGCCGTCTTTCTCTTGGCACACTCGTCTCAAGTATCCCCGTAAGTAACAGCGCTACAGAGTTTGCAGCATGCCGAGGACAACTTGGTAGGAACGGTGTGTCTGCTGTAGCAGGGCTGTAGCTGTAATTGGAAATTCCAGATATATCCCCTGCCGCACGCACTCTCTCTACACCCGGCTTGTCCTGATTAAACGCCTGAGGGTGGAAAAGGTCGTGTCGCGTCGACTGCGTTTACCCTACCGCTGCGCCCCGTTGACAAGACAACCAAAGTTTGCTGCTATGCACCCCCAACAAGAACAAAGGGCCTTGTCAGTTGGCCCGAAGTGTCCAAAAGGCAAAATCTGCTTCAGGGCAAGTGCTAGGCTATCAGTGAAAAAAAAAAATTGGGAAAATAGCCCCCATTTTATATATTGCCACTATTCGCCAGACCCTACAAGTAGTTGTCCATCGCCTGAACACACCCTCATCCTCACACACCACTCTCTCTGCACGCGCCAAAGTTTCTCCTGGCACAGATTAAATCGAAAAACGCGAGGAACAGAAAGACGCGACAAGACCTAAAAAGCCGGAGCCGACCCTTAACCGACAGATTTATATATTGTCCCTTGCACACCCAGACACAACTCCAGAAGTCTCCAAAAAAAAAAGATATTTGCATCTCCTTTTTGCATCCACAGCATCACACACACAGCATGTACTATTCAAACAACAACGTCAAGCATCTCCTGGAGGAGGAGGATGTCGTCCCCTACTCTTCGTCCTTCATCGGCCAGTGGTACTACACCTACAAGGTCCATTTCACCGTTGGCATGATCACTCCTCTGGAGGCTGGCTTCTGTAACGTGGTCATTGTGCTTGTGGCCGCTCTCCTTATGGTGGCTCTGCTCTACCTCCCCCAGAACACAATGCTGCTGGCCAACCGAGCCTACTACTACTGGTCTGGCCACGAAACCTGGTCCACTCCCGCCTCCCCTAACTTCACCCAGATTCTGGGCACCGCCATCAACAAGGTCTACCACACTGTTTAGGTAGCATTATTTATTAGAGAATAGAATCGTTTACTGTATGTTTGGTATAGGGGTCTGTCTGTCGTACGAGACGTCAACATTCTTTACATGCGGCTGAGCTACCAGTAGCGCTAGTCTAACTGCAGGCAGTGACATACTCCTGACATTTCAGGGACCGGATCGATAATTACATCCGATCCGTATTCCCCAAGATTTATATTTTAAATATTTTTGATCGGCAACAGACAAACTCTGCCGTTACGAGTCAAATGGAGTCAAACACGTTCCTGTTCATCAGATGGCATCCCCATTACATAGAGCCCACTAACCATAACTAGCCTCAAAGTTTCCTCGCGTGGATGGACGCGTATCGACAGACAGGGATGATACCCCAGACCAGAAAATAATAAAAAGGAATCACTTTACGTCATCAAATGCTCTTGCCCAAAAACAACCATTGTATGTAAAAATGTGCTCCCCACCTCCATCAATCCCCCCACAGTCGTCACATTCCAAAGTTTCATTTATATCGCTCCTACATAAACGCAGTAAGGATAGTTGCACTCACTTGCAAATAAGCTGTGTGAGTATACTAACAGTGTATATCCGAGAGCTTATCCTCGACACGTCCCCCCAGCTGGCACTGCCCCAAAAGCCAGTCCATTTCGAGCCCGGTAACCGAAACTCCAACTTGCCAAGAGATTGTAGATTGATTGTGGTGTGTACTCCGAGAAACCCCGCAAAACAAAAACAAAACATCAAATCCGGTTAAAGATGGATTTGCAATATTATTTCTACGTCAACGTCTTCGTCTTGTTCAAGATCTTCATTTGATTTAAATCAGTATACCACCCACGATGATTCAAGCAAGGTGGGGTGGTGAGTGCACCCTGTAGCTCTACATACTCTTGTTGATGTATTGCACCCACTGTGATTCGTTTCAGATAACTGAACTTTGCTATGAGCTAAACTCGATTACGATCCAAGTCAAGTCTATCCGTGGACCGTGGAGAGAAGCTGAAAGTCTGACCAAAAATGTGAGATGAAGACTGATACGAAGACTTTGAAAGTTGCTACAGTATCGAAGAATGCACCAGTTGAGACATTCTATAGGTCATTCTGAAGAGTAAGAATGGCGATCTGTACCCTGGTAGAGTCTTTGTGTCTTGGTTGCTTTGTAAGATCGTTGCTCTGTATCGCTTGCTCTGTATTAAGAAGACATCGAACCCACGTTTTGAATGTTTAGAAGGCTGTACGATACGAGACTTGGAAGACCTCGTACTGCATCGTAGATACACTTGATCTTGCTCTGTTGCTGTTGTCAGGGTTGTTCAAGGTGCTGGTACCATCTATCCAATACATACAGAACATGTGACATGATGTCCAAGTCTAGTTGGAGCATTCCTCACGTTTATGATTATTAATACGACATGAATGACATCATAAGAAGCATAAAAGCTCCGTCAGTTCTTCTACAAAACAGCTCTTTCTGTATATTAATGTTTCAACACTAATTAGTCCTTGATTGCAAACCAACTGTCAATCGTTATCATTACCATCTATATGCCTTTTACCTTTACCGAATGAGACCCTGTCTTGAGGGATGGACGCCAGGAGTGCTGGTCTTGGGCTTTTTAGCCTGAGGAGCAAACTCCTTGTGGGCCTTCTTGTGGGCAGATGCCAGGTTCTGCTTCTTTTCGTCCTTCTTCTGCTTGGCAGCTGCCTCCAGCTTGGCCTTCTCCTCGTTAGCAATTCGCTCGGACCGCTCATCGTCCAGCTTTTGTCGCTTCTCCTGGATCTTGTTTCGTCGGTTGGCCGAGTTTCCTCCTCCTCCAGCGGTCAGCTCGACGTTGATTTTTCGTCTCATGAGAGTAGAGTGATGCGATCGGAGAGCCACGTTCATTCGTCGAGAAGCGTCCTCTCCCTCAAACTCGAGGAAAGCAAATCCCTTGGCGTCTCGGATTCGGATCTTGTTAGGAGCACAGGTCTTGAAATGGTCAGCAATCACCTCCTCCTTGATATCGTAGGGCAGGTTTCCGCAAAAGAGAATGAATCGAGCAGCCTTGGGGGCAGGGCCGTTCTCGCCATCTCGCTTTCGCTTCTTGGAAGGGTTCTTGGCTTCCTCCTCGGCCTTCTTGGCCTCCTTCTTCTCCTTCTTCTCCTCCTTGATGGCGGCAACCGTCACCTCACCCTTCTCGATCTTCTTTTTGGTCTTCTTGAATTCCAGAGCCTTTCGCTCCTTCTTGGAAAGCTTTGTAGTGTCCTTGGCCTCCTCCTTGGGCTCCTCGGTCTTCTCCTCGGTAGTCTCTTCGGTCTTCACTTCGGTCTTGACCTCGGTGGGCTCAGTAGTGGCCTCAGCCTCGACCTTGGGCTGCTTCTTGCTCTTTTCCTTGGATCCCATTGTTGTAGTAGTGTCTGTTTTCAGCTGAGATGATTTGAAAACCTGATAATGCACCAGACATAATTTTTCCCAATAAGCTTTGCCTGCATCAACCATGCCTTAATTAGGAGGATGAGATGGGGTGGAATTTCAAGCCATGGTAAAAATAAATGGAAGGAAATAAAACGAAAATACACAGAAACAAGCCAGTTTTCTTTGTGGTGGCTTTGTGTGGTCTCTGTTTTACTCTTACGCCACTTTAAACGTTCTTAGGGAGCATGGTGCCTGAGCTGAAGAGAGAGACAGTGGCTTAAAAATGCCTTTAATTTAGTTACCTTAATTAGGTGGGATTTAGTTAGCTTCTTCTAACAGCTCATAACCTCTCCCTACAACTTCAGCCACCCATATAACACTTGCTACAAACAGTATCAACCCAAACCCACCCTCTATACCAGTTTTGGCTTACTAATCAACGTTTTCTTTTCACCCGCTTACTAACACCACCAACTCGTCAAGCTCAAACTTGGCAGTAAGCAGTGTTCCATGCATCATAATACAGCAGCTATGGATGTAACAGAGAGCCATATAGACGGTTTTTGGACTGCTAGCGCCTTGTGCACGTCGGTGCTGTGCGTGTTTTATAATAAATTCTCACCTTGTCAATACAACCTCATTTTTCTCAAAACATGTCACGTCTAAAGATGCATTTTTCATGAGGCTTCATCTGACAGCAAATGACGTAGGGCTTGAACATGACGCGTCTCAGGACAAGACCGTTATTCTCGAAAAAGACTCAGACCTTGGTTGTATTAATTCTATGCGTTACAAGACATTTGTCGTCGATCCTTGCTTCGCAGGCGTTGCCACATCAGCGGCAGACTGTTGTTGTATCTCGATGGAAAAGGGTTGCCCCTGAAGATGGCAGAATATGCACGGCTACAAACAAAGGCGTTATGTAGGGGTTCCACGTGCAGCCGGAAGCAGTGTGGAACGACCTGGGTGGAGCTGATTAGATAGATACACGAGCTATGAATGGAGCATACTGGACTTGCCCACCGTAGCCGTGTGTGGGTCTCTGTTATTTGTCTTCATTCACACGAGCTTATTTACGTGAAAGAACGAGCGAAGAACCGTAACTCAAGAGCATATTCTGAGGTATAATAGAGGTTAATCCAGGGTTAGTAAGCTGTGTGGAGTGAGAAATGCTGTGCCAGAAGTAGTGGGTCTTCTACTATCTACTTGTAGTTGCACTAACGGACCACCCACTCATTATTCTACTATCTGCCATACCATATCGTTCGGTGTGCATGCATACTTTTTGGGACGAAAAAATGTGACGAAATCTGTGACGTACAACAATACCAAGGGGTTCAAACGAGACCGAGATTTCCCCCATATAAACACTGTCCGTTAGTACGTACCGTAGTCCGCAGCTGCACGAAGCCCCATATTGGACCAGTGCAACCCCACCACTACTGCTATCGTTGCAGCGTTTACCACACTCCAGACCTAAAATAAAGTACGCACGTCCACCACACGCATGGACACCTAACTCTCCATCATCACCACCAAACAACAACACACACACATCACACAATGAGCCAAAACTGGAGGCGCAAATCGTCCGTGTCGGCGTGGGACAAGCCCGAGGGCGGCTGGTCGCGACGGCAACGGGGCGGGATCATCGCGTCGGTGACTGGTTTCATCGAGGGCCTGGCCACTGCTCTGATACGGCGGAAAATCTTTGTCGTCATCTTTCTGCTGCTGACGCTGCTGTCCTTCTTCACAGCCGTGCCGTTTGTGCCGCACTTCAACTGGGGCTCCGGCAAGTACGTCATCATTCTGGCCGCCAATGAAGGTGGAGGAGTGATGCACTGGAAGGGCGCCAAGGAGTGGGCCATCGAGCGTAGCAGCATTGAAAACAAGCGGGAGTACGCCGAGCGACACGGCTACCACCTGGCCGTCAAGGACGTGAGTCTCAAAAAGCGATACTCGCACGAGTGGAGAGAGTCGTGGCAGAAGGTGGACATCATCAAGGAGACGATGCGACAGTTCCCCAACGCCGAGTGGTTCTGGTGGCTCGATCTGCATACGCTCATCATGGAGCCCCAGACGTCCCTGGACCAGCACATTTTCAACAACCTGTACAACGAGACGTACCGAGACCTCACTGGCCAGTTCAACCCTCTGAACCTGCCCGTGCAGATCCCCTACATTGACTACAACCAGCCCGTCGACCTGATTGTGACCCAGGACTGTGGAGGTTTCAACCTTGGCTCCTTCTTCATCCGACGATCCGACTGGACCGACAAGCTGCTCGATCTGTGGTGGGACCCTGTCTTCTACGAGCAGAAGCACATGGAGTGGGAGCACAAGGAGCAGGACGCGCTGGAGTACCTGTTTACGCACCAGCCCTGGATCCGGGGCCGAGTCGGCTTTCTGCCACTGCGAAAGATCAACGGTCTGCCCCCTGGAGCCTGCTCTGAGATGGCCGACGACAAGCAGCTGTTCTACGACGAAAAGTCGCGAGATTTCCTCGTCAACATGGCCGGTTGTGAGTGGGGCCGAGACTGCTGGAAGGAGATGGAGTCGTACAAGGCCAAGGCCGTCGAGCTGCATCGAAAGAAGTGGTGGTTGTTTTAGGAGAGAGATAGACGTTGTATATACCGTGTAATAGAGGTGTACGAGACGAGTGCCGAAGGCACGAGTACGTGAGTAGGTGACAAGTACCGTAGGTACGAGTTACTTTTGTTGTAGCTGTTGGTATTCTGTAGTTAAAAGTACCGGTGCCACCCTTAAACAGGAACTCGTAATCTTCAATGTCTTCAATGAAGTGACATAGCTTAACAAATTCAAAGTCGGTTCATACACACTGAGGTTGATATATTATTCACTTGGATAATATGGCTTGGTGTTTACAGTAATAATGGTTCTTGGAGAAATGTGCAGTTTCTTGTACTTTTATTAAAGGCTTCAATGAGCACACTGGCGTCACTCTAAGACCGACAAAGATCTTCTCATGTTGACAATCTACCATACGGGTTCCTTTCATATGCATTTTATTGAGCTTCATCTAGATAGTATGCGATTTTAGCCAAATACGAGTTGTAGGCATCAGCTTCTCGTTTTTCGGAAACACCAGTTTATGCTGTGTGTAATTGGACACTCGTCAATCCTACTCCTGCTCCTCCTTGGTGGCCTGAACTGCCAGAATCTTCTTCTTCAGGTACTCGTTTCGCTCCTCTCTCAACGCCAGGTAGGTGAAGAAGCTGAAGAGCAGATCCAAAAAGACAATGGAGAACACCATCGAGTTGGACACGTATATGCTGTTTCCGTAGGCGCAGTACGCGATGATGGCAAACAGCGTGATGACTCGCAGAGGCATGATGGAGTAAAAGTACTCGAGGTAAGGACCGTTCAGAGGAGCCACATCGGACACTCCAGCCATGATCAGCAGGTAGGCCACAAAACCAAGCAGGGGCTCGGCGTTCTCAAGCGACAGAGGTTTCTGGGTTAGTAAACTAGAGGTGTTGTCTTCAGATCATACTCACCAACTGCATAGCCTGGCCGACAATGTTGACGTACATGTTGTCGATGATGACGGCGGGCTCGGTCCACAGAAAGTAGGCCAGCGACCACATGAAGGTGGATCGGGCGACAATGAACGTTTTGGCCGAGATGAACATGTTGTGTGGTGTGAATGAAGGGTCGGTGGTTTTCTTAATTAAATTACTGCGTCTAATTAGAGTGTGCGTCTCGTCATAGTTGATGAAACGTTAACTGCACGCGAGGGGAACATCACGACAGTGGTGCTTAAAAGAGTTACGTGATAGTCTGGGTAAATCCACTATTAAAAAGCTCAATCGCTCGAGGACGTGAAAATATATCTCCTCGACACCCGTGGTTACCCCGCATTGACCCTTGCTTCTGCGACACGCTGACTCAGCCGGTTCCTCCCAACGCGAAAGTCACTTTCACCACGCTCCACATACCTCACCGAGCACCTACAGCCGCTACAGAACGCAAAATGTCGTGGCTTAACGACGGCATGCTCAACATGGACGACGACTCCGACATGAACATGGCGTCCACAAACAACGCCAACTTTTCCGGTATGGATGGCTCGTTTTTCGGGGCGTCTCAGTCTCCTTTCCAATCCCAGGATTTCGACGACATGAACAACGCCAACAACAGTAACAATGCCTTTTCGGGCCAGCCGACCTCGTCAAACACGCCCCAGACACACACCCCGAGCAACCCTCCTTCTGTGGCCAACCCTCACGTGTCCCCCTCGGATATCTTCTCGCCCTCTCTTAACCCCCGGTCTCGCCCCACTTCGGCTCTCAACACCACCCAGTCGCCGCAGATTCACCATTCTCCGCAGCTGGGCAGCCCTCAGATGGGCCAGATGGGTGCACAGAACCAGGGCAACCAGTTTTTCCGCCCTCAGGGAATGCAGGGAGGTACTCCCGGAGGCATGTCTCCTCAGGGAATGCACCAGACCACCCCCAACCTGTCCAACGCGGCCCCTGCGCAGCCATCTCCCGGCCAGACTGCCGCCAAGCTGCCACAGCGGTCCATCACGCCACAGCAGCTGCAGGCGTTCCACAAACGCATCCAGGCCGCTCCTCCCCAACAGAGAGTGGCCATGTTGCAGCAGCTGAGCCAGTCGCATCCCCAAGCAGCCAGACTCATTGCGCAGAAGATTGGTGTGCAGCTGCCCGGCGGAGAGTCGCCCCAGCCCGCTGCCCCGGGGGCTCAGCCGTCGCAGCAGGAAACCAACCAGAAAAAGGTCGAGATGTACAACAAAAAGCTGCGCGAGTTCCACACCAAGCGGGGCTCTCCCATGGGCCCGTTTCTGCAGGTTGGATCGCGCAAGATTCCCCACGTCAACCTCTTTTTCTCGGTCATGAAGCAGCAGGGCTTCCAGAACTGTACCACCAACAACCAGTGGGGTGCCGTTGCTCGTCTGCTTGGCTTCCAGCCTCAGGAGACAGATGCCCCCCAGCTGCTCAAACAGCAGTACGAGCAGTGGCTGCTGCCGTTTGACGAGGTGCGTCGACGAGCTGCCGCTGGAGCTACCCCTTCTGCTGCCACTCCTTCTGCTGCTGCCACTCCCTCCAACATGACCACTCCCGGTCCTGCAGCTGACTCGTCTGAGACTCCCAAGGCGCCTGTCTCCGAAGAGGATATGGTGGTGCACAAGTACCTGCCTAAATCGCGGCAGAACGAGGAGCAGTCGATCCGTAACCCTGCCATCATCAAGGGTCTGGGTAACGACCTCAACTTTATCCTGGCCACCATGCCCTTCGCCCATGAGCTCGGATCCATTAATATCCTCGGTCTGACCAACTCGCTGGAAAGTGGCCATGCTGGTGAGATCCGACAGGCCCTGGATAAGTTGTTGGTCATTTCTGCCGACCCCAGATGTCTGCTTGGCCTGTATGACTGTGCCAACCTCACTCAAGTTCTGGGTGATCTTGGACAGGACCTGGTTACCGAACTGGTCCGTCTCACCGGTCATGCTACTCCCGAGCGTGACTCGTTCAGCGACGAAGAGTCCGAAACCGAAGACTCGACATTTGCCGCTTCTACCATTGAAAAGGTGTTTGAGAAGTACTCTGCCGACTTTGACAACGACCAGCACACCAACGGTATCGAAGTTGTTGTCGACTCGCTCATGGGTACCGAGACCCACCCCTCTCACCACTATGACGATGATGACTACTCCCACAGTGACTCTGATCTCTCCGATCTCGAAGTCGAGTTCAACCACCACCACAAGAAGCGTAAGAAGCTCAACAAGACGCCTCCGCCTCCCCGGTCCTGCAACTTTGGCAACTACATGATCATGCTGGAGGAGTGTGAAAACGAGGGTGAGAAGCTGGACCATGGTGTGGCTGATGGTACTCCTGGCCCTTTCCTCAAGAACGCCGTGGGCGACCGACTTGTCTGTCTCACTTCCATTCTCCGAAACCTGTCGTTTCTGGAAACCAACCAGGCTGCTCTGATTATGGATGAAGCTATCTACGAGTTCATTTTTACGCTGCTGAGACGAGTTGGAACACTTCCAAACCTACTGGCGACCCCAAGGCAGTACCTGGACGTGCTCAAGGATGTGGCCACGTTCCTGGCTAACGTGTCGTTGTCGCTGGTGCTCAAAAACCCCGGTGACGCCTACATCATTCTGCTGCTGGTCATGTTCTTTGGCCCTAATGAGTCTCCCTTCATTGGCACGCCAGACAACTACCGTGTCGTGTTCCAGGAGTACAACCCTCTGGTGGACAAGTACCTGCCCTGTGCGGTCGACATGTTTGTCAAGAGTGTGTCTCGAGAGACACCCAACAAAAAGTTCTTCCTGGACATTATGCTGGAAAAGTGCCGGGATCCACAGTACCTGGAGATTTCCCAGCTCAACAGGGGCGACGGCGAGCCCAAGTTCCAGTACGAGATTCTGACCCGAATTTTCGGCATTTGCGTCTCTCCTGTGCCTCGAACTGACCTCCAGATCATCCCCCACACTTTCGACATCCGAAAGCCGCTCATGCTGCAGGCGCTGCTTGGAGCTGAGATTCTCGCCCACATTGTGCCTGCCAAGACGGACCGTGAAAACCTGCCGTTACGATGGCTCAATTCGGACGACAACTTTGGTAACACCTTGTTGAGAACGGCATGTGCTCTGGGATCAGTCAATGTGTCTGCCTACAAGGCCAAGTCGCAACGACACGACCCCAAGAAGATTGACGAGTCGAATCCGTTTGCCCGAATCACCCAGAGATGTATCACCATTCTACGCATTCTGGGTCTCAAGGCTATGAAGGGAGATGATGAGGAGGACGCAGGACCTACAGAGGACGGAGCATTGCCTCCCGGTGTGCTGCCTAACGTTGAGACGATTTTGGGTGCCATGTTGGCGTTTGAAATGGACTCGGTGGTGGTGCAGCAGATGGCCGTGCTGTCTAATGAAGGAGAGCGGTTCTATGAAGCGCTTGGAGGAATTGAAAAGGCAAAGAGTTTGGCTGCCCCTGGGAATTAGGGTGGCTGTGTATTATTAATAGATAATTAACGTGTATATTACTTGTGGGGAGATGCGAGGGTGTTTGTCTGAGTTTCTCCAATGGTAGCTTAGTCCTGATGTGTACGACCAAAACTGTATAATGTAAAGAGGATAGACCGACTTTGTTCCACGGAATAAAATAAAAATATATAGACGGCCTCGTATCAATAACCAGATCTGTAGAAGTCATAGCTACAAGTAGAGGACCTTCGAGAACACTGGTTATCTGTGCGCATATAGCCGCCCTCGCAAAATTGCCCCTTTGAGGTCATGTCTGGCAAGTCATATGCGGACACCGAATTGTCGTGTTTTGACAAAACTGTCAGTCTTGTCTTGAAATAGTCCGAATGCGACTGAAAAATTATGACATGGAGCATTCATTTGGAACTTCGAGTATGCTGCTGACATCTTTAGCTGTAGTAACGGCACTATAGAAGCCCAGTATTTCTTCAATATAGTCAGGCTACACTGGTGTGAAATAAGGAGTGACTTAAAGTATTGGACCAGTGACCTTTTGCACTAGAGGGAGTAGCAGAGTGGGTACGATACTCTCTGTACAGTCTTGTGTGGAAGCTGTCAGTTCTGAAATACATGTCAACTGTCAAGAAACCGCATTGACGTCATTCCCACACAAGTGTCGGAATGTTACACCAATCTACACGGACACGCAGTCTGGCTTAGCACCATTTCTGATTTATTTTAGTGGCTTTATCTTTATCAGCATGTGATTCATTGTGTCACGTTTGGTGCCAGAGAAGGTGGAGGGTTAGACGAAGTTTAAGAAGTGAGTTGCAATACGTGTCTTACAACTCCTCAGTTTCGGATACGAAACATTTGTACATGTTGAAATATTACAATTTACAGGGACAGGGTGTCTACAGGTTCGTGTGTATATACTCAATCGCACATAGTGCTCGATCTATTAATAAATACATGGCCGTCTACTGAGCCTTGGTGGTCTTGGAGTCGTACAGCTTGACGAAGACACCGGTGTGGTGGCACATGGTCAGAGCATGGAACTTGACGGGGGGCTCGGGCTTATCGTCAGCGTTCTCGATAGTGTCGTAGAGCTGAGCGATTCGAGCAAGAGCGTAACCAGCCTCGGTAAGAGCGTACTGCTGTCCGAGACAGATTCGGGGTCCACCGTTGAAGGGCAGGTACTCCCAGCCCTTGGACTGAGAAGCACCATCCTCGTACCATCGCTCGGGTCGGAACTCCTCGGCATCCTCACCCCAGAACTCCTTCAGTCGGTGAGTGGTGAAGACGTGGTAAGAAACGAGGTTGCCCTTTCGGACGAGAATAGGCTGGCTCTGGTCGGGTCCTCCTCCTCGGGGAAGAGTGGTGTCTCGAGTAGCGTATCGCATGTTGGCGGGGACAGAGGGGTACAGTCGCAGGACCTCGTTGAGGACGTATCGCAGGTAGTCGCATCGCTTAAGGGACTCAAAGGTGATGGTGGACAGATCCTCGCCGTCTCCAAGGTTCTCAAAGACCTCCTCTCGGAGCTTGGCGTAAACCTCGGGTCGTCGAGCCATCAGGTACAGGCACCAGGACAGAAGAGAAGCAGTGGTATCTCGGCCAGCAAGAAGAATGTTGAGAGCCTGGTCTCGCAGAACAATGGGATCCTTGGTCTCTCGAGCAAGCTCTCGGAGGAAGACGTACTTGCCGTCGTTAACCTCCTTCTCGGACTCCTCAAGGGCCTTCTTAACGTAGTGGTCGACAAAAGCATGGACTCGCTCACCGGAGGAGTACAGCTCTCGGGGTCTCCAGGCCCAGTAGAACATCTGGAGTCGGGCTCGCTGACCGAGGTGCTCCTGGGCAGTGTTGAAGTCCTCCTGGAAAGACTTTCGCAGGTGAACGGGCATATCGGTGGGGACAACAGTGGGGTTGGTCTCAACAGTCTGAGATCCGACAGACTGGCCAAAGAGGAACTCAGTAGCGGTATCAAGAGTGAGGTTGAAGAAGAGCTCCTGGGCATCGAAAGCGCTGCCGTCCTTGGGGATTCGAGAAGTCATGTACTGGATGTGCTCCTCAATCATCTCGACGTCAGAAACCTGGTCTCGAGCAAACTGGGGTCGCAGCATGGCTCGAGAGTGCTGCCATCCCTGGCCATCAAGAGTGAAGATACCGTTTCCAAGAACGGGCAGGAACTGAGCGTGTCGCTCACCAAGACAGAAATCCTTGAACTGAGTGGCCAGAACGGCCTTGAGGTTCTCAGGGTCAACAGTGTGGTACATGTCAACACCGAAGACGGTGGTCTTACAGGTGTATCCAGGGTAGACCTGGGACTCGAACATCCACTGGAAGAACTCCAGCAGACGGTTCTTCTTGGACTCGACGAGGAAGGGAATGAAAAACGAGGCGGAGAAGGGGAACTTGGAGATATCCTTGGGCTTTCCGCACTTCCACTTCTTTTCGAGCCGTCGATGCTTCATGTGGTATTGGACAACGGTGAAGCCATAGTAGGCCAGTAGAAAGACGCCTAGCGCCAGCGACAGGTTGAGTGCGTTGGACATTGGTGTGGTTGATCCTCGTAATCAAGCTCCCGTCAACCTATATATATACCACGCCTTGTTTTTACGCTCCCACCCTTTTTCATATTCTTTGATTGATGGCTGTTACCAATAAGCTTTTTACGTTTAGTATGCACTGCGACTTGAGTGAGTGGTTCCTGTAATGGAATGTATTGGTGGGGAGGCTCTGAGCTGGATGGCGGGCTTGAGCGCTGCAAAAACACGAAAAAGACGTCGGAGATTTGCTTTTAGCGCCGGAGCCACGATGGCATGTGCAAATTGCTGATTTGTCGAGCGACGTGGCCCTAGCAAATTGGCGTCCCAGTCTCTTGTCTGGAAAGTCCGTCCACTCAAACTTTGACGCTGTCTTGAATCTTCCCCACTAACTGGTATTCACATGCTGCTGTCAGCGCTTAGAGTTCACTTTTTCCTTGTTCCCCGTTGTTACGTTGACGGTTTGGCTTTCAACAGTTGTGGGGACAGAGCTTGGCCAGCGCCGCAACACCAATTTCAAATATCGTCTGTGGTTGGACGACGTTTTCGATTGTCGAAAAAACTGGGATATTTTGTGAGGGGTCTACTGCAGCGCTCTAGACGCCGTTCAACGTCTGGTCTGCAAGGGTGCCACTTCTCCGCATTTCAATTGCTGGGTTCTCTGTCAAGGTTTAGAGTTGTCCAGCTGGTTGTCAGCGCTCAGTTTGACATCCAGACGAAGGGATTGGAAGGTGAGACCTCTACGGAGATGTGATATAGCGTATCTATAGAGCACCATTAGTGTGTTTATCAAGTGGCTTGACCAACGTCAGCTCGAGATCCCACCAGTAGAGATATTTCCCTCAGCTCCTGCATGATACCCCGGACTATACCCCTGCCAAAACAGTGAGGAGGAGACGACAAGTAATTTACTACAGCACTCTATCCCCACCCTTCTCACCTCCCCTGCATCATGTGGTCGCGTACAAAGTAGAAACACCAGCAATATGGGGCTTGCTGCATTTTGTCTTTTTTCCTCCGCTCTTGTTTAGGAACCCCGCGTTTCGCTAAAACACTGACTTAGAAGAAGTCTATAAAGAAAAAGGAAAAAAGACAAAAGCAAGACAATTTTGGTCTAACGACACAACTGCACTCTGCGAAGACGTATAAGTTAGGGGAGAAGAATCTTTGAGACAGAGCACGTTCAGGAACGCTCTACCCGGGTCCAAAGTCGTCTACACCCTTCAATCGACGCCGCAATCGACTTGTTGGGGAAAGTCAAAACGCCCTTTCCATGCAAAGGAAGAACGTGAAAGCACAAAAAAGACAGATCAAGCGCGGAAAGCAAACTCAGAGTGGGCACTACTCCACGTTATCTGAAACCGTAGTTTCTCCGAAGACGGCGATTCCACGACGTTTTGAGCACGCGTGAGTGTTCCAACAGCTCTTGGTCAGTTTATTTTGAGCTCACAACCCTTCAAAAATACTCCTCGCTGTCCACTTGTAGCTCATGTATTAGGTATGCGTATCAAATTGTAGAAGATTGGCCTTAGTGATCTCCAAGGTGCACAACCGTGTGCAGCGTTTTCGTGCTGCTTTTTTCGCTGCTTCTCGTACGCTGCTTCTCCGTATACATGTCGCTGCGAAGAGTGTGCGATACACACAAGCAATACCTGACATCGGAGCTCCGTCTATACATCACCATGATACTATTGCAACGATGCAACGGTCTAAAAACCAATTAAGGAAAAAGGAAATCTCACTGTAGATCGGTTCCTGGAGTATACAACTCGACTATACATTCAGCTCTGATATTCCTCATAAACCCATATCTATACTCCTTGATAGCTCAGTCAGCTGCGAGATATTCATAACATAGGCACACGCCTTGTGATCGAATTACGAAAGATGTGAGTGGCAAGCTCAAACTCTGCAACAGACACAGTTTATGGACCGGAAAAATACCGGGGTAAACTTGTTTCCGCTCTTTAGACTCTGTTTCCGTTTTCGTAGGATCTGAGCTGCGCACCACGACGATATGAGGCATCATCATGCTGGATGCTGAGATGCTAGACATGCACATCCTGTCCAGAGCCCTGACATGAAAACAAATTTATTTATTTACAGTAGTCGTGGATAATTATTTCGATACGCTCCAAGGGTCTAGTGGTAGCGAAAAATATTTAGACAGCATGTGAATGTTGCTGCCAGCAGATGGTGCTGAAGGAGCAACGATAAACGAGCGTGAATTTTCTAAACTGTTGAGCACGGACTTACGCAACCTCCGTGCTGTTGCTATTCTTGTCTCTTCTAGATGTTGTGATAATAAATCAGATTGCAGGAGGGCTTGTTGCTTTTCTTTGTTCGTCCTCAGATCCTGGGGAAATTAGGTGGGGGTGAGAGACAAGGGCGCGTATCTGATTCTCTACGTGGGGTACATTTCCCGTATACTAGTCGTGCAAATTTCCGTTTTTCCGGAGCGTTGGTACGGTAGAATGACACAGACTACAAATATAGTGCCATTGACACTCTCCGCCATCGACTGTCAGTACATCCCGTAACTATCGTGTCTCAGGTGCGAATCTTATGTTCCATAGGATAATGGCGCTTGTGCAAAAGGGGAAATGAATACCTCCCTTCAAAGCCAAACATCCGTGGGGTGGCTGTTGTATGAATAATCAAGAGGACAAGTCAAGCAAGTTTGCAACAGCCAAGAGTCGGAGAATGCACAACAGCATGAGGTGGAGTAACAACAAGCAGCGATAACAATGAGCTGTATTGCAAGGAGATGAGCAATTGCAATTGCCATATTCTATAGCTTGGTGTTATATATCACTTGTGTTATACACGGCATCTCGATCTTGTGCCATACACCCAACTCTCATCACAGCAACGTCTACGATAGGGGATTTGCACATGCTACTTGGCTGTACGAACACAGATCGCCACACCCTGGAGTAGCCAATATCGGAGATTCTTAGCCCCACCATCCCCCACCATGTTGTATCTACTGAGGGGCATGTGATAAATGCTGAATCTGTTCAAGAGCTGAACAGGCTTTGTTTTTTTAGCTTGGAGCCCAATGGACAAGGCCTGCTGTGTAAAACTCCGTTCTCCGATGCTGGCTGATCCGTTTCACTCAGATCGGAATACGTTCCGCGCGGATTGTTGGGATCGTAAACGTAATCAGAAAGTACTTATACAGGCTGTGGGTTGCTGTTGTTGAGGAAATAAAGCGCCACCCTGCTTTCATTGTCATCATAACAACGCCTTGGTTTCATTTATGGCTGGTCACACGCCTCATTCTTCAATTGCGTCTTTGTCACGTTCATGCCACACCTCCTGAAGAGTTTACAAGGCTAGCAGATGTTAGACCCTTGATAGACCTCATTGAGACAGTTCTAGGCCCAAGGGGTGAAGTGTACGGTTCGAAACGTGTTTCATGGCTTGAGGTTCAGAGCTCATGTGAAAAGGAGTTCAGTTTCAGGGCTGGGGTTAAGGAGTAGGTCTTGCTCTCGTTGTAGTTCTTCTTGTACTCGTCAGTAGATACCCTGATACGTCTTGACCTGTTGCGACAGTGACCTATAAGATACCTGGTTCTGGTGTTGAAGAGAGGTTAAGCAGTTCTCCTTCGTCTTTTGAAGAAACAATTCTCCTGTCTTTTGAGAAGGACAAACAGTTCTCCATTCTTTTCCAAAGCATTGTCCATGATTTCTGGTAGTGTCCTTTCAATCAACAGAAAACATTCACATGTGTTTTGTAGAGGTGCCATAACAGAGTGTTAATGAGCATACCCTTCCAGATATCCATCCAAAAACCACATCCTCAATGACTGTTATTTCACTCGTGGTATCTAGACTAGTTGTTAGCCTTGTCGATGATCACTCATCGTTAGCTGACTTCTTTTCGGGCCGATTTTTTTTCTTGCCCAGAAATCCAACATCGTGAACTCCTCGTTGGAAGTCTGCATTTCCATGCAGGTGGACTGTACCAGTAGGGAGATTCTGAAGTGGATTCTTGTTGTTTTTTTATTTTGAAAAAAAAAACACCAAATTCTCCCTCACATCACTAACACCTCTCCATCGTCCAGCTGACCATCATCAACTCGTATTCTCTAAATGTTGCCGTCTGTATAAGCGCGTCTCTTATTCTTGCCTGCTGTTCAAGTTGTGTGGGGATTGTGTGGTGTTAGAGTTTGAAGGTGAGTGGGGGGAAAAGTTGCTCCATACCGGTATGAGCGAGTATTATCTCCAGATTGGCGGGGTTCTTTTTGTAATCTCCCTTGGGGCGGAGTTTCTGGTATCTGTTATCTCGTATGATTGTGGGCTGTCTCAGACGGTGCAAATCACGCTTCACCTTCCTTTTGGCAGCCTGAGAGGTTTATAAATCGCTCTACTAAGGGCGTTTTGATACACTTGGACCGTGTGGATACATCGCCTGATTGTCGTTTTGACTTTGGAATGAGGCGATGGAGGCAACAGAGCTTTATTGCAATACGAAGGACACACGGGAACCTTCAATTCAGTACAAACATGGTTGAGGTATTACGATCACGAGTAGTCAGCGGTGTGTAAGCTATATTACAAGTACAAGTAGCTTCTGTACTTGTGCTTGTACTTGTAGAGGTCAAGACCACCATTGGTACATAATCCCCCTGATAAAGCTCAGCTCACAGCAGGCTGCAGCTCATTTCTCATTTCTCGCTTCTTGATTTTGAATCTTCCCAACATGCACATCCCATTTAGCGTCTTAAGTTGGAGGTCTAGACCCCTGACTGAATGTTATTACGTAACACTCTGCCACAGCTATACTACACCCGCAATTGCCGCCATTAGCCAGACCCAAAAGTTCAACAGCACACGTGACAAGCCACACTAGTATCGAGCAATAACCGCTCTCGTCGGGGTTTCGAGGCACACTCGGCGGATCTCTTGCATACTAAAAACCTTAAGACGTACCGTAGCCCGAGACAAGTTGCGGGGTATGGTCTAGTGATATCTTGTAATTCCACGGACAATTGAGGGTTTGTGAGTGTTTTCCCAGACGCAAAGGAGCTCTCCAGCGTCAATCTGTCACTCTACAACCCCCTAGCGACGCGTAATAATCGTCCAGACTCTGTGGGGTAAACTTCTGTCAGATTCCACGATTTGGGTTTAGGGTCGGAACAACGAAAAGCGATCGGAACGGAGCTTCCGGGGTCGGTGATTGGTTGTGGTCTTTGGGGCGTGCCTGGCGCGTGCGCGTGTGCAACCAGGTGGGCTACACGGTCCAAGGGATAGCTGGGGGCCACTTGGAAACACCAGCCCCTATTGACACGTTTTTTCTCTCCTTGAGGCCGTAGGGCGTACGGCTGTCACTCTAGTCTAATTACCGTGGTCAAGACATGTATCCAGAACACGTATGTAGTGTGGGTTATGTGGGTCTCCAAGTTCTGCTACGGCACCTTCGTGTCAGTCCCAGGCGTGCTACAATTGCTATACTCGTATCCAACAGAAGCTGGCTATTGTACGAGTAGTTCTATATCTGGCCAAGCCAAGAACAGGTGGTTGGGCTGCACCCAACAATAAATTGACTGGCGTAGGGTTGCAACCAACAAAGAGAGACCAAAGGACGTGGTAAGACACGAAATGTTGAATTTGCCGCTGGTAGCCGGCCATTGAACACGTGACCAGCCGCCATACAGGGCAGTTATCCAGCCAGCCTCGGAGCACGCCTCGTGCTGATCTGAACACCACAGAGGTTCCGAGCACTTAAAGTTGTAACTATGTGATACATGGCCGAAAAGGCTGAACAGCGTGTACTCAAAAATGAAAAATGGGTTTCTGGCCGCCGGTGGTGTGACTATTATAGCGTTTGGATCCCGTATCTGAATTGGCTCATCACGCCAGATTGTCGAGCAACGAGCTGGCAGTGCACGCTGGCGAATTGCGCCGACAGTACGCCGTGGCCCCATTTGCTTCCGCACATTTCCATTGCTCGGTACCACACCTTGCTTCTCCTGCACGCCCAACCTTATTTGGTTTACATTGACCAACATCTTACAAGCGGGGGCTTGTCTAGGGTATATATAAACAGAGCGTCTCCCAATCGGTGGTCTTCTCTTTTCTTCCCCACAGATTGCAAATCTAAACTACAACTACACAATGCCTGTTACTGACGTCCTTAAGCGAAAGTCCGGTGTCATCGTCGGCGATGATGTCCGAGCCGTGAGTACCCCTCCCTAGCAGTCGTACCTGCCCCCCTTCGACAATTGATCTTGTCGCGTCTTGAATCACACTAACCCAGCTCTTTGAGTATGCCCGAGAGCACAAGTTCGCCCTCCCCGCCGTCAACGTGACCTCCTCTTCCACCGTTGTCGCCGTTCTCGAGTCTGCCCGAGCCAACAAGTCTCCCGTCATCATCCAGATGTCCCAGGGAGGTGCCGCTTACTTTGCCGGTAAGGGTGTCGACAACAAGGACCAGACCGCTTCCATCCAGGGAGCCATTGCTGCCGCCCAGTTCATCCGAACCATTGCCCCCGTCTACGGCGTGCCCGTCATCATCCACACCGACCACTGTGCCCGAAAGCTGCTTCCCTGGCTCGACGGTATGCTCGATGCCGATGAGGAGTACTTCAAGACTCACGGTGAGCCTCTCTTCTCTTCACACATGGTCGATCTCTCCGAGGAGGAGCACCCCGACAACATCGCCACTACTGCCAAGTACTTTGAGCGAGCCGCCAAGATGAACCAGTGGCTCGAGATGGAGATTGGTGTCACCGGTGGTGAGGAGGATGGTGTTGACAACACTGGCGTCGACAACTCCAAGCTGTACACCCAGCCCGAGGACATTTACGCCGTCTACTCCGCTCTTGCCCCCATCTCCCCCAACTTCTCCATCGCCGCTGCCTTCGGTAACGTCCACGGAGTCTACAAGGTCGGAAACGTCAAGCTGCACCCCGAGCTCCTCGAGAAGCACCAGGCCTACTCCGCCGAGAAGGTCGGCAACCCCGCCCAGAACGGTAACGGCAAGCCCCTCTTCCTCGTCTTCCACGGTGGATCCGGTTCTTCCGACTCTGACTACAAGATCGCCATCGACAACGGTGTCGTCAAGGTCAACCTCGACACTGATCTGCAGTACGCCTACCTTGTTGGTATCAGAGACTACATTCTCAACAAGAAGGACTACCTCATGCAGCAGGTCGGTAACCCCGATGGTGACGACAAGCCCAACAAGAAGTACTTCGACCCCCGTGTCTGGGTTCGAGAGGGAGAGAAGACCATGGCCAAGCGACTCGACGCTGCCTTTGAGATCTTCAACGCCAAGAACACCTTGTAAGTTATGTATAAAAGATGATGTTAGAACGGGGACGAAATATGAGCAATTGATTATTCAAAAAATGTGTGCCTACGGTGCTTCCACTGTACGCTAATGTAGTAGCCACGTAAGCGTGGGGGTGTAGTGTATAATTAGATTGCTTGGGGGTCACCAAGTTACAAGTAGTTACGCGTAATTAGAAGCATCAGGTTTGTAGGATTATCTGTACGAGAAAGAGCCCCTTGATCAACGCTTCATCTGCGATCTGCTGGTCTCTTCTTTTTTTCCGAAGGTGAATAATTTTTCCGATTTATGAAAAAGACCACATTTCGTGCTAAAACTGAGCGTCGGAACCATAGCTTGCTGCAGGGTTTGGCTTGTCCTCATTTATGATAAAGTAGCAACGTGACATGGGTGTGGGGAGGGAGGCATACATCTGTGTTATTCAATTGACCTGAAAATTATTCGACGATTTTTCAGTCGGGTTCTCAAATTTCATTTTTCAAATTTCAAACGACACCTGTTTCAGCTGCAGGTTAGCACCTCGGCTGTGGTTTTAGCAACCTGAAATTGTGCTTGTACAAGTAGCTCGAGAATCGCTCAATTGAGTGGCTTTCTCGCTTGCAGGCTGACTAACAGGCCCTCTAGCTCGAATGTGATTCACTTAGTCAGCCTGGGGTCTGACACTCCGTGTCTCACTCTCGCAGATACATGGGGCTGGTTTAGGGAGTGCCTGAACAAGTGTGCGTACGTAATTGACAGCCTAGCACACATGTGATATTATGTGAAGTGAAGAGGTGGCCACGAGGAACACACAATCGATAGTCCAGATAATTCAATTGAGAAAAAATAAATATATCCACCCCTATGCACTCTCTACTCTTACCCTCACCGTCTCCTCCTGGACCTACCCAAGTGGCAAACAAGGTTGAAGGTTGCTCCTGGGAGTGCATGCTGGGGCCATTGTACGGTTAAGCGTGATAGTCCCATCTCGTCTCATCTCTACACACAAGTCAATTGCACCCCACACGACAATGACTCTCTACTACACTCTTGTCTTTGCCATTCTCGTGGCGGAGATGGCCACCTTCCTGCTGCTGGTGGCTCCTCTTCCCGAGAAGATTCGACGGCAGTTTTTCCTCTCGCTGTCCAAGCTCGAGGTTCTCGAGAAGCTGCGACTGGGTCTCAAGTTCACCTTTGTGTTCATTCTGATCCTCTTCATCGACTCCGTCAACCGAGTCTACCGGGTCTCCGTCGACCGATCCACCGGCGAGTACAAGGGCAACCTGGTCGCTACCGAGCGATCCGAGCTGCAGGCCCGAAAGTTCTACTCTCAGCGAAACATGTACCTCTGTGGCTTCACTCTGTTCCTGTCGCTGATTCTCAACCGAACCTACTCTCTGGTCATTGAGCTCATCAACGCCCGAGACCTCATCAACGAGCTCAAGGGCTCCTCTAACGCCAAGGTCAAGGCCGAGCTCTCTGCTTCCGACGACGCCAACAAGGAGATCACTCTGCTCAAGGCCGAGCTGCAGCAGAAGGACAAGGACATTGCCGCTCTCAAGTCGCAGTCCGCTAACCTGTCCACCGAGTACAACCGAATCAGCGACGAGCTCAACGCTTCGTCCGGTAACGTCAAGCTCGACAAGAAGACGGCTTAAAAGTAGAAAATTGGAGATTTTAAACGATACGATACAGTACGAGTAGTATGATGAGCGTAGCCTCTGGTAGTAGTGACATGCTGTAGAATAGTCAACCAGAGTAATATTAGGCAATTGCAGGGTAGAGAACGATACTGTGTCAATTGTCTCCTGAATACAGCTGTGACATATATACCACAGCTCGTGGTTCTCTTACTACTAAAGTCTCAGTGTCATCTACTGATACTGACATTTAGGATATAGTCTCTTGTACATCTACATCTCTCTCTTTCTAAACCATTCATTCCTTTTCTATAATACATTAACCGCTCTCGGCAGGGTAAGCGTTGCTCTTGTGCTTGGGAGTGTACTCGAACTCCTCTCCGACAGGACCCAGGAACCGCTCCGTCAGCTTGATCCAGTCCTTGTAGTCGCTGGAGCCCAGCAGGGTCTCCATCTCGTCTCGGCCCTTCCACAGGTCAGGTCGATCGTTCATCTTGGCAGGCAGGTACTCCAGAATGCCCGAAGGAACGTATCGGTGTGTGAAGGACATGAACTCGCACAGGTACCGTCGAGTCTGGTTGACTCCGTACTGATCGGATCCCCAGTGCTCCAGACCGTACTGGGCAAACTTTTCAAAGTACTCGAGTCGCTCGGTAGCAGACTTGTCAATGTGCTGTCTGCTCTCGACCTCCTCGAAGATCCAGGGCTTGATGAGAGCTCCTCGAGCCACCATGACGGAATCGACATGAGCCTCATCAACAGCTCGATGCCAGTCAGACCAGGTGTAACAGTCACCGTTTCCGACAACCCAGGTAGGGTGGGAGATGACGTGATCGTCCAGCTCGCTCTGCTCTCGCACAGCATCTCGGGTGTTGACCACAGAGTCAGCAACCTCTCGGATGTAGTTCCAGTCGGCCTGCTTGGTGTATCGCTGAGCACGAGATCGTCCGTGCAGAGTGAAAGCGGCAGTCTGACCCTCAGCGAGCAGTCGCTGTGTGAGCTTGTGAGCGGTAGGAGTGGATCCGGTACCGGTTCGCATCTTGACGGTGATAGGAATGTCTCCAGAGACCATGCTCATACCTCGGACAATACGGGCAGTCTTACCCTGCTGGTCCATGAGAGCAGATCCGGCTCCAGATCGGTAAACCAGATCAATGGGGCAACCACAGTTGAGGTTGATTTCGGAGATACCGGAACACAGCTCAGAAATGGCCTGAGCAGCCTTGATAGCCTGCCAGTGCTTAGGAGCAGTCAGCTGGACACCAAAGTGGTTGCCCTCTGTGACCTCAGAGCTGTGGCATCGGGTAAGAGCCCACTCAGCCTTGTGTCCCTGAATGATAGGCAGGGTAAGAGCCATCTCTCCGTAGGTGACATCAGCTCCAAGGTCCTTCATGAGACGTCTGTAAGGCAGGTTACCAACGGTGGTCAGAGGAGAAACAATGTACTTGCCCTTGAGGTTGAGCTTCTTCTTTTCACTGGCTCGGATTCGGCCGGTGTCAATCTCAATGGTCTCCTTCTTGTCCAGCTTGGTCTGGGCGTCGTCTTCGTCTCGCACAATCTGAGCATCGATGAACTTGATGACGTCGTCGGACTTGGACAGGTCGTACTTCTTTCGCTGCAGAGGGTTGAGGTGCTTGAACACATGGTTCATCTCCTTGTTGTTCTCAGCAGCCTTCTTCTTCTCCTCATCAACGAGCAGCTTTCCGTCAGCATCTCGATGAGAACCCAGCCATCGGCACTTGTATCCCTGAGGACACTCACCAGTGAGGTCGTAAACGGGACACACACCGTCGATATCGGCAGGCTTGGACTCCAGGTACTTGTTGAGATCGTGCTCAAACTTGCACTTGGCTCCGTAGGTGCACTCCTTGGCAGTTCCGTCCTCGTTCAGCTGCAGAGCAGAAGAACACATCTTGATAGCGTCCTTTCGCTGCTTGAGAGACCGGTTCTTGTTCTGACCGCCCTTCTTCTTCTCCTCGGGCTTCTCTCCGCCCTCGGCAAGATCATCGTTAGCAGCAGCAGGAACGTCTCTGGCATCAGTAGGAGCTCGAGCAACGAGATACTCGGGCTTGATGCTAGCCACACCCTTGGTTCGGCCCTCACCGAGCTGCTTCTCGTAGGTAGCGTCGACGATGGTCTCGGGGACCTCATCGACCTTGGTTTTCTTGACAACGGGTTCGTCAGACATTTTTTCACAGAGTCTTGGTGCTAAGTCAGAATAATTTATTTCACTTCTTTTTCCAGAGCTTAAACCCTATCGCGAGAAAATGGAACTCTAAGCATAAGTCTGAAAAATTATGTATCCGGCTTAGCTAGCTACAAAGACGATAACCAGACATGACAGAAAACCGGATCAGAGAGGTGTTCCGGAAACGCAAGGAGGAGGGCAAGCCGGTCACCGTGGCGGGACCTATGGTCCGATACTCAAAACTGCCCTTTCGAGCTCTGGTCAGACACTTTGACTGCGATGTGGTCTACTCTCCCATGATGCTGGCTCGTGAGTTTTGCAGAAACCAGACAGCTCGTTTGTGCGATTTTACCACCAACAAGGACGACTTTCCGCTTATCGTGCAGCTCGGAGGAAACAACGCTGAGGATATGGTCAAAGCTGTGAAGCTCATGCAACCATATGTGGACGGAGTAGGAATCAACTGTGGATGTCCTATCAAGGAGCAAATCAGAGAAGGAGTTGGAGCAGCGCTCATGACTGCTCCTGATCTCGTGGCGGAAATGGTGGCTGCTATTCGAAAAGAATGCGGACCGGAAATCTACATCGAGGTGAAGATGCGAATCCATAAAGATCTGGATGACTCTGTGCACTTTGCCAAGCTTGCAGAAGCAGCTGGAGCTGATTCTATTGCTGTTCACGGCCGTTTGGTTCCCCAGAGAAGCAGAACAGCTCCCAACTATGACGGAATCAAGGTTGTCAAGGAGGCAGTCAAGATTCCTGTTATCGCAAACGGAGATGCATTCACAACTACTAACATGGAGGAGATCGTCAAGCTGACGGGATGCGATGGCGTCATGGCAGCTAGAGGTATCCTCAGCAACCCTGCCATGTTTGCAGGCTACACAAAAACTCCCTGGAGAGCAGTCGAGCTGTTTTGGGACTACGTTACAGCATACGGACTCCCTTATGCACTCACAATTCACCACTTTTCGGAAATGCTCGAGGCTGAGTTCACTAGACACGAGAAGAAGGATCTCAACGAGTGCAGAAACATGGTGGAGTTGATTAGATGGTTTGATGAGAGATTCGATCTCAAGAGACCTGGAGACGAGGGCTTTGCTACCAGAGACGAGTATCCTTGGAAGGACCGACAGAAGTTTGCTTTCGCACTTTCTTCTGTGTCTGGAGAGTGTTAGGACGATGAAAAATGTACATTAATAGAAACGAATAGATTATGGAAATTGAGCAGCACCACAACGCAGTACAAGAGGGGTAGCATAATGTTGAGTGGTATCACCGGATGCCCAGGCGGGGTGATAACACGCTAGTATTTTTAAAAATAATAAAAAGTGTCTCCATCATGGAGAAAAACGCAAAAATTTATTTTGACTTTTTACAAAACAAATCGGCAACTTTTTAGCTCTTGTCACAAAATCGGTCCCTTGGCCCAGTTGGTTAAGGCGTCGTGCTAATAAGAAATTAGCCTCTTTGCAACGCGAAGATCAGCAGTTCGATCCTGCTAGGGACCAATTTTCGTCGGTTGTATAGTGTAGCGGTTATCACCTTGGATTCTGACTCTTGAAGTACTTTCCAGTAACCCCGGTTCGATTCCGGGTACGACCTTTTTGCCCTCCAGAGGGCTGTATCTTGTCTTCTGACTAATATTTTTACATTTCTACTTCATACAAATCATTTATTATACTATAACAAGGCTACGTCCAGCGTAGATAGAGAGAGACTAAAGTTAGTTAGCTGGTTAGCTAAAGTCAGGTGGAGTTAGACCCTTAGATGTTGCCAGTAACTCGCTGAATGGAAGACTGGGTTCCATACTTGGCCTGAGCGATTCCGACAATCTTGTTGTCCAGATCGTAGACAACGTAGGCAGATCGCAGGAAAGTATCTCCGAAAAGAACGTATCCAGAAGAGTACTTGGTAGAGACGATTCCAAAGACACACTCAGAGGACTGAAGGCCAAAGTTGCTGAGAGGCATCACGAGCTGAGAAGAAGGCACCTGGATGGTAGAGCTGCCAAACTTGAACTCCAGAGTGAAAGAAGGAGCGTTACAGTCGATAGTGTAGAGCTGGGTATTAGGATCCAGAGTCTTGAGCTTGAGCTGCTTCTGCAGACCAGCGAAAGCAGCCTCAGGAATGTAAGTGAAAGAAGTTCCAGAGTCGAGAATGGCATTTCCTCCGGAAGAAACACTCTGACCGTTGACAGAGATACCACCGTAAGCAACCTGGAAAGCATTGGAAGAAGTCAGAGGGAGAGTCTCGAGAGAACCAGAGTACTTGGAAGTGTCAACAGCTCCAAAGAGAACAGAGCCAGTAGAAGCGTCAATGGAGTCGAGGTAGAGAGAGTAGATGTTTCTGGAGATGATTCCAGACTTCTGGAGCAGAACAGGGAAGTTATCGTACTTGGTCTTGGCGGCTTCTCCAGTAGCAAGACCGATTCCAAAGACACCGACTCCTCCAGGAGCATCAGAAGCACTGGCAAACTGGAAGTTGGGGACACTGGCACCTCCAATGGTGATCACATCAGTGACCCAGTCTCCAGCAGCGCTTCCAGAGACGTACTGGATGGAGAAGTCATTGGACAGGAACTTGTAGGAAGACGAAGCAGAAGAGTCGTACTGTCCAGTAGCCTGACAAGCGTTGTTGGAGCAGTCCTTGGTGTTGTCCGAGGAGTAGACCCAGAGATCAGAAGAGCCAGTGTCAACCAGGACAGTGAACTTCTGAGCAGGAGTGCCAAGAGTGATATCGGCAGAGTAGAAGACGTAGTTCTGAGAAGTCAGAGTGACGTCAGTCTGACGCTTGCCAAGAGTGGTGTTGGACCAGAGATGTCGAAGACCCTCAAACTTGGCATGAGAAGTGTGATCCTTGTGGGTGTGCTTGGTGAAAGGCACAGCCAGGTAGCCCTTGGAAGAAGGAGCAGCAGCGGCCAGAGCCAGGAGAGAGAAGAGAGATAGGTGTGAGACCATGATGAGAGTGTGTGATTGTTTGATAGAGAAGAACGAGAGACCTGGGGGGTGTTATATAGCCATTCAAGGGGTTCATTACAGCGTGTGCCGTGTCACAGTGCCGCGACCTAAAATTGTCGCGTGGACATGATAACGCACCTGGCTGTCTCTTGGTGCTGAGATATCCGCCCACCATGGGGAAGATAGGTGAATAGTGTCATTCTAAAAGCCCACTCTAAATACCCCTGCGTTGGTGGCCGAGAGCGGTGAACAGGGGACTTTACCGAGACTACCAAGAGTACCAAGACTTTACCAAGACCACACTATACCGAAAGTACAGCTATGATCGCGAGGGTACGGCACTTTAGCTACCAAATATTATATCAAAAACCACTTCTCCGCAGTTTAGCTCGGATAGTACCTGATTCTAATATCTTGGCGCCTTGGTGCTAATTTTGCCTTGTCTTTCACCGTTGACTGGCGCATGCATTGCGGCACGTCAGCACGTGTGTCAAAAGGTGGGGTTGAGGAGGTGAGAGATGGCACTGAGTTGATAGAGGGTGTTTGATGATGAAGAACTCGAAGAATTCTTTCTCTCAAGCCCTTAACGTGCCCTGTTTTAGACCACTGCTAGTCACTGGTAGTTGTGCTTATGCCCACTTTTACACTGACTAAATCTTAGATAGTGCCATCTGACAGCTGTCACGCAATCGTCATCTGTTTCGCAAGCCGCCGATATCGGACACACCCTCCTGAATAGGCCTTTTGGCATGTGCCATGTGAAAGATATTGGTCCGGCACCCGGCAAGAGCCCGTGGATGTGTCCTGATGACGACGCTCTATGACGAAATGGACACGCGAGATTGAGGGCTGTATTAGTGGCGTCAGTATCAAGTTGAACAAAGAATGACGTTATCTTAGGGGCTACCGATTATTAGTGTGATACAGTGTGGCACGGCGTGGGCTAAGACAAATAGTATAGCGCTAGTCGAGACAAACAGTAGGCACGGCACTAGCAATATGAGCTCATTAAGTGAATAATATTCTCGGGCGGTCATATACACTGCTTGTTCTCAATGTTCAATTAAATATATTAGGTCTAGTATATACTATTTTTATGTGTTACGCGTCATAGGACTCCTCCTTGACAATGGGCTGCTCCTTCATATGCACCTCTGTCAGAATGTTGGGGTCCTTGCGGTCCAGAATAATCGACTCGGACGTGTTATCGTCCTCCACATGGTCAATCTCCCGAATGACAGCAATGCCCGTCTCCTTATCGGCAGGCTTGTCAAGAGCGGTAAACGGCTTGCCTGTGATGAGCGAGTAGATTTTGAGCGATGTCAGACGCACAATGAGAATTCCAAATCCCCAGGCCAGAGAGCCGACGGGAGCAGCCACAAAAGCGCCAAAAGCAGACCAGTCATCTCCGTAGAGACCCTCCAGCAGAATAATCAGCTTGATTCCCTCTCGAGCACTCTTGAAGTAGATGGATCCAAAGATGAAGACGGTCAGCATACCTCCGAAACCGCCTCCAATGACTTCCCAGCCAGTGATGAAGTACATTCGCTTAGACAGGCCGCAGAACATGATGGGAATGACAGCTGCGGAGAAGAGATCGGCAATCAGGAAGATGTTCAGCACGTTGGGGGCCTTGAGAGCCACGACAATGACAGGTGCGTTGATACAGAGCACGATAATACGCACATAGATCATAGGGACCTTGTTTCGGAAGAAGTCATTGGAGATGGTGGAGGCCATAGCAGACTGAGAAGAGTCGTAGGAGGCAACAGAGAGGGAGAGGACGAAAGCAACAGTGAAACCAATGACCCAACCAGGCATTTCTTTAAGGACGTAGAAGAAAGCAAGAGCAGATCGTTCATCTCCATAAACAAAGACCTGTCCATCAATCTCCAATTTAGCCCACACAGCCAGCAGACCAGTGAGTCCAACGACAGTCAGAACAATGAGAACGATAGAGGAAGCAATAGCACAGGCCCAGAAAAGCTCAACGTTGTTCTTGGAAGCGAACGTTCGCATCCAGAAACCACTTAAGAAACAATCGTTGGTAGCGATAGCAACAGGGAGAATGTAGATGAGCTTGTTAGCCAGCAGGTTAGGAGCAAGCATACCGGACTCGGCAGGAGCAGAAGGGTCAACATGGAAGTAGACACCAAGACCCACACAGACAATGACCATAAGCACCAGCATCATTCCTCCCTGGAAGTTATCAGTGAAGAAAGAGGTGTGGAAACCTCCGACAGCAGTGTAAATAGAAGTGAACACAGCCTCAACGATAAGCACAGGAAGAGCATCAATACCAGTAAGAGTCTCAATGGCAGCCTGGACAGCAGCCAGCTCAGCTACCATGTACAGGTACATGGTTCCGATTGTCAGACAGGTCAGGTAGAAGGAGGTGAGCCAGCCGTACCGGAGTCGAGTCCATTCAGTCAGAACAAAGCCGTCAGGACACGCTTTTCGGACAATAGGACCCACACCAGCAAACAGCATCATAGGCAAAGCAGAAGACAGACCGTAGACCACCAGACCCTCGACACCCGCTCGAACAGCGATATCGGGGTAGGCGTTCAGCGTTCCAGCTCCCATGGCTGGGTTAGTAAGCACTTTCTCACGCAAGCATTATCTTGATCGAGTGTAGCGGTGTAATCTCAGCCTTGACAAAAATCAAGACACCCGCAGTGCATGCAATTTTTTTATTTTTTTAGTACTCACCGGAAGCGACGAAATTGATGGCTAGAGGAAGAGCAGTTTTCGTATTGTTGGCGGAGAGGAAGCCTTCACTGCTGTTGTTTTGCTTCTTTTGTTTTCGCATGTGCAAGTACCCCACTACGACTCCCATAACCAGGAAGAAGCAGAGGGTACAGTAGATGATGGCGTTGGAAGCCGGGGCGGAAATGTAGCCGGTCATTTTGCTGATGATGTGTGGTCTGGGCACTCATGCCTATTTAAGAGGTGGACGCACATGGTGACTAGGTTTGACTCAAGAACAAGGTTGGTTTTGAACATGGATGACTCAAGCCATGCAACAAATGACTCAAGAGGTAGAGCTTATGTGGGGAGGGAGGGGGTTATAACTCAATGAGTAAGAGGGGTGGAGAGATGTGGAGAGTTTTAGTGGGTTTAGAGTGAGTGTTTACATCGTTTAGGAACCTGAAACATCGATTTCTGCTTGAAACCACCTACTTTGCCATACACACCTCTCCAAGCCGTACCCCCATTTCAATCAAACTCTTTTTTTTAGCCATTTTTTTCTCGTCAAACTTTTTTCACTTTTCTTTGTCTGGGCAAAAGCCTGTTGGCCAATGACTTTGGGGTACGAAAAGCAGAGCACAGCGACAAGAGAACGGCATCTAAAGTTTTTTATGTCGGCTATGGACGAGTCGCTGTGACTCGGAGTCATTTGATTGAGGTTTGAATCATCTCTTTGCTGGTTTTCAGTGTCTCATTTGAGTCATCCTGTCACTTTTGTCTGACGTTTATCGTGCTTGGACAAGTGTTTATTTTTGTCCTGAAAAGTGCCAAGCTGTGGGTTTATGAGTGTAAGTGATCGTTTTGACGATGGTGGGGGGCAGTAAACACTTGGAAACAATTGTATCGCAATTTTTTCACCATTTTCAGTACAGTATCGTACTAATATCGCCTCTCTAACAATACTCGTACTCGTACCTCAGCCCCACATGACTCAACGACATGACTCAACGAAAGGGTAAATCCCATGTGTGTGTCTCGATCGGTATTAAACGGTGTCTGGCACAAGACCAAAATCAACAAAGCCCTGACATGCCTTGTTGTGCCCGTCACCTTGTTGGCTTTCTTCAATAGCCGTGTTGTATGAGGATGTGTGCATACAGTATGAAGACAAGTTACAACAAAGCAATTCCAAGCACAGAAGAAACTGCTGGTGTATAAACCAATCATATAGGAGTGCTATAGAACGTATTTCAAAACCACACCATTCATGATACGCTTCAATTAGCATTTTCTCTTTCTCTTGATTCATTATCGTTTCATTGGACTGTCAATTTTTTTTTGTCTGTCTCTTAAACTCCAATAGAATTAGAGATTCGAAGCAAACGCAAGCGAGGTTTGGAGTTTGGGGAGAGAGGCATGAACTGAAGGGCATGATAGCTGCACTGAGATTGGCCATGTAGCACTGATGAAAATGTCTCAGGGGAGTAGTGCGGCGGTCATATACAGTATATACATATTTGTTTGTGCTATGTACAAACACGAGTAGAACAACCCACTTATGGCGTGGCTTCACATTGCAAATAAGAGACCCAATAAAGCAGCCCTAAATCTAAGCCAAATCTAAGGGTCAAAGTCACGCTGAAAAAAGTATCCTATCCACACCAATCTCAGATGTCTCAGGATCGACATACAGGCAGTGATATAACTTCGGGTGGTGATTCCGACATGTAGGTTTCAGAGTGAGACAGTGTAGATCGTTAATACGGCTTGTGCGAAAAGCACGATATCTGTGACATCTGTTTGTTATCTTGTTCACCGATCAAAGCTATCTCTGAGAACCAGGGTTAAATCAAAGCCCACTATAAAGTCTCCGTACAACTTTACTCTACTTGTAACTTTGACAGCTTATCTGACAGAAGGTGTAGCAATCGTGAGAAAGAGGAGAAGCGATTTGACATTTGGAAGGAGTGGTATCAATCCATTTCCCTTCAATTGTCGATTTATGAAAAAATCACTGAAAAATCACTTTTCCACACTCATCTTGACTTGATGTTACACTGCACAACTTTAAGCCCATATAGGCAAAGTGTTCCGGCCATACAACCTGTGTGATTATGTAATCAGACGAACCAACAACATCTCATTTCTCTGTAGTGCTGACTAATCACAGCTTACCATCCCTCGTATGTATCGTATTACTGCAGCTGCCATGTTGGTCTGCTTACTGTAGGTATGCTGTTGACTCAGGCTGACACTCAGAGGCGTAAAAAGTAACGAATTTGAAACAAGAAACCAACTACTGTAATCTACAACTACATCTCGAGATATGGGGATCTCAGGAATATCACCATTCACCATTGTGGTATATTGCCGCTGTCATAACGTTTTAGACGCTTACTTATGAGACTTCTGAGACCGGTAGCAATCGTCCATTTCTAGTCTAGTACAACAGTTTATCCACTAAAGCCAAGTAAAATTAAGTGCGCCATCTTTTCCTCACCTCCGTAGAAGCACTCCTTTTTCAAGGCACCAACCTCACGATATCTTCTACATAGCCAGTCAGTGCATCCGCCTTAGTCCCGAAAAATACTGCCTGCACGATCGTCCCAACAGGGCGGATGGTCTGACTGGTGCATGAGCAGAAGCAGGATGAGTAGACTGGAATATCTCGCTAGTGTGAAAATATCTTATCTGCCGCTGACTAATCTCCGATAGTACAAATTACCTAATCAATTGACCTGTCACTTGTTCACTAGCCCAGTCCAATCCTTGTCTACGATATTTCGAGGGTTGCTCTCGTGCAGAATCCAGGCGTCCAATCGAACCATATGAGGCGTAGGGAAGAGAGCTGTTGAGAGGCGGTTAGAGGACTCAGAACGGAGTAATTTTTGCCGGAATATGACGGAATGTGCTAGAACATTCTCCATTTTCACCCATCCTTCCACCACCTTCCACCACCTTCCAGAGTCTTCTCCCATCTTCTCCGTGCTTCTCGAGACTTCTCGTAGATTCCACAACTCTATCGCCACTAAAGTGAGTATGCATAAGCTAATACCCAAGTGAGGCGGCAGCAAGCAGATATATAGCTGGGGAAGCCCGACCTCAATTGACCATTGAAACACACAACTACAACATGAACGAATCTGAATTCACAGACAGAGCTAACAAAATCCTCAAAACCTCGGTCGAGCTGGCCCAGCAGCACCAGCAGGGCACTTTGCAGCCCATCCACCTGCTGGCCGCCATGTTCGATGCCGAGGACGACGCTTCCGACCCCTACATCAAGGCTGTCGTAGAGCGAGGCAAGTACGACTGGGACGCCTTCAAGCGAAACGTCAACAAGGCGTTGGTTCGACTTCCCAGCCAGTCGCCTGCTCCCGAAGAACTCTCCCAGAGCCCCGCCTTTTCCAAGGTGCTGCAGAATGCCATCAAGTACAAGCAGCGACAAAAGGACGAGTACGTGGGCCAGGACCATATTCTTTTGGCCCTTCTGGACGACTCCTCGGTGGAATCCATTCTCAAGGAGTCCGGCATCAAGAAGGATACTCTTGAAGCCAACATTTCTGCCGTTCGAGGCAGCCGTCGAATCGACTCTCGAACCGCCGATGGAGCCGACCAGTTCGAGTTCCTCAACAAGTACGCCGTGGACATGACCAAGCAGGCCCGAGAGGGTAAGATTGACCCTGTCATTGGCCGAGAGGAGGAGATCCGACGGTGTATCCGGGTTTTGGCCCGACGAACAAAGTCCAACCCTTGTCTGATTGGAGACCCCGGTGTGGGTAAGACCTCAATTGTCGAGGGAGTGGCCCAGCGAATCATTGACGGTGATGTGCCCAACGTTTTGGCCAACTGTCAGCTGTTTTCGCTGGATCTCGGAGCTCTCAAGGCCGGTGCCAAGTACCAGGGAGACTTTGAGGAGCGAATCAAGGGCGTTCTCAAGGAGATTGAGGAGTCCAAGGACATGATCATTCTGTTCATTGATGAGATCCATATGCTCATGGGAGACGGTAAGGGCGATGCTGCCAACCTGCTCAAGCCCATGCTTGCTCGAGGCTCTCTTCACTGCATTGGTGCCACCACCAACGAGGAGTACCGAAAGCACGTTGAGAAGGACGCTGCCTTTGAGCGACGATTCCAGAAGATTGATGTGCGAGAGCCTACCATTCGAGAGACTGTCGCCATTCTGCGAGGTATCCAGAACAAGTACGAGCTTCATCACGGAGTTCGAATTCTGGACTCTGCTCTGGTTTCTGCCGCCCAGCTGGCTTCTCGATACCTGACCTACCGAAAGCTGCCCGATTCTGCCGTCGATCTGGTTGATGAGGCTGCTGCCGCTGTGGCTGTTGCTCGAGACTCTCGTCCTGAGCACCTGGACTCTCTTGAGCGAGAGCTCGATCTGCTCAATATCGAGGTCAAGGCTCTGGAGCGAGACCAGCATGCCGACAAGGGCACCAAGGAGCGTCTGGATGCTGCCAAGCACCGAGTTGCCGACATTGAGGAGGAGCTCGGACCTCTGCGAGAGACGTTTGAGCGAGAGCGAGCCGGTCACGTGGAGCTCAACAACCTCAAGCACAAGCTTGATGAGCTCGAGACCAAGGCTCTGGACGCTGAGCGACGACGAGACACCTCCACCGCCGCTGATCTGCGATACTTTGCCATTCCCGATCTCAAGAAGCGAATTGTCGAGCTTGAGGAGGAGAACGCCGCCAAGGAAAAGTCCATGATCAAGGACGTTGTTGGTGCCGACCAGGTGGCCGAGACTGCTGCCAGACTCACTGGTATCCCCGTCACCAAGCTGACCCAGGCCGAGAACACCAAGCTCATCAACATGGAGAAGGTGCTTTCCAAGGAGGTTGTGGGTCAGCCCGAGGCTGTCAAGGCCGTTTCCAACGCCATTCGACTGTCTCGATCTGGTCTTGCCAACCCCAATGCTCCTGCTTCTTTCCTGTTCCTGGGTCTCTCTGGTTCCGGTAAGACCGAGCTGGCCAAGAAACTGGCTGGTTTCCTCTTTGCTGACGAGCAGGCCATGATCCGAATCGACTGTTCCGAGCTGATGGATAAGCACTCCGGCTCCAAGCTCATTGGTGCTGCTCCTGGTTACGTTGGTTACGAGGAGGGAGGTATCCTGACCGAGGCTCTTGTCCGAAAGCCCTACTCTGTGGTGCTCTTTGATGAGGTCGAGAAGGCTGCCCCTGAGGTTCTTACCATTCTCCTGCAGGTTCTTGATGATGGTCGAGTTCGATCTTCCGCTGGAAAGGTGGTCAACGCCTCCAACTGTATCATCATCATGACCTCCAACCTGGGAGCCGAGTTCATCAACCGATCGACCTCCACCACCATTGACCAGCCCACCCGAGACCTGGTCATGGAGTCCGTCAAGGCCCACTTCCGACCCGAGTTCCTCAACCGAATCACCGCCATGGTGGTGTTCAACCGACTGTCCAAGAAGGCCATTCGTCGAATCATCAACATTCGTCTGCACGAGATTTCAAAACGGTTCGAACACAACAACCGAAACCTCAAGCTGGACATGGACGAAGACGCTATGGACTATCTTGTCGATAACGGATACAGTCCCGACCTTGGAGCTCGACCTCTCAACCGACTCATCCAGAACGAGGTGCTCAACAAGCTGGCAGTCATGCTGCTGCGACACCAGATCAAGGATGGTGAGGAGGTCCGAATCGTCCGAGGCGATAAGGGTCTCGAGATTCTGCCCAACCATGACGGCGAGACCGACATGGAGCTGGCTGACGAGGCCTTCGATGACTATGATGATGAGATGGATCTGGATTAAGCTAGAAGGTAGCACTATTGTATAAAGTATTAATGAATTGTATGAAAAAAGAGAGATGTGTAGATTGTAGTCTTAATGTAGAACTGGAATATTGTAGCCTAAAAGTAATGCTATCAATGCAAATGGTGGAGATGTAATTTTTTCTGCAACTTGGTCACTATCAGAAGTATCTGCCTGCTTTGACGTTTAGGATGCTGATACGTGATTAGCCAAACTTTATCAATTTCGAGCCGCATATTTGGGATGGATTTCTTTCCCTCAAAAGTGTGTCTACCGAACCAATATTAGTTTCATAAGAACCACCCAAGAAATAAAACCCCAGCTATATCTTTTCCTATCCTCTTGCCCTCAATCTCCACCACCTGCATTACTGTCAATATTCCCAACATGCCAACTCTATCACATCACAAGATCACCCACCATGGATTTCGACGACGAGGGTTCAGACCTGCTGGAGGTCATTGGCGTGGCTCGAAAAGGGCTGCCTGAGACATACGAACGGCTTAATGATGATGTTGATAGGCTTTGCGATGATATGAGAGGTGATTCGTATGTTCAACTCCTTGAACAAGCACCTAGAGAAGGGATTTTGAAATCTGTGGACCGTTTGACTGAAGAGTGGACTGCACAGATGGCTGACGAATCTCTTGTGCGTCGTCGCAAAAACATATTCAAGCAGCTAGATGAGAACATCCGCGTTCTTGAAAAGATGCATAGGCTGATGGACCAATGCAAGCCTAGAGAAGAAGAGAAAGAGCGACTTGTTTTACACCGGAATGAAGTGGAACAAGAACTGTGCCACTTACTCGAAGACCGCCTTTGTGCCCAAATAGCGATTGACCAATGCGCGTCTAATCTGCTCCAGACACGTCTTCAGAAGCTGGTACAAGAGCAGGATGAAGAAACCAAGGAGTGGTACTTTGAGGAAGTCATGAGCAAGTTTTCCAGTCACCTCAAGGCTCCAGTAGACACAAAACCGGCAGTTGAAGTCAAGACAAAGAAAGCCATGAGCTGTCCTCTTCCTGCTGAGATCATCCACTTTATCTACTCTTATGCTGATGTGGAAACCTGTGTTGCTCTGAGAGAAGTGAGTACCGATTTTTACACCATTTTCCAGCAACAAAGTGAAGACTTTTTCCGTGAAAGAATAAAGCCACGCAACCCCTGGATGGGTCCTGGAGACTCCATTTTCTCCTGGAAGGACTGTGCATTGGTGTTTGCAGCCAGGCTCAAATGGCTCTCTACATCTGAAATGAAAGACATATGCGTGCGGCCAAAAGAGGAGAAGAGAAAAACAGTCGTCGCGTACGAACTAAAATACAACGAGAGACTCCCTGACAACTTTACGGGCATGCAGCAGCCTTGTAAGCCCTGCAATCAGCTCACTTGTCACCATTTTCATTTACCCTCTGACTACCAGTACGGCTATTACTTTGTGAAAGATTTAACGAGTATGCATTCGTATGATATAAACCCTGATACAGAACTTGAGCATTTGTCTTACCCTACTACTATCATCAAGTGGATAGACGATGGTGAGATTGTTCCGATTTTTGTGCCTACGAGAAAGATGCCTCTTGATGGGTCCTGTCCTGAATTTATGGTGAATTCAAACACAATCGTGGTACCACTAAGAGACGGAGAACAGCTCGTTTCACCAAGATTGCATCCCGGTTACACAAGTGGATTTTTCACCAATGCTCAAGACCTACATGAGGAGGGCAACATTCTCTATGCGAAGACTGAAGCTGCTGATGAGGGCATGTTTCAGTTTAAATTTGCTGATATGGAAAACGACAGAATGGTTGATTATCCCATAGAGATTCCCCAGGAGTATTCTCTGTCTGCTTCATACGATGGACTTGTTTGGTGGAGAGCTTATCGTGATCTTATCCCTACGTTTCTGGACTTGGATTCGCCTGACAAGATCTACTACAAACAAAAAAAAATTGTCACGGGATTTTTCTCTGGATCGCAAGTCAAACAGTGTGACAAAAAACGGGGCTCTCATCATTTAGGTCTCGAAACACACGGCGGAGTGAAACAACTTGTCGATTTTGCTACTGGTTGCATTACTGTCTTCGTGCCTCCTACATGGTGGAAAGGAGAAAGACAAGCCTACAGAATCAAATATCTTCTTGGATTTTTGAACGGCCATTTTCAGGCCCGTTGGATGAGTCCATGGACACAGGAAAGAACAGAAAGTGCTCTTGTAGAAGACGCTTACGAAAATTACGAGATGTGATGAATACGTTTTTATTGTATATACATAGTTGCATTCTATTGGATGTTGACTTGATTATCTAACTTGATTATAGTAAAGTGTTCAGTTGGATATTTTATTTTATTTTATTTAATCACTTTTATTAGACTTGGGACAGACTTTTCTTCCCTGAGTTTAACTAGATCGAGAGTAGCAAGAGCCGCCACTCAGTACGATTGGGTGGCGACAAAGCGGCGATTTTTTCAGATATTCTGTATCGTATGACTCACACAAAGCCCCATTTTCATTTATTTTGTATTCCAAGCAAAAACCACAAAATCTCCCTAGCACCATAGTGGCCCCCTATTCATGTAAGCCTTCTCGCTTAATCTACTCAGTGCTCTGCTTTGTCAGCTGCAAGTATACCTCTGGTGGCGCGCATGTGTACTTGATTCAAACTTTCGGGTTTTATTTTACTCCGTTTCTCAGACATTCTAGACTCTTCTTTATTGCTGGGTGCTCTGAAAGTGCTTATTCAGCGTAGTATCGATCTGACCTCTAGGGTATAGCTAAATCTCACATAGAGAGAGGGACACTCTTAAAACACAGTGTCGAATAAAGGTCCCACCCTATACCGAGTGGCAACTACCAAACCATCCCTTAACCTCCCCAAGTCCACACAAATCAATATTCCCCCTCATCACGGTTGCATCTGGCCTGCACCTATGACAGTCCTCTTTGTACGTCACACTCGCCTGTGGCCGCAGTTTTCAGGCTGCCGCTCAGACGCACGGTCATGAAAAAATTGTGCTGCAATGCAAAACATAAAGATAGGCGTATCCACCGCAACTCCAACCACACACTACAACACCTACTAAAAAAATAAAATGGCGACCCGTGCCCAGTTTGAAAACTCCGACGAGATTGGCGTCTTCTCCAAGCTCACCAACTCCTACTGTCTGGTGGCCGTTGGAGGCTCCGAAAACTTTTACAGCTCCTTCGAGGCCGAGCTCCAAGACACCATTCCTATTGTCTACTCCACCATTGGCGGCACCCGACTTGTGGGCCGTCTCACAGCCGGTAACCGACGAGGTCTGCTGGTCCCCTCCACCACTTCGGACGTGGAGCTGCAGCATCTGCGAAACTCGCTGCCTGACGAGGTCAAGATCCAGCGAGTTGAGGAGCGACTCTCTGCCCTTGGTAACGTCATCTGCACCAACGATTACGCCGCCCTTGTGCACCCCGATATCGAGCGAGAGACCGAGGAGCTGATTGCCGATGTGCTTGGTGTTGAGGTCTTCCGACAGACCGTTGCTGGAAACGTGCTGGTCGGCTCTTACTGTGCCCTTTCCAACCAGGGCGGTATCGTGCACCCCCAGACCTCCATTGAGGACCAGGACGAGCTGTCGTCGCTGCTGCAGGTGCCTCTGATTGCCGGATCCGTCAACCGAGGTTCTCCCGTTGTCGGTGCTGGCTGTGTCGTCAACGACTGGATGGCCGTCTCTGGCTACTCCACCACCTCTTTCGAGCTGACCGTCATGAGCAGTATATTCAAGCTCAACAACGACCAGCAGGGCGAGCAGTGGGAGCAGACCAAGTGGTCCCAGCTGTACCAGCAGATGGGTTAAGCTCGCTTCTGTTTGGTTGCGGTTCAGCCGCGTATTATTATGCATTTGTTTGGCGGGCCAGTTGGCCGGCTAGGGGGATCCTTGCATGGCACAGCAGTTAGATCTGGGAGGTGAAATGAAACGAGTAACCTCGGTGTACAAGTACGACTACAAGTAATGGGATGATGTAATAGATGGTGCCTTTGAGAGCGTGAGCGTGAGCATGAGCGAAGCGAATGCTCACTAGAAGAGTAGAGCGTAGTAGTATGAGAGAGGCGTATACAATCTGTTAGTGTACTGTACTGTCTTGTAGCTGTTCAGTATTGTATTTTATCATGATCTCATGTTGTTCAGTATTATCAGTATGTCCTTAGTCAGGCTCTGCCTCATGGCGGTTATATGGCGGTTATTTATTTGGTCAAAAGTTTATACCATTTAAGGTTCACTTTGCCTCATCGGATTTGGCCTCACCAGAATATGCATTTTTGTGGCCAAATGGGCTGATAGCTCGTCAAGAGGTAGATCCTACCGGGAATAACAGATTCTCAATTTCTCAACTCTGTAGGACTAATAACTACCAAGTTATGGCATCCCTCCTACCCCCACCATTTGTTGAGTATTAGCTTAAAAGTGGCTCAACTCTAAGTAAACATTTTGGGTCTATAAATCAGTCCCCAGTCCCGTATCTTGTGGTAAGGCCGTGAAACAGCCACTAATCCACTCTGGTCATTACTATTCCGCAAACGGCATATCTCTAGCCAAAGCCGGGTAACATGTGTCAAACGTGAAACTGGCCATTACTAAGAAAACTCCGGGTAAAACTATCAGAGGTACCATGACGTAATGTTTCACTTGTAACAATGGTGCAGGAGGAGCATTGTCGAATATCGCACATATTTACACAACTCGTATCGTTATCTTATCTACCCGGAGACACGTTATTATTCTACCCGTCAAGACGCTATTTAAAAAAAGGATGTTTGTCCGGTGGGACAATGGTGACTTGCTAATGCACCTGCGACATCACATGTTGGGGTAGAACCTTAGATGGAGTGGTCTGGACCATAGAGACGGGATTTGCACACTGGAAAGCTGTATATAAAGGTGTCTATCGCGCTCATTAATCTCCCCTACACATGTTGCCATGTGCCCATTACATCCCCCCTGTTTAGCCCCCCTCCCGTTCTCCCCAAAACCCTATTGACCCCAAGGTTGGCGCTCTCGCATATTACACCTAATTCACGAACTGAAATCTGTCCCACTATTCTCACCACTCAGCCAAACACCCTCACAATGTCGTACCACGGTGGGCAAATGGCCCATCCACCGCCTCACGGCCACAGCCAACAGCCCTCTACAGGCTCATCTCGACGGCTCTCTTCTCAAACACCCATGGCCCGCAACTCCACAGCCATGAACTCCATTGAGTCGTCCGTCACCCATCTGCTGGTGGCCACAAAACAGCTGCTGGAGAGCCTGACGCAGTGGGCACGTGGAGCCGCATCGGAGCAGGATGTGTCCGATATTTATGTGAACCTCGGCAACGAGTTCAACATTGCCTGTCGGGCTTTTTTGAACGCGGGTCTTCCTGTCACCGACATGGGCGATGTGCCTCAGGCTTTGCGGTCTGTGCTCGAAAAGGCGCTCAGCGAGGAGGCCTCGCAGGAAAACCTCGACTTGTACCTCCCCAGCATCCGAGAAATCATCATCAACCTGCTCCAGGGACTCAAGAAGAAACAGGCGGCATTGAGAGCAGCTCAGGGACAGGCTGCGCAACAAACACCGCCCCAGCAGTCGCCAAAATTCCGTCCCCAGCCCCCTCAGCACCAGTATGGACCTTCTCGACAGGTTTCAGCACCCACTTCGATGCCCCACAAAGACGACAGAGACCATGTGCGACGGTCTCAAACTATAGGTTCGGCACCCATGCAGGCGGGTCTCCCTAGCCCGCCCATTGCTAGACAACCACCGCCCCATATGGCTCCTCCAGCTCATATGCCTCCTGCTGTTCCTGGAGCAATGTCGTCTATAGCGACTTCAGCACCTGCTATTCCTCAGGGATCGCCTACACGACGTCCTGGATCCCGTGGAGACCCTCTGGCGGCTCTTCAACGAGGAGAAGCGCTTGAAAGACGAGCTTCTAGACGTTTTTCGGCTTATCAGTACGCCAAACTGACCTCTTCTGCTCCCGGAAAGGCCGTTCCTGATATGCCCATGCTTCCATCGACCCCTCTACCCGATGAGAGCACTATTGGCGATGTCACAACTGCGACGGAAGTTGGAGGAGCGATTAATTTGTTCCTCAGACTCGGAAACTCGACGAAAAAAGTCAAGTCGGACTCGTCGGATCTCAACATCAACTCGCTGCGGTTGCTCTTCATCTCCACGTTCAACTACTCGCCTGGATCGGACGATTTCCCGAGTATTTACATCCGAGACAGTGCGTCCGGTGTAGAGTACGAGCTGGAAGAGTCTCATCTTAGTGAGATTCATGAGGGAACCGTGCTGGTCTTGCACGAGGAGGAGGAAAAGGAAAAGGAGAAGGAGAAGGAAAAAAGCGACGACATTCAGGGTATTTTGGAGCATGTCAAGGCCATCACTTTTGCTCTGAATCAGCAGAGAGAAGAGCTAGGAGACTTGAAGATGATGGTCGAGAAGAAGCCGGTAGGATCGTCGTACGCTCCTCCTAATCTCGTCAAGGCCACAGAACCCATCATTAAGACTCCTGTGATTGCTCCTCCAGAAGTATCTCAGCCCAAGTTGTCTACCATTGTGGCTGCACCCACTCCCGCTCCTGTGGCCGATAAGGCGCTTCTCAAGGCCAAGGCTGCGGACATGCATGCATTGAAGCACGAGCTGGCGGTCATCAGACAGCTCAAGGACTCGTCGTTCACTCTTTGGAAGACGTCGATGAAAGACATTTCCGACACCATTGGCAAGCTGCGAGATTACTCGTCTTTGCCCGCTGCAGGTGACAACTCGCGTGCGTTCATGGAGATGGCCAACAAGAAGGTGTCTACTGACTCTGATGCTCTTCTTACCCGAGCTGATGATCTTCAGGATGTGATTGAGGCTCTGAGAAAGGATGTTGCTCAGCGAGGAGTGCGAGCTGAGCCTGGACAGCTTGTGGTTGTCACCAAGGAGATGGAGACGTGCAACACCGAGCTCACCGCTCTGGAGACTTACATCAACTCGCAAAAGTCTGTGTGGAAAAAGGTGTGGGAGCGGGAACTGGAGACCATCTGCGAGGAGCAGCAGTTTTTCAAGCTGCAGGAGGAGCTCATGGCCGATCTGCGGGAAGATTTGGCTTCTGCTGGTGGAACTCTGGCTCTGGTTGAGCAGTGTTCCAATGAGCAGCTCAAGAGTGCTGCCAAGAACTCTCACAAGGCCGTGCTTCTTCCCGTGCCCACTGAGTCGCCTCAGGATCTCAAGGAGGGTCTGCTTTCGTCTGTTCTTGCTCTGAAGCCCGATCATGAGTCTCGAATTGAGGCCATTGAGCGGTCAGAACGACTACGAAAGTTTGAGCTCGAGTCGCGAGTGGACAAGTTTGAAAAGGAGCTGGGCGAGTTTGTGGGAGAAAACAAACTCAAGCCCAGTGGAGGAGTGGCCGAGGCTGAGAAGCAGCGTCTCGAGAGAGACCAGAGAGTGTGGAGAGAGCAGTTTGGATACGGCGAAGATGACGATTTGGACGATCTCGATGGAGAGCTGCAGACGGCCAGTGAAGAGGAAAGTGAAGAGGAGGATAGTGACGAGGAGAGTGATGAGGAAGAGGGAGGAAAATAGAGGAAAAGTAAAAGTAAAAGGTAGTGAATGCATTGTTGGATTATAGAGGGCAAAAGCACGAGCGACTTGTCGCGAGTGGTTTTGCCGGGTGTAGATAGAAGCAAGGCATCTTGTTGCAAGTGGTTTTCTAGGAGTGTTTTGCTGTATGCTGCATGCTATCTTCATTTTAAGTAAAGATGAACTAACATCTGTCTGTCTAAGTATAGCCAACTAAGTTGATAACCCCCAAAAGTGATTCGTATAATCAGTAAAGATAAGAAAGAATATGCTTGACGTATGCACAGTCTGGATATATTTGAGATCAGCAGGCGATTGTGCACCGCAGTGGCTGCCTTTGGCTGTATATGATGTTCATTTTGTTTCTCTATGGGGAGATGTGCATGGTTGGGAGGTCTATGGAAGAGTCAATGATCATGATCTTTAAACAGAACAGCTTAAACAGAACATCACAAGGGCAAACCTGTACAACGGCAATAACGGGAATAACGTAACATCGGGTTTACCACACGTGATACTGGAATTTCTTTTTATGGATGAAACACACTCCTGTCATCTTCTACAGCTCGCCCTCACCTGCCTTCCACGACTGCTTTGTAGACGCATCTCCAAACGGTCTTGTGAGAAAAAAAGGTTGTGCTCCGGATGGCCGGAATTCAACGTTCACTTGCGCCTGAAGTGACAAGGACAGTATGTACGAAGCATGGTGCAAGGAGTGCACATAGGGTGATAATAACGAGAAGAAGGGTGTGTTACTGGATTGGGTATGGTAAGTGCACCCGAGGAGATGTCTTAGTACGAGTACAAGTAAGATACACATGTGACCGACATGTGACCGACATGCTCCCAAACCTCCCAAACATCGTCAGAAGGGTACGACTTCCGTCGGCCGACTCGGTCATGTTACTATTGGTGGTCTGCTTAAACTTGCTGGTTGTATTTCTGAGCAGTCAGAAGATCAAGATCAAATTGATAACTTTAACACTAAGTGGATTAGCCACCGGAGAAAAAAGATGCCGAGACATTGACGTGGCAAAGCTATAGATGAAACGACAGTTGTGTAGTCGTACGAGATGTCGTGTTTGTACCACCACTACCCCGTACTATCCCCGATGTGGGGAACCGGATATTATAATGGCATGTGCGTCATGTGCGTTAAGGTGATGCAGTTCGGAGAATTCCGGAGCGGCAAGAATAGCAGAGAATACCGGTGTATAGAGCCGTGCGAGACAATGGACAATGGGAGAAGGCCGAGAAACCGAGTTTGTTGGAGGTTGACCGAGCCGTTTTGCCGTAAGGTCCGAGTCGGCTTAGCACTGAGCCACTGAACTATACTTAGAATGGACGCTAGAACAAACGTTAGAGAAGCTAACGGCACTAGACGGAGTTAGATTTAAATAGCACAAGAGGATTTTTATACGCTGAGAATGTGATATTGTTCCGGGGCGTACCATGGTAAAAAGGTCATGTGCTTAGTAAGTATTTTTCATGCATGTGCAGTTATTGTCGAAAAGGGATATTTTGTCGGCTTGGACAATGGACCCTGAACCCTTCATCTGACCTTGCTATAGCCACGCTAAGGTGAGACCTCGGTCAAGGTACAGCCGAGCACTTATCACACTATCTTTTCATAATAGGGTGATTTAGGTATTGGGTTTGCCGACATGATCTTGCGATGAGGTAAATTAAATGTACTCAATGAGCAATGTCATATAGACAAACAGGAAATGCAGTTGTGGAGCTGTAGAGAAAAATGAGAGTACTACAAGTCCGTACCTATCGATTAACACGCTTTAACCCACATCAACGCCTCCATGACGCCCTACTCATTCTCCCTTAGCTCAAACTAAATCGTGCTCGTGTGATAGAGTTAACCGAGGACATACTCTCGGGAGGGCGCCATTTACCAGAAAGGGAACGGAATGGACCGGCCGATAGATAGACAATAGAGATAAACCGAAAGAGAAAAAAACAAAGCAAGCAATAGTACACAGTAGCGGGATAATTTATCCGATGCCAAACAAGCGGTTTTATCGGTTCAGTAGCTACAATATCTACAATCGTCTTAAGAAGGTCATGAATAAATATGTTTGTTATGTACAATAAATAAAGGGTCGTTAATCGTGAGTCGTGTAGTTAGTGCAGCGTGCTTAAAGGTCAATGGACTTGACCATCTTGACCGAGGTCCATTGTCCTCCGTAGTAGCCTCTTCGAGGAGCGCCCTGGGCCTTGAAGCCGAGCTTCTCGTAGAAGCCCTGAGGGGACTCGACATCAGCTCCATCGCCAATCACGTCAACCACAAAGTTGAGGTGGGTGTGGGCCGTGTATCGGCTGAGCTGCTCGTCGAAAATGGTCTGCTGCAGGACTCGCATGATGGCCGAGCCAACTCCGGACTGCTGAAGGCCGGGAGCCACAGCCAGAATGTACACATGGCAGTTTGCCTGCTGGTGAGAGAACTTGCCAGCGACAACAGCAGCAATGGCTTCAGGATCCTCAGTGTTGGGATCCAGCTCGCCATAGGGCAGGTAGTAGCAGAAGGTGCCTGTGGAGTAGAGGAACTGCATGTAGAACTCAATGTTGTAAGGGATGGGAAGGGTCTGATGGCCAAACTGGTGAACGGCGTAAATGTCCTTGTTCTTCATGGGCTTGAGCTGGTCGAGAGTCAGCTTGAGTCCCTGAGGCTCGTCGTGGTAGGGAACAGGAGCCTTGGTGAGGTAGGCCAGCTGGTCGAAAGCAGAAGGAGAAGGCAGAGGCTCATTGTCGTGTGCAGAGGCATCGAAGGAGACTCGCTTGGCTGAGGTGGGCTTGGGAGACTTGGGAGACTTGAGGGCGGACTTGAGGCCCATTGAGAATGTTGGTAGTGCGATAGACATGTTTGTGGAGGTTGTAGTTTGTGATCTGCCTTTTTGCGATGGGCCTCCCGTCTAATATATAGGTCGTGCGTCTTTCACATTTTCAGCCGAAAGTCTATCTGGGTTGTTGCGGTGTGAAAGTGTTGAAAACGGTGGCTGATAAACTCTATAGTGCTGTTGCTCTGTCTAAAAATGGTCGCGGAAAAAAGGAAAACGCAAAATGGAAAAAGGATAAACTGGTGGCTCCCGTGCCCAGTGGTGCCATCTGAAAATGGTCCGACAGAAAAGAAAACATGAACTGATGGATGAAGCGATGAGCACCGAGCCGTGGATGTTCCGGTCTTGTGACCTACAACGTGATAACACAGTAACACAATAGCACAACAGCACAATATCGTAGTACCCTGGTTGACAATAATGGCTCACCCGGAACAGTCTCATGTCCCTTACGTACGCCCTACATCGTGAGACTTACCCTGCCTACAAGACATACCAAGCAACTGTGGGGTATGGGGTACTCCCACGACGTTCTCCTCACGTATACACAAACGTCGTATCAACAAGGCACATCTTTGCCACTCAACAATTCATTTCACACTGTACGCTCTTCTCTCTTCACGCTTTCACATTCCAGCCGCATCTCTCACACCATTGGGTTGCGCTAAAGATGCTTGGATCGGCGAAGGGATGGCGATCCAGTCACGTGTCTCCATGTGATAGAGGAAAGGTGGTACGGATACAGCCTTTTGTTTGCCGTTAGCAACAACGCTCATGTGGCCATGTCTTAACAAACGTGGAGGAGGGGTATTTTTTGCAGCTCAGGGTCTGGATCATAGAGCAACAGTCTTTTTCACGCCTTGTGTGTGTCTGGTCTATTTTTCGCTTTTGTTTGTTGTGTTGTCCCAACTCCCAAAAGCCAAACTCACCTTATCTGGCTCATCGCTGGCTGTGAAGATGCCTTTTTCACGCTCACCACCGAGTTGGGAGTTTCACGCTCTCTATCAAGCTTAGAGTCATGCACAGGAGGCATGAATGATGCGACGAACAACAGTGCGATAGCATTGTTGAATTGCACAGTACTGACTGTATTGTGCAATTACTCCGTGCTATCGGTGATTTATTCCCGTAGCATTATTCCATAGAGCACTTAGCTCCGTAACATCCACTATCTACGTTCTAGATTGTGACCCTGATCTATCTTCACACTAACGATGATACAAGTATCGCACCACCATCCATGAGGTTGGTGTTCTCATTTATCCCGTTTGGGAACGTGCGGCATGTGACAATAGATGAAACGATTCATCTGTGTGATTCAGGGCGTGATTCACTCTATGAGACACCCAACGCTATGGTGGCGACCAACTCAATCGCTAGTCTGGGGTAAGCATGTGAAAGTCAAGCTCAACAAGAGCACGTGACGTGCACAACTACTTGTAGTATCAAGAACAGTAGCGCTTTCACATGTCGTATTACAGTAGAACGGTTTGCCACCGTGCCACTGTACGATAGCCGTTCGCCACCCATTCCACGCTAGAAAACAAGCTAGCATGTGACAGCGGGTAGTGAGATGACTTAGTAAGCTATCTAAACTAGGGTTAGATAGAGGTTGGCTTGGAATGTACTTGAAGAGATACGTGAACTTCTCAACTCCTGGATCTCATTTCATCTCGCTACATTTCATTTCATCTCATCAGCTCATCTCATCTGGTAGATCACCTCCACCTGAACGTGAACTCGTTTTCATCGTGTTCATGCTTGCTCTTGCTCTAGATCGCGCGACTCTTAGTGCTCTCTCTATCTGTCTCAGCCAAAAATAAACCGATCAGCTACCGTTGCTTTGGCTGTGGCAAAGATGCATCCGTATCTAGTCTCAGCCTACAAGGCATGTGATTGTAGAACATGATATTGATCCTGGAAGAGCTGTCATGATGGTTCTAACGTCATACAGTGCACACATACACCTACACGTGTCTGCCCCTTACTCAACTCAACTCTCTCATCTATAGATACAGGGTTACTCAGGGTTAACACAACTTCGGATCGATTGCCCATATCCATAGATCCATAAGATGCTATAGAAACAGTGTTGAGCGATTCGATTGCTCATCTGAATCACAAGGTGGTTAATAGCTATCTATGGGTAACACAGCAGTATCTCCCCTGGTATGCTGTCTGGTATCATGCCCACCTTCTCTATAAGATGTCTCAGCATGTGATAATGAATAGAGAGTGTGGCTGGACTTCATTCCAGACGCAGTAAGGACACGAACGAGTTATTATATCCAGCTTGTCTTACAATCCACCAGAATATCCACTTCAGCTCTTGGTGCTCAGTGTACTGTCTGTTAGTCAGGCTTCAGAGTGTTTATCTTAGTTCGACACCTCCAAAGATTACATAATCAGAGTCATTTCTTTTACCCAAACCCTCTAATCACATGACCAACTTACCCTGTCTTTCTCTCCTCTCAATCGTTAACATACTGAGACTCACTCTCGCTTAGGCTGTCTCTCTCACTGTCCCAGTGACTCAAGGTTGACTCGTGTGTGCATTTGTTGAGCTCGCTACATGTACGGACGCAGCGAAGTCGTGAATTGCGGGCGAAATTAACCCGTAAACCTGATTTTCTCCGGTATTTCTCCGAACACACGTTACACAAACAAAAACCCGTCCATTACCGCTAGTATCCGTGCAAAATATTGTTCCTAGTCTTACCCAGTGGCTCCTCTTTTAGCTACAGCATTTAGAGCTACTCTTTAGTCTTGACCGTATTCAAGCACCCCAGACCACACGTGCTTTGGGAAAAAAAGACAGAAGAGAGAGAGGATTACAGCATAATGACCAATCATTGTAGAGAAACGAAATTGACCTGTCAGTTCAGCCCCACTAGCCAAGAGGTATGTTCAAATGCGATATTAAAACGTCTCAATATAGGCTAACAACCTGTCACTTGTAGACTTACAGTTTATCCGGTTTACACCGTTGTCGGAGGTTTTTAGGAGGGCTGTAACTGCACGAATATAAGAGGTAGAGAGCTGAAAATTTGACACAATGTTCTTAACGCCTAGGACAACCTCCTACCCGACTTACAGCTTTCTACCATATCTCTATCGCTCCAATTTCAAACACCGGCTAGGGTAGACTTTTGCATGCAGGTTGCGCCCAAACGCAAGGGTCATGTGACTTTGCGTATAGTCCGATGCGGCGATGGTGGTTTTGAGATTACACAAAAGGAATTGATTTTTGGCGAGATACACACCCCCATCTCCGTCGACGCCGCTCTCCGTTTTTCTGTCTGGGGGAGAAAAAAAATTAAATAAGCTTTGGGCCATTAGGTTTCGGTACATGGATCGACTTTTGAGAAAAAGCAGACTCTCAACATCTCGGCCAACTGACCCAACTAACCCCTGAGAAGATGAGCACTCCGGTCAGCGAGTCTCCGTACGTTCACCAGCGGTTCGACGCTGCTCTCAGCGCGGCTTCCGCTCTCCAGGAGCTGTCTGCTGAGGATATCCAGAGCTCCCGTCTCAGCCATGCTCACTTTGTCCAGACGGCCACCGGAGTACGCCGAATCGCCAAACATCTCGGCAAGGCTTCTGTGCACATTGATGTCACCAAGGTGATGATCATCACCAAGGCTCGTGACAACTCGTTGGTGTATTTGACCCGGGATATGGCCCGGTGGTTGATGGACCGAGGAGTGGTGGTTTATGTCGATGCGAAACTGGAGAAGAGTGGAAGATTTGACGCTGGTTCTTTGACAGCTAATGCTCCTGCGAGAATGTTGAGATACTGGACTGCTGAAATGGCTACTCAGAAACCCGAGCTGTTTGATCTGGTCATTACTCTGGGAGGAGACGGTACAGTCTTGTGGGCCTCTTGGTTGTTTCAAGGTACTGCTCCTCCTGTGATTCCGTTTGCTTTGGGATCGCTTGGATTTCTCACCAACTTTGAGTACCATGAGTTTGGACGTCATCTGACCAAAGCCATGACTCAGGGAGTCCATGTGCATCTCAGAATGCGGTTCACCTGTACGGTCTTCAAACGAGAAATGAACCCAGAGACAGGAAAGAGAGATAAACACCACAAGAAGATTGGACGGCATGAGGTGCTCAACGAGATTGTCGTTGATAGAGGTCCTTCTCCTTTCATCTCAATGCTGGAACTCTATGGAGATGATAATCTGTTGACCATTGTTCAAGCAGATGGACTTATCTTGTCTACTCCTACAGGCTCCACGGCATACTCTCTATCGGCTGGAGGATCTCTTGTTCATCCTGAGATTCCCGCTATTTGTGTCACTCCCATTTGTCCCCATACTCTGTCTTTTAGACCCATGCTTCTTCCTGATAGCATGACTCTGAAGGTAGTTGTGCCTAGAAAGAACTCGCGAACATCAGCATGGGTGTCGTTTGACGGACGATCACGTGTGGAACTCAAGTCGGGTGATTACATCACAGTTCGAGCTTCCAAGTTCCCCTTCCCTACAGTCATCAGATCAGATATGGACTACATTGAGTCGGTTAGTAGGACGCTCAAATGGAACACCAGAGAGCTCCAGAAGCCTCTTACGTCTCTTTCACGACCCGCATCAACCGTTTCAGTCAACAGAAGTGCATCTCTTCATGCTTCCTCTTCTGTTCCTAGAGATGGAGCAGGATACTCTCGACTTAGAAGCCGGTCTATGAAGGGCACTCCAGGTGTAATGACGCCTATTAGTCAGCTCACAGCCGCTCTACCGACCATTCAACAAAGCACTCCGTCTGCTCAAACCACAACAAACACCCCCAAACAATACAATCTCAACAATCCCCCCAGCAGACAAAACAGCAGAGACAATGGCACTGCTTCTCTCCCCCAGAGCTTCAGCACGAGTTATATGCCTAATACTATGCCCAGTGGTATGACTCCCATGAACTCTGCTGCTGCTCCTACTTCTGCAGCTTCCACTACTTGTCTCAGTTCTCCTCCAGTGACCAGAGGCTTCACACCGCTGCAACAGCAGTCTCCGGCTCAGATCCAGGCGTTTGAAAGCATGATCGACTTTGATATTGACGATGAAGGCACGTCGACGTTTGCCGACTGCTCTAGAAGAGGAGGACTGGTCATGTCGCCTACTTCTGTGTTTTCACCCACTGGTTCGAACGATGGAATGCTGACACTGGATGATCTGGGTAATCAGAACTCGGACTCGGATTCGGACTCGTACCATTCGTCAGAGTATGAAGAGGAGGAGTATGATATCGATATCGATCTGGCTCAGAAGACGGAGAATTTGCATGTGTTGGATAAGGAGGAGAAGAAGTGAGCGGTGAGAGGAGCGAGTGAGCAGTGAGAGTGAACGAAGTGAACTCGAACATGCGAATGAGTGACTCGAACCTGCGAACGCACGTTACTCGAACAAGCAAACGAGTGAATCGAACAAACAGGCGGTTGTTGGATGTTGACTCGAACCGCAAACGGACGTTTGACTAATCGGACATATATTTGTATATAGCATAATAACTAACATGATGATTGTGAGTAGATCTTAGGACTACTGGTAGCTGGTCTATTCGGCTGTAATATATGCCACAGCGGGTACCTGGCCCGTAGTCTATGCCGTTATGAAGATACAGTATGCTGAATTTGGAGTTAGGCGCTCTGTGTCAGTGGATGCTGTGTTCATATAAGAGATATCCACTCGAAGACTGCTTTTGCCATCTGGTATCGTTCTAAAGATGGATGTGAACAAAACTATCAACTATATCTGAACGTTCAACAAATACCCAAGTAATATATATGACTTTTGCAAATGAGCATTTAGCGGGCTAGTATCAACAATATTACCTTTTTTAGGGATTATATTTCTTTGAACATCCATATTTATTCACAGCACGTTTCAGCAGTGTTCTCTAGGCTTCACATCATTCTGGGTTAAGGTATGCTCTCAATCTGGGCTTACATCTCACTATAGAGCCACCTACAAAACGCTACAAGTGTGACACCACAAAACCAAAACCACCATTAGAACCGCCTCAACTCCAGCTTTCTTCTCATATAAACACCGCCCTAGCCCGCTTTTGAAAATCTACTCCCCGCGCTACCCCAGACTCAACCATATTTGACAGCTAACGGCTCCAAGCTAATTCTTGAGTCTATAAGTGAACGTCAGATCTCAGATCTCAGCCGTCTAACGGCATCTCATTGTTCTAGGTACAGATCTGGTGTTTTACTAAGACATGATATGCTAAGGCACACAGCTATTTGTTTGTCTACAGTAAACACTACAGTTGTTACAGGGCTACAAGTACAGTTGCTCAGGTCAATTAAACATGCAATAAATAATCTCTATAAAATTAAACAATCTCGGATCGCTTATCCTCCTCAGCTCGCTTGGCCTCAGGGACCATCATGTCGTCCGAGCTCGAGTTCTCCTCCTCGGCAGCGTCAATCTCAACCACCTCCATCTCCTGCTCTTCAGGATCCTGCTTGTCCTCAGCAAGCAGCAGGTTGCAAGCAATACCAACGAAACCAGCAATGGCGAAACCGTTGGTCATGACCAGCTCAATGGCGTCGTAGAAACCTCGCAGAGAGTGGTTGTCTCCCTGGTAGGTGAAGACGTACTTGAACCAGTCAGGAACCATAGTGGCACCCAGACCCATGACCAGAGAAGCAGTCAGAATGAGTCGCTCTCGTCGCTGAATCTTTCCAGCTCGAGTGATAATGGCAATACCAGAAACAGTGACGGAAGAGAAGAGGAAGGTGGTCATACCTCCAAGAACAGGCTTGGGAATGGCAACAATGGCAGCAGCAAACTTGGCAAAGATGCCCATGATGAGCATGAAGAAACAGGCCCAGGCTCCAGCCTGTCGGTTGGCACACTTGGTAAGAGCAATGACACCGTTGTTCTGAGCAAAAGTAGACATGGGAGTAAGAGTGAAGGCTCCAGCAAGAATACCGATGAGACCATCTCCAAGAACACCTCCCTTGATTCGAGACTCGTACTCGGGACCCTCAACGGCCTGTCTGGACACATCACAAGTAGCAGTGATGTCTCCGATAGACTCCATCATGAGAACCAAGTAGACAGCCAGCATTGGAAGCACTGCTGGACCGTACAGTTTCAGCTTGAAGGTGTGAGTCCACAGGAAAGTTCCGACGGGAGCAGCATTGATGTTGGTAGCGTCAAAGTAGCCACAGGCAGCAGCCACAATACATCCGACCAGCAGACCAATGACAACCGAACAAGACTTCATGATAGGAGCTCCCCACTTTTCACAGGCGAGAATGGAGACGAAAACAAGGAAACCGAGACCAATGAACTGAGCAGAGCCCCAAGGAGCAGCCATGGGAGCACCGTTAGCAGGACACATCATAAAGTCGCCAGAAGTAGGTCGTCCGTAACAAGGTCCAGATCCTCCAGCCCAGTCCTTGAAACCGGAAGAAACAAGTTCAACACCAATGAGAAGCACGACAGGACCGGTAACAATAGGAGGGAAGACCTTCTTGAGAACTCGGGCAGGCAGGAAAGACAGGAGAACCTCCAGAAGAGCACAGATCATAGCTGTAGCAATCAGTCTACCGTATCCATCAGGACAAGGCAGGAAAGTTCCGTCTTCAGCCATGGGACAGATTCCTGATCTGTACATGATGGGCAGAGAACTGGTGAAGACGTTGATGGTGGCGAACGAAGTACCAACCACGGAAATCAGACCGGTACCAATGAAAATGTTAGTCTTGGGGATCTTGAACCGGATGATATGAATGAGAGAGAGAATTCCAGAACCAATGAGACAGGCAGAAACGAGGTACTGACTCAGCTCGGGAGTAAAGTGGGCAGAAGAGCCCATAATCAGAGGAGGAGTGACGACTCCAGCAACCATAGCCAGAGAGTGCTGGAAGCCAAGCAGAATAGCCAGCAGAAGAGGCAGAGAAGAGTTGAGCGCAAAAAAAGTAGAAGGCTCATCTTCTCGTCGCTTCATGAAGGGGATCTTGGGGGTGAAGAGAAATGCATAGTCGTAGTCGCCAATGAGCCCTTCTCGGGTCGTCAGCTTGTTTTTGATGATTCGGTACGTTTTTCCGGCCTTTTCCGAAAACGTTTGGGTTGGGACGTGTCCGAGCATTGTTGTGAAGATGTGTGGAGAGATGGATCTGATTACAAGTGTCCGTCCATGGCCTGGTATATATATCTACAGGACGTTTTTCAGCTATTCGCTTATCCCACTTAACGTTCAATATGCAGAGATAACAAGCTGGTTGGGAGACAGAAGATAAGCTCCATCTCTGTCTCTTGTCCTAAGCGTTCGGTCTTCTCCGCTACAAGCTCTGAACGCTCATTGGATGATAAGCCAGGGACAAGGTTGGCTGCTGATCTGAGTGAGAAAAAAGAAGCACAAGAGAAGATGAAGGAATCGATCGTGAAAAATTTGCACCAGGTAAAATGAGGTAATGTTGCCGGAGGTGATGTCCGTATGTGTTTTTTTACTCTGCAATTCCTCTGTCATCCCTTATTCCTATTCCTATAACTTCAAACAATCACGCTCCTATTCATGCCCCTTCATGTACAATGATAGGGCTAGCATGCCAAGCACCCTTAAACTGGCCTGTTAAAACGCACATAGCAGACCTTATCAAGGCGTAACGGCTGGGGGTGAAACAGTGTCTGGGCGAGATAGCGATATTATTATACTACGGAGCTTTGAGATTGCGGCGTAGCTTAGCCGTAATTTCCCCAGATTATAGTATACGGGCGGAGTCCTAAACGTTGATAGACGGTCCGTTTGGGTGACGGAGGAGGATACGGAACCAGATATAAGACATTGCTTTTTGCAAGGTACCAGTAAACCAAAGCTGAATTATCAATTGAAAATAACTGTACGTGAACTACTACCCTGCTATACTACCCTACCCTGCTACAGTAGCACCATGTATCGTCTGGTAGTGCCTGTCGCATGCCATACCACCTCCGAAGCATTTTCAGTTTCGGCCCTTTTACTCAATTTTTTTTTTAGTTCACAATCTCTGACACTGTCTCGTGGGCACGGCGAAGACCGAAGAAGACAGAGTTTGGCTGGCTCTCTGTAGCAGGCCCGTCTTTCGGCCCATTAGAGTCAGATACGAGACCACACGTGCCCCCAGAGTGTCACAGAGCGGGAACTCACACACCTGCGTTTTCTAGGCAGCCCGGTTTCCAGAACAAGATACTCCATGCGTGGAGATTGATAACGCAGAGTATAGATAGGAGATGAGCATGAGGGTAGAAGAAGCAATGCCAGTGTGAACATACAGACGTGCTTGTGGCTGTGTTAATAAAATTGTCACTGGCCATATTCGTGTCTCAGCATGTGTGAAAAAAATATTCTTCATTTTTTCTTAATTTTTCACCATTTTTTTCACCTCACTCGGGCTTCGACTCGGGCTTCAGCTCATCGACATCGCGGAAAAAGCCTATACGGAAGGCCTACCAAGATTAGAAGTGGTATCGAAGGCTGGTGGAATATCAGTGGAAAATCCCTACCCCAAACCCTGACCAGCAATGTATCAATATACAATCCGTGAGCCTATCCTAAAGACATGTTCAGTATGTAAATTCTCACTTACGACGACCTAGTTATGAGTAGAGAGAGAACCAACTACAACCTAACATTTACGGATAGCCGGTACAGGATGTAACCAGTTTTTTTGGCACGAAAACCTCCATAACTCCATCAATATATACCGTAGAGAAATTATTGTGGCGATACAATATAGATTGTAATGGGCACCAGCCTACACAATATATTTTTGGAACCCTTTTCTTCTATTAATGGAGATATTGTCATTCTTGTCTCAAAAAAACAGGGTACATCCTGTACCGCTGTATAGTACACACACCCAAAAACAACCCCAACAATACCCCAACCAACACCACAACCAACTACCCCCAGCTTAAGTAATCCACCTCCGCTGCACCCCACAATCACAGTCACGTGACTCATAACCACTGCACACAACCACGTGACATGCACCGTACCCAACCTCGCTTACTCATCTACACGTCCCTACTGCCTGCACACCTCCTCCCATGCACCACGCGAAGAAGAGTCTAGAAGGTGCATTAGATAGTCGAACTTTATTTTAGGTGGTAGTGGCGAATATCAACAAATACAGCCATAATTCGGACTGCAAAATACTCCAAAACAAACCACCATCCTGTTACTAAGCGGCTGGTATAAATTTTTCCGTCCAAGGGTTAGGGTTGTCCCACTGCTGAGTCGTATTGTCCCAATCGGTCTCCCAACCTGTTTTGGGTTAGGGTTTTTGTCCCGCTCTTTCGTCCCAACGTCACGTGCATTTCCTAATTAAGAAATTAACAGTCACATCCTCCCATTCCCAGATGTACACTCATTTTTTCATGCAGCTCCGGAGCACCGCACGCACCCAGGTATAGTGGATTTTCACCGTCTCATTTCCATTCACCTCAACACCCTAAACATCAAAATGTCCAAGCAGATCGGAGGAGCCAAGAACGGCGGTAGCCGAACCATCCCCACTGAGAAGGCCCCCAAGTGGTACGTCGCCGAGCCCACCAAGGTCACCATCCCCCAGGTCCAGAACAAGTCCAAGCTCCGACCTTCTCTTGTTCCCGGCGCTGTCCTCATTCTCCTTGCTGGCCGATTCCGAGGCAAGCGAGTTGTCCTCCTCAAGTCTCTTGAGGACGGCACTCTGCTCGTCACCGGCCCCTTCAAGGTCAACGGTGTTCCTCTCCGACGAGTCAACGCCCGATACGTCATTGCTACCTCCACCAAGGTTGACGTTTCCGGAGTCAAGGCCGACAAGTTCACCCCCGCCTACTTTGCCCGATCTTCCGCCGAGAAGAAGTCCGAGAAGCAGTTCTTCTCCGAGGGTAAGCAGAAGGAGCTCAAGGCTGAGCGAGTCTCTGACCAGAAGGATGTCGACGCTGCTCTCATCGCTGAGATCAAGAAGACCCCTCTTCTCAAGCAGTACCTGGCCTCTCACTTCTCTCTCAAGTCCGGTGATAAGCCCCACCTGCTCAAGTTTTAAATTATAAAAACACAAAATGGAACATGGGGGTGGAAAATGGCGCTCGTCTTTGCAAAGTCGAAATGTCAAAAGCTGTATAGCAATGCAATTTGAATTCTAAAATGAATCCGAGTAGATGGTGTGGTTGTAGTGATGGATTGTAATGGTTGTAATGTGGAAAATAGGGGGTATTCAAATAGAGAAAGAATTGTTCACTAAAATTCAACCAACTAAACGGGTTAACTATTGACCCACTGTAAGCTCTCTGTTACCTGGTACTGTAGGTGGTTTTTTGTTGACGTTTGGCCCTGTTGTTTGACTACTCATATGCTAAACAACACTGTATATACCATCCAACAGCAGACCAAAATAGACATAAACAGAGCTACACGTACAGTAGCTGCTTGAAGACACGTAATCCACATTCGCAGCTCAATTTGCCTTACCCTTGTATCAGTTCATGACGCTGTTGGTGAAGATACGACTGTCCATGTTGATATGTTATGATGCCTCAGTAAGTGGCATTGAGCCAAACAGTGAATAGAACTGTATATGGCTGAAAACCTATGGACCAAATAATGTCGTATCTTCTACAATACCAGCTTAATACCTCATTTAACTGTCCGTTCAGTGTTCTCGAAGGCATCGCTAGTTATGTCTATTTATAGTTGAGCCGTTAAGACACCTGAGAGCCTCAATATCGGTACCAAAATGTTCGCACGAGACCGGCGATCACACTGGTACCATTCGCAAATCATCAGCGTGGATATTTCCCGAGAAATACGAGAATCAAGAAATAAGCTTGTGTGACTGTCTTCAACCCTTTCTCTTCAATTACCTCAACTATCACACAACCTTTACTTTAAACTGTCACTCCCAACTCCCTCACAACATACAAAAATACGAGGCACCAAAAATCTGCCATATCAAAACACTTCCACCACCTTCTCTGTACACTACCGCCACCCACCATTGCCACCATTTGCCACCATTGCCACCAGAGTCATCATTGCGTACGTACCTTACAGCTTGGCTACAGTATACACAGCATACAGCCCATGGCGAGGTTAATGGTGGGTTCCAGAGATGAGGCTCCAACACACACCCGCCTCAAAAGAATGCCCTAAACATAGACACCTAAGACAGTGGGCGGGTCAAGGGCGTAAATAATATTTCCGAAGCAATCATCGTTATGGGTCACGTGACCCGACCACTATACACCTACAACCAATTACTGCTCCTTGAGCTCCACCATCACCGCCACCTTATCCTGCACGCCTTACATGAATAATGTGTCTAATGTCGTTGCTGTTCTGTCGTCTTCCATGGCAACCAGGACGTCCTACAGCTCTCCTGACACTCCGATAAAGCAATCGTAGCGTAGTATGGGCAATTGACAACGACTAAAGTGTGTGCAAAAACAACCACCGTTTTGCTTGTTCTTGGTTGCTATAATGTTACCTTGAAGTCCGCCGTTGTCGAGACACCAAGTCCCAAGTCCAAATAGTCCCACGTTTATTTTCCCTGGATTGGGTTTGATATCGAGTAGCTCTAGTGAAGGAGAAGGGGGTTTGAGTGGGTTGTAGAGGGGATTTTGTGAGGGGTAATATTTTTGCACAGTCTTCATGACACTGACAATGTCGTTATTTGGTCATATATAGGTCTACTTGGCTCAGATAATATCTCTCTCATGTTCGATGCCTCTCTTCTTGACAGCCAAAAAAGATATTAGCCTCTGGATGCATATGCAACCTTATTCCAAAAATTTGCCCATTTTAAATACTCTGGGTCCGCGCTTCACTTCCACCACACACAACAATTATGTCCAACAACAGCACCAACTGCCTTCCCCTGGCCTCCTACACCCTGGCCGTGTTCCCCGGAATCCCCGTGGCTCCCATTGAGCAGGACTTCCCTGTCTCGGTGCGAATCACCATGGCTGCCATTGATCCCGCCCGAATTGAGGGTGACGAGGAGGAGCCCGCCACTCTTCGAATCCTCAAGCCTGCCGACTCTTACGACGACGAGGACGATGAGGATGACGAGGACGAGGATGATGAGGACGATGAGGTCTCTCCTGAGGACATGGCCAAGATCAAGAAGCTGATTGCCGCAAGCGAGGATGGCCTTGACGAGGTTGAGGGCGACGATGATGATGAGGATGATGAGGATGAGGAGATGGAGTTCGAGGAGGACGACGAGGACGACGAGGAGGGCGAGATTGAGGACTTTGTGGTCTGCACCCTGTCCCCCAAGTTTGGCTACCAGCAGACTCTGGATCTGGTCATCACCCCCGGTGAGCAGATCATGTTTGAGGTCACTGGTTCTTACGCCATCCACCTGTCCGGTAACTACATCGAGCACCCCTACGACATGGAGGACGACGATGAGCTGCTTGCTCTCGGTGAGGACGATGATGAGGAGGACGAGGATGACCTCGATGAGGGCGAGTACGATCTCTCTCCCGATGAGGATGAGATCATCAACGGCGAGCAGCGACTCGTTGAGCTCATGGAGGACGACGATGAGGATGATGAGGACGACGAGGAGGAGGAAGAGGAGGAGGAGCTCGTTGTGGAGCCCAAGAAGATCCTCAAGCGAGCCGCCGAGGAGAAGAAGGAGAAGGCCGCCAAGAAGGCCAAGGTCGCTTTCACCAAGAACCTCGAGCAGGGCCCCACCCCCGCCGAGCCCAAGCCCAAGCTTGTCACCCGAACCCTCGAGGGCGGTGTCAAGATTGAGGACCGAACTGTCGGAGAGGGTCCTTCCGCCAAGGTCGGCTCCAAGGTCGGTGTCCGATACGTCGGCAAGCTCGCCAACGGCAAGGTCTTTGACTCCAACTCCAAGGGCAAGCCTTTCTACTTTGCTGTCGGCAAGGGAGAGGTTATCCGAGGATGGGACATTGGTGTCCAGGGCATGAAGGTCAAGGGTGAGCGACGAATCATCATCCCCGCCGCCATGGCCTACGGCAAGCAGAAGCTGCCCGGCATCCCCCCCAACTCCCAGCTCACTTTCGACGTCAAGGTCGTCAACATCCGATAAGCGTATGGAGATTCTCAAACCAAACGACGGCCAACAGTGTAGAGCTTGGTACGTATGTATTTAATGTATTATTGATATAACCATGTGCAATTGATGTAGACAAGTTCAATTGATAGTATAATGAAGCACTGTGTTGGTTATATACAGTAACACTAATAATAAGTGCTTATACAGACAGCTACAATGAGTACTGCGAGTATTCTAAAAATGATGACAGTGATTTATTTGTTCATCTAGTATGTAGCTAGACATCAGCCAAACTCATGGTCTGACCTATATCCATCTCAAAAACACCAGAGCCAACAGCAGTATGCAACCAAGAAAAGAACTCTCCCTCCACCATTTGAATACCGGACCGAAAATCAAATAATAAATTGGTCAGCGGATATATCACCAGCGTGAGTGTATCTATCACGTGTGTTCTTTCCAGAGTGTTATAACAAACATATCTTGTATCATGATACCCGATTTCCACTCCATTAGGACTCACCTGTTGCTGTTGTCCAGTAAGCATGTTTTTCACTTGTAGTGTGTAGTTAGCCCCCTTATAAAACAGCAGTCCATTTATCAATAACGCATTAACACTGCTAGCTGAAGCCATTGTGATGCATTTATCCATGATTTTCATACTTCCCTCTTGCCAGTTGACATACAGAAGATCACTGAGAAAGTCCACTTTGTCGGTTTCTTCAGAGTCTTCCCAGTGTCTATGAAGGTAAACAAACGTCTGGTTAGGAGATGAGGCTCTGAAAAGGTGTTTTAGACGAGTGTTTCTGTAGTTTTGAGGGATGTCAACAGTCAAATCAACCCCATCTCTTTTCTTCCAAACCACAGTATCTCTCTCCAAACTGATGGATTCAAAATCACTGTTGAATTCAGAAAAACACGACCATGACAAAGGATCAACTTTTTCTCGAGTTTCAACTGCCCTAACAGTCCATTCTTTGTAGTCCACAATGTATCCCATCTTTTCTCCCTGCACGTAAACCAGGTGCTTCAGAAACCCCGTTTTTTGACCTGGAGCACCAGCTTTCTGGCTGCATTTGATCTCCTTGCCGTGCACAAACTCCAGCGGCCTGTTGAGTCGAATAATGCTGTTTTTTGCCGTGTCACAGAACTCTCCACCGACTGGTTTTAAGTAAAGAGCCCAGACAGCTTCAGAAAAATCGTTGCTGGCATGAAACAGCTCTCTGCATGAGTATCTGAGGTTGAGAGCCGTTTTGAAGTCCACCAAGGAGAAGATTTGTGTCCAGATGTCTGTGTTGAGCATGAGGGTGGTATTTTTGGAAATTTCTCCCTAGCTACCTGGTACATTGTTAGCGGCATTTACAGGGCTACAGTGGGTGGTATTTAGACAGACAATTTTGTCATGATTAAAGTGATGCAAGGTGAGCATAAATAGGGTGGTGATGAGTGTCATGGATTTATTATACTCATCCAGCATTTATTATTATTGTAATATTACACAGGTACCACCTCTTTGTTTCTGTCCTTGTTTCTCCATTCCACTACACTAGCGTAATTGGTATCATAGTCTTTAGTCTAACAATCAATCAAATTATCTACTTGTATATGTCTAGGCACTGCTTTCGGTTTCTTTTCCGTAAGAGCCGTTATCGGGTTGCTGAAACTGCTCTTGTTGTTGCTGTTCAAGCTCAGGTTTCTCGTTATCCTTGCTTCTTCGCACAGCTCCAGCATTAATATGAGTTCGACCCCAGACAAAGCCAGGGTAGAAAACAGTCAGAATAGTGATGGCAATGAGCATCATAAGACCATCAAGAACAAGCAGATAGGCCTCATGCTGCAGCAAGTTTCCGTACCATCCTTCAGCCAGCTCAACTACTCGGTACACGGATCGAGTGAAGACGAAAGCAAAAGAGACGTACGTAGCAATGACAAAGTACTTCATCTTTGGCGATTCTCGAATAGCCACGATTTCAGGGTCATTGGCTCGAGAATCAACCACGTTCGGGTTACGTTTGCCCTTGTGCACTCTCCACAAAAAGTCCGTTGTCATAATGAAGAAGATGGACATGGTGAACACCTGGAAAGCCATACCTGCCACCATGATATGAGTACCATCTTCGGTAGATTTGTTGTCGTACAGAGCAGTGGCCGAAATACCTCCTCCAACAGCCTGGATGACGATAGAAATCAAATCACAGGCCACAAAAATCAGTGTGTATACCAGAGGAGCCACTCGAGAGTAACTCTCTCCGTAGATGACCACAAACTTGGCCAGCAGACAGTACACACCTGCCATGATAAAGGCAGGAGCCAGAGTCAGACACACAATCTGCAGAATGAACTCGTTCAGGTTTTGCAGGTCCCAAGTCGACAGAAATCGGCCCAGGTATCCCAGAAACTCCAAACAAATACCACAGAAGAAAGCTCCTCCAAACCACCATTGTCGGTAGTAGATAGCCAGCACTCCCTGGGCAATCCACAGCAAAATGAACAAAATCATTCCCACCAGGTTGGCCGCGCGACTCGGTCGCATTCCATAGACTCCAAACTGGTCGTAGACCCACTGTTCCCATTCGTACTCGGTCATACCCATCTGCTCCGCACTAGGAGGAGCAGCCAAGACCAGGCCCAGCAAACAGGCCACGACGAGAAAAGTAGCGAGTTTCATGATGATGGGGAGAAAGAGAGAGGGTTTGCTCTGCTCAAGTACACTACTGCTGGAGGGAGATCTACATGAGATACATGAGCCGTGCTAGGCAGAGTTTAGTGGGATGGGGTGGTTTGGTGGGGGTGTACTAGGAACGGAAACAAGCTGGTTTTGAGCTTTCTGGGGTATTTGAGGGTCGGGGAGTTGATTGGTGTGTATTTCAGCTCGATTGGGCGTGTATTCGCCTCTCTGGACACTGCTAATCTCCTCCATATTTTCCATCCATCACAGCAACATCTCATGCGCGTTTAAAAAGATTTAAAGCCAAAAGCCTTTTTTTGTATCGTAGATGAGCAAAAGTCCCTGTAGGTTCAATGCCAAAAACCGTTTGGGTATGATTACCAGGCTAAGCCTCCAAATGAGGGTTCACCCCGAGCTTCGGATCAGCTCATTCTTTGGCCTGTAGCAAGTGAAGCATTTACACGTTGGTACTGGTTGTACTGGGCTAACTCTCCAGTAAACAAAGCTGCACAGACTGCAAGCATATGGAGCTATGGTCTCGGAAGCCAAATCCGAGAAAAGTGGAAAGTGCAGCAGCAGTTTACAGTGGCAAGCGGAAACATGCGGAAATGGAAAATTACATGAAAATGAAAATGCAGCCATCCTCACACACAAACAAATATTTGTGTACAAAGAAACTAGTGGAATATGCTTCTGTTCAGCCGCTTTAATGACATAGCCCCTAACATCAAGGTGCTTTTCAGGTGGTTGTGTTCAATATCACGGTCTCGCCTACCTTTACCACATCGATCCTTCCTTACAGCTGAAAAAGCCTCCTTAAAGCCTATCCCAGATGCAGGGAGAGATTGTAACAGGGGCAACGGGCAAGAGAACGAGATGTACCAGAGATACTGTTGATCTGGGGTATGCTAGCACTACGGTATGTGCTGTTTTCCTGTGAAACCACTTACTAAAAGGTATATAATACACTAACCACCGTATTCCAAATACATGTCCGCACTTGCATGCTGCTACCACCATCACCAACTACGCTAACTGAAAGCAACCACGGTGATGAGGCTGAATACGAGCTGTCACGTTCGGGCGGAGCATGCCACGTTTATCTTTCGTTGGTGACGTTTTGCCACCGCTGTAAATCATCACCGGCTTGGCCATGCGATGGTGCACCTACTGAGACATATCACGGACCGGAAGAAAAACGGGTCAAGCGGCGGTCCGACAAAAAAAATGAAGCTGGAGTTTGCCATTAAGTATTCGAAGCGCTTATTTGTATGTCTTGCCGCTGGTCGTTGTACGAGTTATAGATCACATGATCGGCACCCCACACGTTTTTTCTTGGCAACATTTAATTTTAGTGAGACTCCGTTGAATCGAACGTGAGGTTGTTCAGAGGTCGGACGTGAAGGTTTGGAGAAGGTTTGAGGTGGTGTGGTTGGGTGTTGGAGGGGGTGAATTTGTAGAGTGATTGGAGGTAGTGGGGGTGGAATGGAGGTATTTATGGGGTATTTCTGGTCGAATTGGATCGGATTGAGCTCTTTTATTGAAGAAATATCGAATTTTGGCTGTAGCAACTGAACCGTTATGGCTATATGACCCTCGTTTACCTTGCCTAACTACACTCCTTACTGAGAGCCATCATCCCACCTTAAAACGATACCCAATCAACCCCATATAAAAACACTCTATTCAAAACAACCACCACCAGCCCTACAAACACTCACTCTACCATAGCTCTCACACAACCACCTGTTCCAATATTCACATCGTGCATACCTCGCGCACACCAACCTACTTCAAACCTTGTCATATCACCACTATATTTTACCACTGCCTCAGCACCACAATGTCGAAAAACCTCATTGTCTTTGGCGGCAACGGCTTCCTCGGTGAGTTCAATCCGTCCCAACACAACGCAATTAAGCTAACACAGGACGTCACATCTGCAAACAAGCTCTGAACAAGGGATGGGCAGTCACTTCCATCTCTCGATCTGGTCCTCCTAAAAACGCAGAGAGCTGGATGGCCAAGGTCCAGTGGAAGCGAGCCGATGTTTTCGAGCCTTCCACCTACATCAACGACCTCGAAAAGGCCTCGGCTGTGATCCACTCCATGGGTATTCTCCTTGAAGGCGGAAACTACAAGCAAGGACTCAATGGCGGAGTCAAGGACGCGCTCTGTGGCATCGTCAAGGGCTCCAACCCCATGGCCAAGGACCCCAACTTTTCCTACGACAAAATGAACCGTCTGAGTGCCGTTCTCACAGCCACCGCATTTTCAGACACCATTCCTGCTGAGCAGAGAAAGCCCTATGTGATGGTGTCAGCTGAAAAGACCAGTGATCTCATCCCCGACGGATACATCACGTCCAAGCGTATGGCCGAGTCTGAGATTTCTGATCTCGCCAACCTGCGGCCTGTTTTCCTGCGCCCTGCATTCATGTACGAGTCCAACGAAGACCGTCAGTTTGGCATCCACAAGTCGACTCCTCGAGACGCCGTGGCCGAGGCTCTCAAGCTGGGTTTTGGAGCTCAGACGCTCGCTCGATCGTTCTTCCCTGCTCTTCCACAGCTCATCCAGCCTCCTCTGAGTGTCAATGTTGTTGCTGAGGCTGCTGTTGATGCTCTGAACGAGGACATCGAGGGAGTTATTGCTCTGGCTGCTCTCAAGCGGTTCAGCGATTCTAAGAAGTAAATATGTAAATAGATTTATCCAGGTATACCAAGGTGGACTGTAAGAGAGGTTGAGAGGTAACTAATGTAGATGGTATATCTCTAAACAGAGCAGTGTGTGCCTGTATGGAATGTGTGGCATGTGTGAAACATCAACAAAGCGTTTCACCCGCTATTGTGATGCGCCTCCATCTCCTGGAGTCCAGAATACGACTTTATTATGAGTCACTAACGTTAACTGTTGAGCTAGAAGATGAGATGGAGATGGAGGGGCAGTCTAATGGCAATAGAGCCAATATCAATATAGAGACGAGACCGATGAGACATAGCAATGTACATCCAGCAATGAACATCTAGCAAGTAGACGGCTGCCTAACACACTAGCGCATCCCGCATCCCTCAATGCACTACAGCACGTGCAGCTCGTATATGAAACCATCTCGTGTCTGGAGTGCTCCTGTCTTGCTGTCCGTTTGTTTCAACCGTTACAGTCAAATAGAGTGTGACGTGACGGTTGAAGGTTGCGTTCAAGTCAGTAATTACAGTTAGATTGGATTGAGGAGATGTGGAGAATGAACAAGGGTAGACTGAACAGTGTGGTAGTACAGACACGTTTCAATATACTGTATTGTCGTAGTGCAGATATTAGCAGCCCTACCAGGCACTATTACTTGTACAGTAGCACTGTGCAGGTTCAGTACAGCTCAGGCTAACACAGTGGGATTGGTAATTAGCTAAAATGGCGTGAAACTGAAATCCAAGCGGCTAACATACAATGGGGATCCACATTCCACGGGAGTAGGGGGGTAGGTAGTATTTCCATACGACTAGAGCAGCAATAGCGACGATACAACACGGAAGCTGGAACCGTACACCGTGCCTGAGTGTCCAAATCCAGCTTGCATCAACTTCCCTTTCTGGACCCACTGTAGATGGTGGGACCCGAGGCTTGCACACAGCGGTCCAGACTGCACCTGAGCAGCACGAAAAGGCTATGGGCATCCGCTCTGACTCAACGGCCAATGGTATGGGAACATGCACTGATAGCGGGTATGGCTTTCCGCTTGGGTGGTAGGACAATATTCGCCCAAGAGCGCTGTATCTCCTGGTGTTTTTGCCATGTGGATATCACCAGAGAAGCACAGTATCCACCCGTCTTTGTCTGCTATCACACTCCTTTTCTGGCGGCTAGACGGGGTCGCGTGTGGCAACGGTACACTCGCCAAGGTTCATATTAAATTTGCATGCCGAGGTGAGCGGAAGTGGTTCCTTTAGCGGAGCTGGTGGATATGTTGTTGGGGAGGAAGAAGTGGCACAAATAGGATGTTTTTGAGACCGGAAAAGCGCACAATCACAAGAGCGACAATTATATTCGTTGCTACACGCCCATATATTCCTCCTCAGCTATTCCCTCGCTCACTAGCCACGAATTAGTCACTCGAGTTTCACCCACTCTAGGTTTAGCGGTGATGGTGTGCAGAAATTAGTCACCGCACGTGAACTTGTGGGGTGCGGAGAGGAGGATGTAGCGGGCTCAATAGACGGGTTTAGGGGCAAACAAGACCTTTAGGGGAGTCTCCGAGTCGCCATTTCTCAGACGCGATTGATTCTCTCTTCGTAGAGCCTCCACATGCCCCACAAACCCTCTTGTTCCATTGTGGCAAGCGACCTCGCTCCGGTTTCTAGGTTTGGCGCCGCTATCGTTGCCCAATGAAAAGCAAGAGTGCGCGGAACCCTAGGGACAAAGTTGCCGTTTTCGGGCGGGTGAAATATTTGAGTTTGGGTGAACTGAAAAAATTATTCCTCCCAACTGACTATATATACACTCTGAGTCACCCTCCCTTTGACCTTTTTTTTTTCTTCTTCAACCCTTTCAACTCATACAACACACACACAGAATTTAGATACGATATTAGCCAAAATGTCCGTCTTCTAAATTTTTCCCCCGCGTCAACCCACACACACCAATGAAATGAAAGAATAAACACAGAATTAATAAGTCCCCCTTATTAGTCGAAAGAAAATTGTTAAAGATCCCCCTCTAAACAATTTTTAAAAGCTCGCCTCACGCCCCCCTTTTAAAAATGCTGAAACTCAAGTAAACTCCCCGTCCGATTCTTATCGCGGCCTATCATCAACATGGACTCTCCAACCCCAGATTGCAGCTAATTACAACAACACTACCGTTACCACCACAAACAACACGACCACTACTCCCGTTACATTTGATTACATGACCAATCCAATCAATATGTCTCTCTACCACGATTACAAGCGTTTCTCGAAGCACGAGTCTGCCTTTGGCGGCTTCGCTGCTTCGATGAGCGGCTCGCAGATGCCCTTCTCTCCCATGCTGACCCCCAAGCACGAGGCTGTCGGAGAGTTTGGCAAGCCCGGCCACGTCCAGGCTCCTGCCCCCCAGCAGCCCCAACAGATTGATCCCCTGGTTGCCTCTCTCACCCCGGCAACCGGTACAATTTCGCCCCAGGAACTCATGGGCCACAGCTTTGGCAACGACGACTTTGATGCCTCTCCTATCTTCGGTGACGCCGACCTTGGAGACTGCAACAACTGGGAGTCGTTGTTCAACGATGACGCTGCTCCCCAGCCCAGCCCCGTTCCTCAGGCCGCCCCTGTTGCCGTCAAGGCTGAGCCCGACGCCGAGCTCATGCCCTTCCCCATGGCCTTCACTCAGAACATTGACTCGTTCGCTCCCCCTACCACTGTGTCCGCTTCGGTCAGCCCTGCCTCCAGCAGCGTTGGACCCGAATCGCTCGATGGTCGGGATGTGAACCCTCTCAAGCGACAGCGAGAAGAGGGCTCCGAGTCTCCCAACTTTGAGAACAAGAAGGACCAGCACGGTCTCACTGCCTACAACCGAAAGCCCCGACAGGCTCCCCTTTCTCCCATTGTTGTCGAGGAGGGTGCCGACTCTGTCGCGGTCAAGCGAGCCCGAAACACGGAGGCCGCCCGACGATCTCGAGCCCGAAAGATGGAGCGAATGTCTCAACTTGAGGACCGAGTCGACGAGCTGCTGACGCGAAACAAGGAGCTCGAGGCTGAGGTTGCCCGACTTCGTGCTCTGCAGAAGTAACCATAATTCTTTAAAACCAAAAGCTAACTCTTTAAAACAAAAATAGTCAGATAATAAAAACTAAAATGCTTGGAATATCTCAATTGTAGTCATTGTATTTGTAGAACTTGTAATAACTGGTAAATAAATGTAACTGATATCAACAGAATGCTGCTGGCACATAACCAAATGTTGGACTTGGTGGTTTTGAACTTGGTGGTTTTGGACTTGGTGGCGTGGGACCTTGTATGAACAGTGTTGACCAGACAGTTCTTTGTTGTTTGGACACTGTTGTTTCAGCACTACTGTAGTCTCTTCTCATTTTGAACATGTTTTTCTTTCTACACTGTTCCAGTCCCAGTGTTTGGAGATTCAAAGTGTTGAACTACGACCATATAGAGACCCTACTGTACTGAGTGAACAATAGAATCTATAGACACAATACAAACACTTCTACAACCACACAACCACCATATCTCTACTTGTACACTGTCTAATTTCAATCTAATCTATTCTCTGAGTGTTGGATGACCAAAGGCGCCGTCACTCTATGCCTCTATCCTATGTCTCTATGCTCTAAAAGCCAGCACCGTCGAATCCGGTGAAGCCGCTGACGAGGAAAATCTTGTAGTAGTCCTTCTTGGAAATGGAGTTGGCCCAGTTCCATGCAGAAGTCAGTCGACCGTCAATACACGAGCCAGCATCGTAGAAGTTGTCTGCTCCAGAACCGTCGAAAGCGTGCTTGAAGAAGTCGGCCAGAATGGTCTTTCGGAGCCGGTCCGGAGATCCAAACTGCTCCTTGATCCACAGCGACACGTGGGGGTCCTTGGCCAGGTTGTCAATGTTGGACACCACCATATCGACAGGAATGAGGATACGGGGCACCTGCAGGTACTTGTCGAGGAAGAACAGGGCGTTGGGGACAGTGTGGTCTCCCAGATGGACGACAGAAGAGCCAATCCAAGATCCGGTTCGATGCTGGGCCTTGGAAATAACTCCATGGATAGCTCGAGACACTCCAGGACAACCCTTGATTCGGTTGAGACCCTGACCAGTGTCAGTGAGCTGGTATCGACCAGTAGAAGTGAGATCTGTGTCTGAAAGAGACCACATTCGGAACATTTCCTTCATGATCTCAGACCACAGAGAAAGCGACTGTCGAACATACTGGTACTGCTTGGAGTGGTTGTGAGACAGACGGGCACCTCCAGAACCGTATCTGATAGCCAGATGGAACTCTCCAGAAGTATCGGCAGACTCGTCAAAGTCCTCAGTCAGGTATTTCATCATTCGCTCAACAGGCTCCTGGTTGGATCTGAGGTAAGCATGGTAGTCTCCAAGAGAGTACAGACACTGTCGGACGTCCTCCTTGAGCAGCTTGCCCTTGGAGTATCGCTTAGCGAGAATCTCAATAGCACGCTCCTTGGTCTGAATAGCCTGCTGGATCTGTCTTCTGTTCTTGCCATCAGGGTTGATCTCCATAATAGCATCAACAATCAGAGGGTCTCCAAAAACAGCAACTCCAGCACCATCAGCACCGTCTCCAAACGACCGCAGATGGCTGTAGACGCTCTTTACAGGCTTGTAGAGGTCAAACTCCATGACCTGAGACACTTCTCCGAGTCTCGAGTCCATGATCATGTACATGAGCTTACCAAACGAGTCTCGCATCTTGTCGGGGTTCATGATCTTGTATCGTCGACCAATCTCAAACACCGTTTGGAACCACTCGGCGTTGTCGGCAAAGTTCTTGTTCTCAAACAGAGCCTGTCCGGTCTTCATATCTGTAGCAACGACCAGAGCAGCCATAATGGAGCACATTTCTCGTAGCTGAGCGACAATTCGCTTGGCCTTGGACGTGTACGACAGAATATCGACCTTGTCAGTGTACTCCGAGACATTAAGAGCGGCTTCCAGCAGTCTGAGCAGTTTTCGCTCATCGTAGGTAAGTCGTACAGGAACGTCCTTGGCCCGCTCCTTCAGCAGTGCCAGCACCTTGAGCTGAGTCTCGTCGGGCTCGATCATGGTGTGTTTAGACAGAGACATGTCGACCTGGTCTTCAGGCTCCTTGCCAGTGCCGTTGGAAGCAGCTCCGGGCTTGGCCGGACCTCCAGACTGAGCGTTTTCAATGGGCAAAGTCGCGTGCTTGGATCGGTTTCCGGTTCGGTGAATGTACTGGAAACACACGTCGCAAAAGTCCTCCTCACAGCCCTGGCAGTTTTTGTCAGCGGGCTGATCTCCACAGTCTACACACATTCGGGTCTGGGAGTCAGGAGCGTCCTCAAAGGGCGGAGTGTCCATATCGACATCGAGCTCCGAGGTTTCGAGCTCCACGTCCTCATTGCCGTCGAGAATGTCGTTCAGAGAGCGTTTCATCGTCATGTTGGTGGTGATTAAGTTGCGTGGTGGATCGAGCTACTGATGTGAGACCGATGAGATATTTAGCTTTGGAGCACGAGTGTGAAATTTGGAGAACATGAGCCAAGAACTGTGTTTGACAATAAAGATAAATAGAGGCATGGAATAATGAAACATGAATAATGTACCAGTTTTACGCCACCGAGAATGTCTTGGCTTATATTCACCAGAGCCTTTATCCTTCTGGTCGGTTCCACATGTCCCTGATGCACACTTTTCTTTTGTCATGCTTCAGCTGTCTTCCAATCGCCGATGATCGGTGTGAGTAAAAGCCGTATCCAGTTGGTTGTTTAGTAAAGTAGCTACTTGCACCCTGTTAATTTTAATTGAATTCACAGCATCCCATACCCCCACTGCCACTACGAAGATACAGCACAGTACCACCACCGCTCTACACTCTCGTCTAGATACTGACATGCCCCAAGGTGCATATTTTACGAATTTTTTTTTATCGGCGGCTGCATATGGGGGCCGTTTCCGAACCTTTCATTGGCATAACGCTGCCCTCCCACGCAAATAAGCTTTGATATGTGAAGGATTTTTTTCAAATAGAGTTGGGTCCATCACACAATTGATGCAACGACCCAAATTTTTCTCTACCATAAGTAGGCCCCCCCTTCCCCCTCTTTCCTTCCTTTCACAACAACACATCACACTAAAATAATGTCTTACGGTGACGATTACAACAGCAACGACCGAGGCTACGGCGGAGGACGAGGAGGCTACGGCGGCGGCCGTGGTGGAGGCCGAGGTGGCTCCCGAGGCGGCCGAGGCGGCTTCGGTGGCGATCGAGGTTTCGGAGGTGACCGAGGCGGCTACGGCGGCGGAGGTTACGATGACTCCTCCTTCGGCAACCTGCCCAAGCAGGACTGGGACCTGGACAAGCTCCCCCAGTTCGAGAAGAACTTCTACAAGGAGGACCCCGCCGTGACCGAGCGAACCGACGAGGAGGTTGCTGCTTTCCGAAAGGAGAACCAGATGACCCTCAACGGAGACGGTATCCCCAAGCCCGTCACCACCTTCGACGAGGCCGGCTTCCCCCCTTACGTCCTCAAGGAGGTCAAGCAGCAGGGTTTCGATAAGCCCACTGCCATTCAGTGCCAGGGATGGCCCATGGCCCTGACCGGTCGAGACGTCATTGGTATCGCCTCTACTGGTTCCGGAAAGACTCTTTCTTACTGTCTGCCCGCCATTGTCCACATCAACGCTCAGCCCATGCTGTCCCACGGTGATGGACCCATTGTCCTGGTTCTGGCCCCCACCCGAGAGCTCGCTGTCCAGATTCAGCAGGAGTGCTCCAAGTTCGGCAAGTCTTCCAAGATCCGAAACACCTGTGTCTACGGTGGTGTCCCCCGAGGCCAGCAGATCCGAGACCTCTCTCGAGGTGTCGAGATTGTCATTGCCACTCCCGGCCGTCTCCTTGATATGCTCGAGTCCGGCAAGACCAACCTGCGACGAGTGACCTACCTGGTCCTCGATGAGGCCGATCGAATGCTCGATATGGGTTTCGAGCCTCAAATTCGAAAGATTGTCGACCAGATTCGACCCGACCGACAGACCCTCATGTGGTCCGCCACCTGGCCCAAGGAGGTCCAGCGACTGGCCCATGACTACCTCAAGGACCAGATCGAGGTCCGAATTGGTTCTCTGGAGCTCTCTGCCTCCCATAACATTACCCAGATCGTCGAGGTCTGCACCGAGTACGAGAAGCGAGACCGACTTGTCAAGCATCTCGAGACCGTTATGGAGGACAAGGAGTCCAAGTGCCTGATTTTCACCGGTACCAAGCGTGTTGCCGATGATATCACCAAGTTCCTGCGACAGGACGGCTGGCCTGCTCTCGCCATTCACGGTGACAAGCAGCAGCAGGAGCGTGACTGGGTTCTCAACGAGTTCCGACAGGGCAAGTCCCCCATCATGGTTGCCACCGATGTGGCTTCTCGTGGTATTGGTGAGTACTAACATTTTCCTTTTATTTATTTTCGGCCTTTTGTGTCCACATCTGGACGTGCAGTTGATCTGTACGTTTACATGTGGACGTGGAAGACCTGCTATTTATTGATATCATTGCTGGGAGCATTACATGCTTACCCACGCACATACCCGATACCATCTACGATATCCCTGAAAAAGAACTTCTTCATGAGTTGAGCCATGCAGCCAGCGCTACTACAGCCTAGGCCTGTTTGGTAATGACGACTCGTATCCTGAGTACACTTGTTTTTCCGAGAGAAGACGAATCCAGAGCCTCTTATTATTATTTGACCCTTTTGGAAACACGTGTTAGAGATTATTATTTGCTTAATTATGCCAGGACAAGACGCATCAGTTGGTGATACGATATATTTAAATGCCTAAATGAACATGAACATTTTTGTGGACGGGCTTGCGTTTGAATATATTGATTTGACTTTGACTATTAAAATGATCGTGTTGGAAGAATGTGGGATGCTACTACAGTTACAGCAGACATGTTGTTTCGTAGATGAAAAAGCCGTATTTTACGGCCCTGTATTGTGTATTGTGTAGAACTATGAATCTTTGATCCATGTATCTCGTTACTAACTCCAGATGTCAAGGGTATCAACTTTGTTATCAACTACGACTACCCCAACAACTCCGAGGACTACGTCCACCGAATCGGCCGAACCGGTCGAGCCGGCACCAAGGGAACCGCCTACACCTACTTCACTGAGGACAACCGAAAGCAGGCCCGAGATCTTCTCGTCATCCTGCGAGAGGCCAAGCAGAACATCGACCCCAAGCTGGAGGAGATGGGCGGTGGCCGAGGTGGCCGAGGTGGCTGGGGCGGCCGTGGTGGCCGTGGCGGTCGAGGTGGTCGAGGCGGCTACCGACGTGGCGGAGGAGGCTACGGAGGAGGATACGGCTCTCGAGAGACCGGCTCCAACTCTGCTCCCCTCAACAACTCCCGATGGTAGACTAACTAAAATTGATAGAAGTAAACAACAAAATATAGATAATAATCATTGATTTAACAAAAAACAAGTGTACTGTAGATAGTAATCGTTGTATCCAGAGGTGTATCAGATGCCTTCTGTTGGTGTCGTTTTCATGTCATCTTCTACAGTATAAACTGAGCCACACTATATTTGGGGTTTCAACCAGGTTTCTCATTACTGTATAGCTATATCTACTGGTGCTTCAATGCTCTAATTACATCGTTCATTAATCTATAAAAGCCTCCCGTCATACTACAGTACTCGCACCTGCGGTGCTCGTAGTGCTCGTAGTCGTCTACCAATTATCCCAGCCATCATCTCCCTCTTCATCCTCATCGAGATCCAGCTTGGCAGGCTTCTTGGCCTTGGCAGCAGGCTTGGCCTTGGGAGCCTCCTTAATCACCACCTCTCCGTCAGAACCATCATCCCAGTTATCGTCAAGACCCCATCCATCATCCTGCTCGAGTGTAGGAGCAGGCTTCTTGGGTGTGCTCTTGATACCCAGTCCAGAAGCCTTGGGTTTCGTCTTACTGCCCAAAGAAAGACCGCTCTTGGGTTTGATGGACATGTTTTTGGCAGCCGAAGCGAGCGAGTCAACCTCATCTACAACCGGAGCAGGTGACTCTTGACGAGAAATAGTCCCTTGAGCTACCAGAGGAGTGCCAGCAGTAGAGGAAGAGGTGGACTGGGTCTTGGTACCGAAAGTGAACGGAGAAGACCAAGAAAGTGACCAAGAAGAGCCTGAATCGGCCTTGGATGCCTCCTTCTCCTTCTGTTTCGTAGCCAGAAGCACAGCAGCAGACTGAGGCTTCTCGTGGATCTCAGTTTCCGTAGGCAGAGTCTCTGCATGCTTCTCAACTTCCGCCAGGAACTCGTCAAACGTCAACTTGGCCTGGGCTCGAATAGCAGGGTCCTTATCGATCAAACCGGGTGCAATGGCAGGAAGCACCTTGTTTACGATAGAAGGGACGTCGAAAATGTCGAGGTTCGAAGCCAGAGCAAGAAGAGCAGCGTTTCGAGTGTGTACAAACGGGTCCTTGAGAGCTCGTCCAAATGCAGTAACAAGAATACCCGTTCGAGCAGACGACGACAGCTCATCGGCAATCTTACCGAGAATGACGGTGGTGTTAGTTCGAATACCAGGCTCCTTATCGTTATGGGTCTTGGCAAGGTACCGCAACAGGTCGTTGTTTTTGATTCGGGAATTAAGATGAGGAATCAGCGGCAGAACGGCCTTGACGGTCGACTCTCGAATGAGAGGAGAGGTATCGGAGAAACCAGTGATGAACTGGGGGAAGATCTGGTCAGATGCCACTTTTTCAGACACATGAGGCGCGTAAGAAGGCAGGGCTTCAAGCAGAGCCATTCGAATAGGTCTGTCTGGACTGGTGTACATTTTGGCGATTGTAGGAACCACCAATGTAGAGTAGTCCTTTGAAGACAGCCCTTCAGCCAGAGCCAAGATGCAGACGAGAATCTGGGGTCTTTCAGAGTCGGAATGGACCACTCCTGGATCGTTGGACAGGTTGATTTGCGACGATGAAGGAGTGGGTGGCGTGAGGGCTCTGAGTAGTTCAGGAATGACACTGCTGGCCAAGTATGCTGGGGGAAAGGCCTGTCTGTATTTGGTGAGAGTTTCGAGCACGTGACGTCGTTCGAGCGGGTCAGCCACAATATGGAACTGCGAGATTTCCTGAGAAACCGAAATCATATCGTGTTCACCGAAAAACGAAACTTGAGCCTGTTCCAGGAACTTTGGAATTCGGGGTCGTTTTTCGGCCTTGGTGCTGGTCATCTGGGCAATCATGGGAGCCATTCCAGCAGGCATATCGACTCCAACGGCGGTGTAGAGCTGCTGGAGCAGGTTTCCAAACTGCCAAGAGTCGATAGCCAGCTTGGAAGCCGCACTTTGAGCAGACTGGTAGCCCTGATTCTTGATTTCAGGAGGAGCGTTGTTCGAGGAGTTGGGCAGTAGAGGTCCAAATGAAGCCAGAGCACTCTGGGCGTCTTTCTGCGACGTGATCAGCTCCAGACCTCCCACCTTCCATTCTCCAGAAGCAGTGATGTAGATAGAGTCGAGAGAAATGTTACCGTGAGAAGAAGCTCCCTCAGCGTTGATTTGTTTGAGGGTTTCGGTGACAAAGTAGAGTCCCCAGAGAATCCGATCAGCAGACAGCTCATCCTTTGAGTCTCGGATCACCTGAGTGAGTGAACGGCATCTCTCCGTAACAACGTGAACAGAAGTGTCGGTTTCAACGGTATCGTGGACCTTGAGGATTCCCGGGAACCGGTACGTCTTCAATGAACGCGCAAAGTGCTTAACCACCACAATCCGGTCACGTGGGTACGTCTGGTCAGCCACAAATTCAAACACGGTACAGTCCGACGAGTTGGACTTGAGAGTCGCGTCATACACGTTCCAGAGCGATCTGCCCTCGCTGGCCTTTTGTGTCGGCTCGCCGAGCACAAACGGCAGCTTGGAGCCGTACGACGACACGGTGCCAATGGCCTTGGTGAGAAAGTCCATGTTGTGGTGTGGTTGAAGAAAGTGCTGCAAGAGCACCTGATCTTATGCATAAGGAGGGAGAGATGGGAGGCAGCTAGTGTGGTGGTGTTGTGGTTTAAAGGGGTCAGTAGGAAGCAGATAAGGAGGATATTTTATATGGCTTGAATTTTTCCGTTATCTGATTATATATACCTCGATTTATACTGTTCCTCCACCCAGGCATCATCGAATATGACACGCGCAACAAACTTAATGCAGAGAAGGGCGCGAAAATAGTTTCATCTTGGGAGAGCCAAGAGTAAAGGGGATAAAGTGAGGCGGAAGGCTAGACTGAACAAATATTGAAGTGATGGTGAAGAAAATACGCTATTTTGATGGCCAATGGAAATGCGTGGATTTGCAGTAGAAATCACCAAAATATCAGGTGTAGGTCACGCTTCAACAGGAATGTATGCCGTGCAGTTCTCTTACTCTTCAGACATATTCTAAGCACCCAGGAGGTTACTGTGCTGCTGACCAGTCATAGTGTTGGTTTTACTACGATACGGTACAGATGATTAACTACTGTACTTGTAGCAGTTTAGCTGCTTAAACAGTGAAAAGTGATCTCTTAAAGCTTCACACTGATGTGATTGATTAGCGAACCTTCAACTATAGTTTCGAGAGTTAGTAACCTCTTAGAAGGCTATTGTATGTACTGGTAGTAACCCCCAAAGAAGCTGTTTCATTGCTCTTCATATACAGCCTTGAAATATCGCATATTCAAACTTATATCAACGTCATTTAGTGCTCTATTGTAAGACTGTAAGCTTCCTACAGCTACATGACATACAGACAGATCTACAAGTACACCCATACCACCAATACCCCTACATCTTGCTGTTCGACTGCTCCAACTGGTCCTACGGAACAGCTGCCACTCTTGTCATAATCTATCTATTAATACAGCCCTCTGGCTTCCTTACATGCTAGTTCTTGGAGGTGTAGTCAGTCACGGCTTCGGTGAACTTGTTCTTGACCACGTCGCAGGCCTGGATCAGGTCGTCCAGACCCTTCTGAAGAGCCTCAATGGCGGTGATGTCGCCGTATGTCTGTATACGGATGTTGAGCTTGGCCTCGGAAGGATGTGGGATCGAGTAACCGCAAAACTCCACCTCGGGGTTCTTCATGATGATGTACTGAAGAGCGTTACCAATGGTGTGGTCCTCCTCGGTGAACTGGAACGAGCAGGCGGTTTTGTCGGCGGAAGCACCAGGCAGAATGGTGAACTTGTTGGCCATGAATTCCGTGTGGAAGTCCTCGGCCTTCTGGTTGAGCTCCTGCTTTCGCTCGGCCTTCTCCTGGGCGAGTCGCTCCTCCTCGGTCAGTTCGGGGGCGAGATCCTCGTCCATGACCACGTCGCCGTCTTTATCGTGTGCTGACATTTTTTTTGATGTGTTGTGAGTGTGACTTTTGGCTGATTATGCGGTCGGAAAAAAAATGATGATTTCTGCAACATGAAACCTTATTTGAAAGGTCATGTGACGAGGCGTTGAAAAGTGGAGATGTCATGGAGAGGGCTAAGAGAGTGGGAGACAAAGTAGAATGGTGATTTTTATACAACTGCGGGGTGTAGACAATCACCAGAGGGGTATATATGTTGTGAAAATATGATGGAGGGGGATAAGGTGGAGGCCATTTGCCACTGGTGGTGTTGTATTTGAGCTGGTACTGGTTCAGATATTGGAGGAGATATATTGCCTCTGAATGTCTTCAGTGTGTCTTTCAGAAGGTACTTTTTCAGGGTCTTGTGATTAAGGTGCTGTTTTTAGAGTGGTGTCAGGGTGTGGAGTTGGGTGCTCTCTATAAACTCTTGACAGGGCCACTCTGAACACAGCAGCCAATAAATAGACCATACTCAAGACCGAATCAACCAAAAGACAATTGATACTGAATAATAAGAGCTATTAGACCATATTTATTCACTCTGTGTTTTAATTGCGTTATCTCATGCCTCCATATTGGACCTCTATCATTCTTAAATAAATGCCCAATTTAGTTACCATTATCTTGCCCTCCTACTTGATGTTTTCTTACCTCTGAGTTTTTCAGACATACCCACAACTTCTCCCTCCCATCGGCACCTTCTAAATTCCGCGTTCCGTGCACCGTGCTTCACACGTCACCTTGTCGGCTCGGCCATGCAATCTCGGAGACAGCCCGTGAAAAAGGTCGGACTAATCATCAACGTTGCGTTAGCCTGTCTCAGCATGTAGTGTCACAGTGTGGGTGAGAAATAAGCGGGGTCGGTTATGAGTTAACAAGAGGCCAATTGAGCCATTTGCGTGTACGGGTACTTTTTTCCATCCACTTTTTCATCTCTCTCAACTACCTGTACTTGCCACCATCTCCATATCTAAGTCGTATTTTCCACCGTCTTTCCTACCGACGCATCATTAAATGATTAGAAAATGCGGGGATTGAGTTTCGGATTTTTATCATGCGTTTGGTCATCAAGAGGTGTATATGAACAAAAAAAAGGTAGTACTCCAGTGAAACAGGCTGCTCTGTGTTTAGTTCCACTATCCCTTGTTATATTCTTTTTCCCAAACTACTCTTACCTGCCTTCAACTGACCCGCCATGTTAGACTTTGAACGTGCAAATGAGTTGGTGGGTTTGGTGGGGTAACGTTAGAAGTGCAACAGAATAAGGGGTATTGAGAACAGCACATAGAACACCACATAGAAATACAATCTACAAATAATGGAGTTCCTATACCATGTCACGTGACCAAACCACAATTACCTCTTCTAAAAAAACACCAACCATCCTACTACCCACCACTGTATCCCACCTCTCCTCCCCCACATAAACTTCTACCCCACATTCTGACAAGCCTAATCGTTTAATAATCAGCCCGACAGACAGAAAGCCTAACAGCTTCTTTCAGAGTATATAGTCCGTGGCCCGGCCTACACACTCCCCACAACAATGATCACCCCCAACGCAACCAACGACATTGTCCACGACGGCAAGCTCTACAACACCTTCACAGAGCCGCCCAAGCTCATGGCTCAGGAGCGAGCCCAGCTGGATTTCGACCCTCGAGATATCACCTACTTTTTGGATGGCTCCAAGGAGGAGACTGAGCTGCTGGAGTCTCTGATGCTGACCTACGAGCGAGATCCTCTGTTCAACAACCAGAACGAGTACGACGAGTCGTTTGAGACGATCCGAGAGCGATCTGTGCAGCGAATCTTCCAGCTGTCCAAGTCCATTGCCATGGACCCCGAGCCCATGTCTTTCCGAAAGATTGGATTCCTGGGAATTCTGGATATGGGCACTTACGCCCGACTCGGTGTCCACTACGCGCTCTTTTGCAACTCGATCCGAGGCCAGGGAACCGCTGACCAGCTCATGTACTGGCTGGACCAGGGAGCTATGGTCATCAAGGGGTTCTATGGATGCTTTGCCATGACCGAGATGGGCCACGGATCCAACTTGTCCAGACTGGAGACCACCGCCACCTTTGACAAGGAGACCGACGAGTTCATCATCAACACTCCTCATGTTGGAGCCACCAAGTGGTGGATTGGAGGAGCTGCCCATACTGCCACCCACACTCTGGCCTTTGCCCGTCTGATTGTCGACGGCAAGGACTACGGTGTCAAGTCGTTTGTCGTGCCTCTGCGTCACCTGGACGACCACTCTCTGCGTCCCGGAATCGCCACTGGTGATATCGGTAAGAAAATGGGCCGAGACGCCGTGGACAACGGCTGGATCCAGTTCACCAACGTGCGAGTGCCCCGAAACTACATGCTCATGAAACACACCAAGGTGCTCCGAGACGGAACCGTCAAGCAGCCTCCTCTGGCTCAGCTGACCTACGGATCTCTCATCACCGGTCGAGTCCAGATGACCACTGACTCCCACAATGTGTCCAAAAAGTTCCTGACCATTGCGCTGCGATACGCCACCATCCGACGACAGTTCTCGTCCACTCCCGGAGAGCCCGAGACTCGACTCATTGACTACCTGTACCATCAGCGACGTCTGCTGCCTCTGATGGCCTACTCTTACGCCATGAAGCTGGCCGGAGATCACGTGCGAGAGCTCTTCTTTGCATCTCAGGAGAAGGCCGAGACTCTGCAGGTTGACGACAAGGCCGGAGTTGAGGCCTACCTGTCTGATATCAAGGAGCTCTTCTCTGTTTCTGCTGGTCTCAAGGCTGCCACCACCTGGGCTTGTGCCGATATCATTGACAAGGCTCGACAGGCCTGTGGAGGACACGGTTACTCGTCCTACAACGGCTTTGGACAGGCGTTCCAGGACTGGGTTGTCCAGTGCACCTGGGAGGGTGATAACACTGTTCTGACCCTGTCTGCTGGACGAGCCCTCATCCAGTCGGCTCTCGCCTACCGAAAGGACGGCAAGCTGGGTAACGCTACCAAGTACCTGGCTCGATCCAAGGAGCTTGCTACTGCCAAGCGAAACGGTCGATCTCTCGAGGACCCCAAGCTGCTTGTTGAGGCTTGGGAGGCTGTTGCTGCTGGTGCCATCAACACTGCTACTGATGCTTACCAGGAGCTGGCCAAGCAGGGTATCTCTGTCGACGAGTGCTTCGAGCAGGTGTCCCAGGAGCGATTCCAGGCTGCTCGAATCCACACCCGACGAGCTCTCATTGAGGCTTTCTACTCTCGAATTGCTACTGCCGAGGAGAAGGTCAAGCCCCATCTCATTCCCCTGGCCAACCTGTTTGCCCTGTGGTCTATTGAGGAGGACTCTGCTCTGTTCCTGGCCGAGGGCTACTTCCAGCCTGAGGATGTCATTGAGGTGACTGCCCTGGTCAACAAGTACTGTGGTATTGTTCGAAAGAACGTGATTGGATACACTGATGCTTTCAACCTGTCGGACTACTTCATCAACGCCGCCATCGGACGATACGACGGAGATGTGTACAAGAACTACTTTGAGAAGGTCAAGCAGCAGTACCCTCCTGAGGGAGGCAAGCCTCATTACTACGAGACGGTGATGAAGCCTTTCCTGCATCGAGAGCGAATTCCCGACAAGCCTATGGAGGAGGATGAGGAGGTTGTTTAAGCGAAGGTACTGTACGAGGAGGATTAATATATTATTGTTTTGATTTAAATATGAGCATTGTAGCTGTGTAAGTATAGTTGGGACATCATGTTCTTTTAGTATAAAGGCCCCACTTCCCAACTGACCTCCAAGGTTTCAAACATGGAATAATCCAACTTCACAATTTTCCGAAGCCATGTGTTTGCCACCAAGGGTTCGTTACTGGTGTGAATGTGACATTTCCTTGAAACCACTGCATCAATAAATCCGGGGAAAGCCGCAAATAGCCCATAGCGCGCTTCGTATCGTAGCTATTAACAGGGTCCTCATTGAGGCTTGTTACACCCTGCTCACATTAGCTACTTGAATACTGTATCACCCTAAGTAGACAAAGGCACAGCCCCCATCAGCCCTATCAGCTCCATCATGTGAACCAGCAGAGCACCAAGACAATGGAGGATATTATTATTATTTGTCAACAGATCGGCACTTCCACACTTGTGGAAGTGTGCACACATGTGATTTTTGTAGATCTCATACGTATTTGCTCGTTTTTTTCTGTTGACGTTACTGTCACTGACGTCAGACATGTGCGACGGTTGCGCTGCAAAAATGCCCACTATAGAAGCGCGGTTAGTTGGCTATACAACGTGCACTATAATAGTCCACATTGTACATTGCTACACAGCCCCAATGAGAAATCGTTGCTCATTATCTGATGGCAAACAGGTGTCTGACGCCTTACTAAGCCGGATCGGAAGTGACACCAGCCGATCTCGTGTGGAGTCTCTTGCGTCTGTCAGACCCTTCTTATCCGTCGTGATATACGGTTTGCATCGCCTCGCAGCAGACAAGGAATGGAAACGTAAATGCATGTGGTATGTGCGGCGAGTCTGTCCGTGGAAATGAATTGAGGCATTATCTGTACGAAATTGTACGATCCAGGGCCGTAGAGAACGTACACAGAGGCTGTTTGTGAAATTGACTCCTATCCATTCTCTTACAATCACGTTGTGAGTCCCCACTCCTTCCCCTGCCTGTCCTGTCATGAAACTCAGTTTGACACCATGACGGAGATGAGTTCCAAAAATACACGGAATGCAGACGCAGGTCTAGAAGCTGTTCCGCCGCAAGGCGCAGTAACGGTCAGGCACAAAAAACACAAATCAGACAATGAATGAGCTGATCAAGCTCCGTACTCTCTTAGCCCTATATATATCTGCGTTTGCCACCCGTACCTCCTCCATCTTGGCGTTTTCAATAGTTTCGATTAACCTCGGCCTTGTCTCATCCCAACCCCATTCCCAACTCCTATACATCTGATATCAATCAGCACAACACAACACCACATCACTCACAATGACCTTCCACAGTCTCGTCAACAAGGTCTCTGGCCAACCGCCATCCTACAACAAGAAGGCCGACTACAAATTCGGCAAAACCCTCGGAGCAGGCACCTTTGGTATTGTCAAATACGCCAAACAGCACTCCACTGGAGATGAGGTGGCTGTCAAGATCATCGTCAAGAAAAACCTCAAGGGTAACGACCACGTGGTCATTGAGGAGCTGTCGCTGCTCAAGGAGTGCCACCACCCCCACATTATCGCTTTCAAGGACTGGTTCGAGAGCAAGGAGAAGTTCTACATTGTCACCCAGCTGGCTACTGGAGGCGAGCTGTTTGACCGTATCTGCGACTACGGCAAGTTCACCGAAAAGGACGCCCGTCAGTCCGTCAAGGACATCCTGGAGGCTGTCGACTACCTGCACCAGAAGGACATTGTCCACCGAGATCTGAAGCCCGAAAACTTGCTGTTTGTCACTCCTGATCCTCATGCTTCCCTGGTGCTGACCGATTTCGGTATCGCCAAGCACCTCAAGTCGCCCGACGAGGTGCTGCACTCAATGGCCGGATCTTTTGGCTACGCTGCTCCTGAAGTGCTCAAGGGCTCCGGACATGGTAAGCCCTGTGATATCTGGTCTCTGGGAGTCATCACTTTTACGATCCTTTCCGGATACTCTCCATTCCGATCCGAGACCGTGCGGGACTTCTTGGAGGAGATCGAGGGCCCCAACGCTCTTGTTTTCCACAAAAAGTACTGGCAGGATGTCTCTGAGGACGCCAAGGACTTCATCAAGTCGTGTCTGGCTCTGGACCCTGCTCTCAGACCCACCACCGCAGAGCTGCTCAAACACGAGTGGATCACGGGAGATACCACCAAGTCCATTGATCTGCTGCCCAGCATCAGAGAGGGCTTCAACGCTCGATCCAAGTTCAGACAGGCCATTGAGGCTGTCCGACTGCACAACCGAATCAAGTCGCTTAATCTCATCGACTCAGATGACGAGGACGAAGATGAGGCTGCCACAGAAACTGATAAGCCTTCGTTGCTGTCAGTTGCTAACAGTATGCGTCCTAGAGCCCACTCACGGTCCAAGAGTGGCACTGGAGCCGCTGCTTTCCAGGAGGTGGTGCTGGCCGCCAAGAGAAACAAGGAGCTGCTCGAGAAGGGCAAGCTGGAGAAACAGGACAGTCTGGAGAAGGTGGACACTGACGAGAGTAAGTGAGAGAAGTATGATTAATGAGATTTTGAATTTGACGTTTAGCAACCAAATAACCCCAATGTCGAGGAGTGTACAAGTAGATGGTAAGGGTGAGGCTGGATGGTGTGTATAGGCCACGAGAAGATCTGACTGTAGTTGGATATACGTTATTATGCAAGTGTTAATTATAAATACAATGTCAATTGAACAGTCGAGAGATGGGTTTCTTCATCTTTTTCTGACCAGACCTCTGAGGAATGTCGTCTGTTTCCAGTGTTCTGAAAGTTATCGGGGATTCCTCCCTTTTTATCTTTTTGGGACTTTTGCTTGAACCTGAACCCGTCACCTCTGCTGGCCATTCCCCAACATCTGGTTCTGACGGCTCAGACTTGACACGGGGTTCGGCAGTCTTGGTACAAGTAGAGCGTTTAACTGGAGTGCCATACTTGTCAAACCTCTTAGGCTTACGAAGCTTGTCAGTTGACTTGGTAGACTTGGTAGGAGTAGACTTGTGCGGAGTGGCTTTTGTACGCATACCAGTTTCCCGAGGCTTGGATGAAGTAACAGCATCAGTAGACCTGCTTGCTGACTTTTTAACAGAAGTCTTTGAAGTCTTCAGAGTCTTAGTAACAGGAGTCTTAACAACCTTCGAGACAGGCTGAATAATAGGCGGAAGACCAGGCCGAACAGGCAGAGGATCCGACTCAGTAGTGACAGGAAGCTTAGTATCAGGGGACTTAGTTTTAGCAGACGTCTTAGTAGGAGTCTTAGCTGCCATACGAGCCTTCTGAATGGCATTCTCAACAGGTGACCTGGATTCACCGCGAGCCTTCTTAATAGCCTGCTCAACAACTGTCATTTTCTCAGGAGTCTTCACCGCCTTCTTTCGCACAACAGGACTATCAGCACCATCAGCCACCTCTTCAATGCTTCGCTTGGTCTTTGCCTGCGAGATAAACAGGCCTTCTCTGAACCGCGTGGAGGCGCCACGGGACTTGGGAGACACGTTATGCAAGAAGTAGTTACACGAAAGAGCCACCATGTTTTCCAGCTGCAATTGGGATTCTTGGGTCATTTTAGTTATTCGATGATGTTTCATATCTCCAATTGCCTCCTTATCCAACACCGATGTGACATCAAGCCTGCGCCAATCGTCAATCGTCTGAAGATTTCCTCCTCTGGGACGCACGTATCTCAGCTTAGTATTGGTGACTTTAAAGGGACCGAGAAAATAAGATGAGGACTGATGCAGACAAAACTTGCGTTGAAGAAGGTCGCCAAAAGACAGCACGAAAATAAGCTGCCACGGTAGAGAGCTGTGTTTCGCATAGTCGTCAACAAGAGGCTCGCTGCCTTGGTATAGCACGGGCTTGACCTGCTCCAGTCTGTTTGTGATTTGATCGAGAGATGCAGCCAAAATAGCGGGTAGTTTCTGGACCACATTATTGTAGATGCAAAATGTTGTGGCTACCGGCAGAAGTCCTTGTATGGCGTTTTGAAAAACTGTAGCCACTCTATTGAACCTCTTTGTATCCTTCTTCCAGAGGTTGAAACAGACCATAAAAACAGGCTGACCGTATTTTTGCATAAAGTCGTCAATAGCCTTACGACAGTTCCTACTGACCACAGCCAGACCCTCCATTTCAAACTGAAACGGCGTGGAAAACTCCACTGCTCCAGTAATACCGTCCACAAAGAGCACAGTAAAGTAGCCATCAGAGAGCTCAAACAGAGCAAAGTAAACAACTCCAACCGAATCCTCGGGCAATGCAAACGGCTCCTGATTGTGTAAATGCTCAAACACGCGTCTCCATGCTTCTGTGATTCTCATAGCCTCTACTCTACCATTAGAGCGTCTTGTTATCTTGCCCTTTTGTACCAGGTCCTTCAGGTACAGATGACGAACACTCCAGCATAGCACTTCCTTCACCATTGCCTTAGTGAGGCCCGTGATACTCTCAATTTGAAAGCTGCTGATCAACGCGTTTTTGATTTCGCGTGCATCTGTCGAATAGTCCAGTGAAACATGTGCAGCCAGAACGAGCCACAAAGATATAGAACCTGTAGTACTCATGCATACCAGATCGCCAACTTCCTTCACATCCGGCCCTGTAACCATGGTGCTGTAAAAAATGTCTTTCTTGTACCAAACCTCTATCGTAGGAAGCCGTGTTTCTGCCCATTCTTGACAGAGCTGCAAGTAGTGCTCATCTGGGTCAAGAGCCTTTGGAAGAGATACAAGGGCGCGACACTTTTGTAGAATCTGATCCATCCTCACCGGGACTGTAGGATGCGTGCTTCATAAATGAATGTCGAGACGCGTCTAGAGTTAATAATCCTAAATAGGCAGTCCGAGACACGAGCAAATGGCTACATATTATATACCATAGCGTGATTTAACAATGCCAATGAGTTCATTACATTGACTACAGCACTCGCAGTACGATACTCGTACTCCACAGCTCTACCACCGCTTCTACCATTCATACCTTTCATTCTTTTTTAATGCTACTTAAACTTAGTTATGCGATTACTGCAGCTCGGGCCGGCACTTGATGTACTTGTCCAGATCCTCCTTGACCACCACTCCCAACACAAACTGTCTGCTCTCGTCAGTGACCACGGCAAACGGCTGGCCGGACTCGAAAAAGTCCTCCAGATCCTCCAGGGGAGTCGCAGGAGTGATGGGCTTGAAAGGTCGAGAAGCGTCCTTATGGAACTTGTTGTAGACACTGGCCACAGGCACAGATCCGTCCAAACTGGACCGGGAGCTCTGCTGTCGCAATTGGTCGGCGGTGAGGTAGCCGAGAAGAGCCCGGTTTCGGCCAGAAATCACAGGCAGGTATGAATACTCCTTCTCGTACGACAGCTCCAGAGCCTCAATCAGAGAGGTCTGGGGAGTCACAGAAAAGGCAGGGGGGAACTCCAGGTCCTCCACAGTAGACTGGGGTTAGCTGGTGCGTTGCGGCGACTTGGGTGGGATACTCACGCCTCTGTAATTGTGCTTGGGGGCCATTTTCGGTGTGTTGTGTGGATTCAGGTGGATTTCGCTGTGGTCGAACGAGAGTGATCAAACCTTATTTTGGGTGTGGAGCAAAAAAATAATATGGCACCCGGGGTGGGACTCGAACCCACAATCTTTGGATTAGAAGTCCAACGCGTTAACCATTGCGCTACTCGGGCGGGCAACGGTTTTTGTAATGATTCAGGATTAGTCATAAGGTGTGTTGCTTAGTCATGAGCGTCAGCGAGTGACTAGAGAACTGGTGATGTCCTTCGGACATCACGTGCACGTCATTTGAGATGATTACTAAGGTATCACGTACGCTGCACGTGGATAATGGCTGCTTGGAGGACGTTTAGGTTAAGGTGCGAAGCACCTTCCCCTGGTATAAATAGTATGCAGCTTGTAGTTTTATAGGTTAAGTTATTCTTTGATACAACTTCCGGAGTTCGTACTATTGGTGTTAGACTCTGTAGAGAAGGACAAGCGCTTCGCGCGTGTCCTATGACAACGTCCCAGAAGACCCCGTCCAGATCTATTACACATGGTAGCGTCTTCCCAGTTCTGAACCAGGGATGCGTGAAAATTTTGCGCTGAAAATTTTTCTCGCAAGGAGGGTGAATGTGTTGATGATTGAACAAAAATGACTGGACTGAAACGAAGATGTTAAAGACGTTGCAATTACGTTAGAGACGTTGGATACGTATTCACGAGTTACTATGGATTGGTTATCAGTCGTGGCCACACGAGCTGCGATGGACCATGAGGAGAAGTACGCATGAGAAAACATGTTGTGGAAATCCGTGTATTTGGCACGTTAAATACGCAATTTATGAGCCCTGTTATCGCCGATTAAAAGGAATGAATGGATCAGTTCATTTGCCGAATTTTTTTTCCCGTCCCCTGGACTACTGATTTGGTTTAGTGAGACCACGCGTGGAAGCAATGTGGTCTTAAGAGGGGGAGAGGGTGAGGAGTGAGTCGAGAGACGAGAGCGAACTACGGTGAGCTCTCTGGAAAGATGATGAGGATGCTAAGTGTTTACGAGGTATCTGTACTCGACTACGGGAAGCTACGAAGTGACAACGGAGTATGCTTACCGACGACTAAGGAGGAACGAACAGCCGTCAAGGCTTGGAGTTGGCATCAAGTGGTGAGTCCTCACGAGAGAATGGAGTGGGGAGCAGCTTGCTATGAGGTGCAACAACGTGGACTTACGTAAGTAAGGTACACGAGGAGATGTTAAGTACCTTACGAGAGAATGGAGTAAGGATACTATGAGGTGGACTCGCTGAGAGGCGATGTACACATTATGGATGTTAAGGATGTGTCTTGTGAGCGAATGGAACAAGTACACTGGAGTGGACCAGCCGATCTGGAGTATGGGAATGAGCAGTAGGGTGACAGGAGTTCCGCCCCTGACTGTAATAGCTTGCCCTGGTAGATGGTATCATAGGTTGATCCACGAGACCTGGGATGTCAAAAGGATGATGAAGCCTTTTGTGTCATGTTGGAAGCGTTCCAATACGAGATGATCTAGCTCCCTTACAGAAGGTGAAGTGCTGAGGACACTATGAGTGATCGGTGGAATTACTAATGATGCCGTGAGCCTTTGGAGGAGATGGAGATCGACTGTGAGCCGAAATGAGCTTTAGTGAAGAGAGGTTTTTACTGGTTGTGATCCGACATGGAGATGGAGAATTTGAAACTTTTTCTTTGAATGTTTTTGGATTTTTGGACTATTTCTTGATTGACGATATTTGCACTTCTGATGATGTTTTGATTTTGTTCTACTGATGTGATCTTTGAGAGACCGATTGATTTATCATGACTGTCGCAAGAATTGAGCAGAAGAGGTGGACGTCTCTTAAGAGGGGGAGAGTGTAATGATTCAGGATTAGTCATAAGGTGTGTTGCTTAGTCATGAGCGTCAGCGAGTGACTAGAGAACTGGTGATGTCCTTCGGACATCACGTGCACGTCATTTGAGATGATTACTAAGGTATCACGTACGCTGCACGTGGATAATGGCTGCTTGGAGGACGTTTAGGTTAAGGTGCGAAGCACCTTCCCCTGGTATAAATAGTATGCAGCTTGTAGTTTTATAGGTTAAGTTATTCTTTGATACAACTTCCGGAGTTCGTACTATTGGTGTTAGACTCTGTAGAGAAGGACAAGCGCTTCGCGCGTGTCCTATGACAACGTCCCAGAAGACCCCGTCCAGATCTATTACAGTTTTTTCAAGAATTTTGGCCACCGCAATCGGTGGCACAAGTCACGTGACGCGTATCTTCAGAATTAAAAAAAAAGCCGGATTTTAGAACTGCCTTAAATGCAATTTATGGGCGTTTTACGGGCAGTAGAAGAGTACAAGGGGATAAACAAGACTCCAAAGAAACATATAGAACGTCTATTATCATCGCTACTTTGATATATACCTCAATATTGGTATTATTGTCTGACACTCATTGAGTTTCGAGACCATGCCGATCCAACACAGACTGCACACACATGGGACTAGATACGACGGTGGATAAGCATCACATGGATGTGCACATAGCTGCAAGCAGCTGCAACGTTCAAGCCTCGTGTTTATTCAACGGTCCTTAAAATAGATGTTCAGCCTTACCAGTATCGTAGCTACAGTCAGGACCGTACAGAAAAGCAATGACTGATCGTGGGATTTCTTTTTCTAATTAATCAATGTCACGCTAAAACATTCTGACTTGAACGGTGGACTAGATCTAAAACTGCTGCCTGGTTTCAGGAGCACAGCCCGCACTAGAAAAAACAATAAGTGCGATTCGCCAGCAGGTCATCAGTTATTGCCCGTATAGCACGCCCTGCATAGCCACAGGACAAGAAAGGCTGCGAACACAACGTTTCTTTTTCGCTTATTTCCGCAAATTCCGTATATATCCGCGGCTCCTTATTCCCGCTGGAAAAAGTTTTGGTTTAACGAGCTCGCTTAATGTTGCAATGCTAATAGTGCAATTATGAATGAGGGGGTGAAGGTAGGGGTTCGGTCATGAGGGTATGAGAGGGTCAATTGCTTTGAACAAAGAACAATATTTTAATTGGCCAAATATTTATCCCTTGTATCGTATGTACTTGAGGATCCACTTGCATCGTATCTGGTAGTCATTTTGTGCATACGAATACAGGGTTAAAAAGCTCAAAGTATAGGGCCTGGGAGCTACTGTTGCTTGTGCTGTAGGAGATCCGAAAAATCTACTTGGGCCGGAACACTGACCTTATTTTTTGCGTTGTCCTTTTTCCTCACATCGTCTGACTTTAAGGTGCTGCAGGAAGTCACAGGATAGTCTTTCAGCCTCACAGTTTGTGCAGATAATCTCTCACGACGAGGTGTAGGAAGAGTGCGTGCGATTTTTGAATTCCTTTTAGCTCCCAGCTTGTCTCAGATGGTTTGTCCGGAAATGCAGGGCCGGCCCAATAATGTCTGTCTTTGCAGAAACGTGCTACGGACTTAAGACATGCACCTCCGTTGTTCTACAGTCCCATCGCTAATGCCTCGATAATGCAAAACCGTTGGGCAGTGACGGAGATATATAGGGGGCATACGAGCAAGGGGAAAATAAAAAAATAATAGAGTAAAAGACATTTGTAAATCACCACGGACACAATCCAGTACAAGTCCGAACGTCATATCTCCGACTCAGCCGTACTTGTAAGACAACCTCACGAACCGTATTTGAATACCATCACCCCACAAAGCTTTGGTCTCATGGTAGCTCCCTTTGGATCGCTAGGTAGTCTAAAAATGCCGCACTAGACCATCAAAGGCTGTTTGTACACGTTAGACGGCTTTGCAGGTCACACGGCCAGGAACCCAATTGTTGTATATATACCGAGGGGATGCTCACTATTGACCTCAGTACACTCTACTGACACACACAAACACACACACTAACAACAACATGGTTCCTCTTCTTTACCTCGCTTTGAGATGCCCCAGCACTGCCTCGGAGAGCAGACTGCGATTTGCTTACCGAAACCGAAGCGCAGAGCTGCTGCAGTCTCCCCAAGGACGAGAAACTTTCGACTGCATGTCCTACGCCTACCAGATTCTCATTGACCCTCGATTGAGATCGCAATATGACGAGTCTGAGGAGCGGGACAGCATTGAGTTCCTGACCGACCTGGTGGAGCAGAACGGAGGAGTTGTCGAGCCCACCGAGTACTTTATGCAGCAGTGGGGTCTTCTTGGTACCGACCGAGGCGAGGAGACTTTCATCTTCAACAAGTTCTCTGAGCAGAAGGGCTGGGAAATCGAGCTCAACATCCTGCCTTCTGCTGACATCGGAATCTACAAGCAGGTGTTCCCTACTAAGCATGTTCCTGCCGTGGAGCTGCATCTGGTCAAGCTGATGGACCCTTCGTTCCTGACCAACGTGATTGCCTCTGGTGAGTCTCTGCATTCCTTCTTTGAGGAGTCCAAGGTCGACTTTTCCGCTCCTTTTGCTACCGAGTTCCTCTACCTGTTGCAGAATGAGCTGGAGGAGACTCTCCATCCTCCCCCCAACTCCAAGGAGGTCGGAATCAAGCATCTGCATGTTTCTGTGCCCCAGAAGAAGCACAAGCAGAAGGGTGCTGAGCTGCAGTACTACGCTGCTGCCAAGAGAGCCGAGCTGGCTGAGACTTGGTTTCTCAAGTCGTGCCAGAACAAGGCCATCCCCAAGACTACCTACATGCACATTCTGTACTACACTGTGGCCTGTGAGCTGCTGGGCAAGCTGGCCCACCAGTGGCACAGTGCTGTTCAGTCTCATCTGTCTTCTTCTGATAGACTGGAGGCTCTGCTTCTGGAGCTCAAGACCAAGACCAGTGACTGGCTTGTGGAGGATGAGAACTCTCTGTCTGAGAACATTGCCAAGACCGGCGAGAACGAGTACAACCAGAACTTTTTCGTCGACTCGGCCTACAACGGATTTACTTACGGCGAGCCTGCTCATCTGCCTCTTCATGAGAGCTTGAGACTGTCAGAGTACAAGTGTGAGCGAGGTAACGGTATGTGGACCGAGCGAGGTTTCTTCAAGGATCTCGAGTTCCCCTTCCGAAACGAGTACTACCGACTTTGGTAAATATGGGGGTTTTCGCTTCTTTTCTTTCTTTCTGTTTATAGCTAACTGTGCAATTTGACTTACTGTACTCCACGGAACGTAAATTAGAGTGATAAGATAATGATAGGATAAATTGGGTGTATAGATTAAGACGGAACACAGTTTTGAAGATAACGTCTGTGAATATAACCAGATATGTAACTTCTCCGCAACATCCATGTCTTTGTTTTATAACCGCCTTGTCATTGTTCAGGTATTCCTGCAAGATCATCCTTGAAACAGACAACGGATAAAGGCACATATTACAGGTAGGAATGTGGGGCTGTGCGGACCGTGGGGGTTCACTATTAGTGTGGGGTAAGGTCGTAGCAGATAATCTGAGACTTGGCAAGTTACACAGAGGTGATAAAGACACGTAACATATGCTCGAATTGACCAATCATTTTTTGTTCATCTATCATTTTTCTGACTCCACTCACCCTTCATCTGTCGTCTCATCCTCTTCACCAATACAAACTTCGGAGACTATCAGAGTTTGACCCCCAAAGCTAATCAGAAGCTTAGTTGTGAGCTTAGTTTGCCCGGCGGGTATTTTTGACAGAACGTCAGATCAGCGACTAGTGAGGGTGAAAAAAATGATTCCCTTGATTCATTGATTTATGAAAATGAGAAATAGACCAAAAACCAGTCGTTTTATGCCTTTTTTCAGCCAACAACGGCCCATCAAAATGTCGTGTTATGATCCCCTCATGCCAAGACCCAAGCTCGAACAAGACCGATAAGGCTGTCAAGTCCGCATCAACATGATAGCGCTTAAATGTGCTTATCCGGGGGAACCCTTGGCATACGAGACACAACATGAGACACTAACAATGATTATATATATATCACTTCGTATCCTACAATTATCCATATCGCACAATGAAATTTATCCCAACAATACGACATGTGGAGAACGACTTATCTGTCGAAGCTACCACCGACGAACAAGAACTCGTAATGGAGTACAGAGACGAAACCAACCGACCGTGGTGGAAGTTCTTTGATGAGTACGAGTATCGACAAAACAAGTACGAGAAATCCGGACACAAATGGTTCAAATGGTTTGATGAAAGAGACTCCAAGGAAGACAAGAAGTTGATCCTCAAGTTGGATCTACTACTTACCTGCTACTCCCTGGCAGTCTACTGGGTCAAGTATCTCGATCAGACTAACGTCAACAATGCCTATGTCAGTGGAATGAGAGAAGATCTTGGTTTCAAGGATAATGATCTGGTTAACGTTCAAGCTATGTACTTAGTTGGTGCAGTCGTTTTTCAACTTCCATTCATGTTCATGCTTCCTAAAGTACCTCTCAACATTGTCATTCCCGCTATGGATCTCTGCTGGGGTATCATGACTTTACTATGCTGCAAAATCCACTCAGTAGCAGCTCTCAAGGTGATTCGATTTTTCGTGGGTGTCTTCGAATCAGGATTCGTACCTACAGCTTACTTCCTTATGGGATCATGGTACAAGCCTTCTGAAGTTGCTAGAAGAGCTGGTTTCTTCTACATGGGTCAATTCCTCGGTCTACTGAGTTCAGGACTGCTAGCCAGTGCTGCTCTAGACCTAGATGGAGTAGGAGGTTTTGAAGGCTGGAGATGGGTGTTTATTGTTGATGCGATTGCTACTTTACCGCTAGCAGTTATCGGTTTTTTCGTCATTCCTGGAACCCCAGATAAGTGTGTTTCGTTGTTTTTAACTGACGATGAAATCAGAAGATGCAGAATCAGAATGCAACCATACGCCAATGAGAATACAGAGACAAAGAAGAAGAAGTTCTTCTCTTGGGAGCTCTGGAAACCACTTTTCACCACCTGGAGAATGCCTGTTCTTGTCTTGGTAGCTTGTATTTTCTTCAACAACAACTCTGGAACGTCTGGATCGTTTATTCTATGGCTTAAGAGTCTCACTGATTCAGAGGGAAAACAAAGATACACCAACCAGAAAATCAATCAACTCTCTTCAGTCGCTCCAGGACTTGGATTCGTATACGTCTACTCAGCTTCACTGTTTGCAGATATGTTCAAATGCAGATGGGGAGCTATAGCTATTACTCAGACTCTCAACTTTATCGGATGTGTCATTTTAGCTGTCTGGGATGTATCAGAAGCTGCCAAATGGTTCGCTTTCTGTCTCCAATACACTTCCTGGTCAATGAGTCCTTCTTATTTCGGATGGGTCAGTGATATCATGAGACATGATCCTCAAGCTTATGCTATTGTCATTGTAGCTATGAACATGATGGGTCAGAGTACTCAAGCTTGGGTTTCAGTGTTGGTGTTTCCCACTAAAGAGTCTCCTCGATTTACTAAGGGATTTGCTACTTGTGCAGCATGTGCCTTTGGTTGTATTATTGGAGGTATTGTCGTCTTGTACTTTTACAAACGAGACGAGAAGAAGATCTGTCATAAGAACGGTATTATTCTGGTCGGATCTACTGTGGAGTATATTGAAGCTGAACAGGAGGTGGTTGATGAGAAGCAGGAGGTTGTTGAGGAGAAACGAGATGCAAAGGTGTCTGTTTCGTCAGATAGTAATTGATGGTAGTTACTTAGGATTAGTTAGATAATTGATAATTGTTAGGTTTCTTAGTTGAGGTAAAGAAAGTAGTGTGGAAATTTCCAACCAGACCCAGAAACTTACCGGGCTGAAATTAATAATATGGGAGAGATAACCACATCCATTTTAATACCATGAAAGGCTATAATATACCTATTATTAAGAGACAAACGGCAAAAATCAAATCTCTTCCGATCCATATACTGTCAACAAACCTAAATTTTATTAAGGTGGTCAGAAACCCGACACTTTTGATCGTCTCAGAATCTCATCTTAAAAGTGCTCCATTGTGATGTATTTTTGAGATAATCTTGAGAGAGCCGGAAAGTGTCAGCTGCTAAAATATCTAAGCCTAAGAATGAACATTGGGTTCACTGTAGAAGTACTCAGTTCTACAACGGTTCCCCAACAAACTTACTGAGGAACTACTTACTCTACCCTTCTCCCAACAAAGACCCAACTAACCATAGCTTATAGAAGCCACATGACTACCCCATAATACCACCAATAGTTCTTAAGTAAAGTCCAATTCCCATACCCCAGCACATTACTATCCCAGCTATCTTTTTTCCAACATCTTTTCCATCCCATTTTCCTCTCTTTTTTCGTCCCTTTCTTCATTTTTTCTTGCTCCCAGTTGTCTCGTGTATAACTCTATTTGCAGGTGTTTTCGGAGAGCCTATTTTTCGTCTTGGAAAAAACCACCGATCTTCATCATGATCCGACTAACCAGACTCCCCAAGGTCGCCACCTTCCTGCGACCGCTCGTTTCCAAGCGCTTTCTCAGCTACACAATCGCCGAGGCGTACAGCGCAAAGCCCCGACCTCCTCACCAGCAGTCCAAGCCTCCCGCTGGCGAAAACAGACCGCCGACCGGTGAAGATGCATTTTTCCATGTCTCCCTGAGCAAGACGGACTCGCAGGATTCATACACATACAGCAGCGCTGCGTTTGGCGTGACGGACGGCGTGGGTGGTTGGGCTGAGATGGGTGTTAACTCTTCGGACTTTAGCTACTATCTCTGTCATGAGAGCTCCAAGCTGGCTGTCCAGAAGGCCGAGGAGGTGGCTGGAGATACTAGCAAGCCTCTGGCGTCGCAGATTTCCCCCAAGACGCTGCTTGTCAACGCTTACAACAAAATCGTCCAGGAAAAGATTGTCAAGGCTGGAGGCAGCACTGCATGCATTGGAGTAGCTGGAGAAGACGGCCAGGTGGCTGTGGCTAACCTGGGAGATTCGGGATTTATGGTGTTTCGAAACGGCAAGCTTGCTGGTGGTTCCAAGGCCCAGACTCATGCTTTCAACACTCCTTACCAGCTGGCCATCATTCCTGATGAGCTCAAGAGATCTGATGAAAGACAGGGTCTCAGACACATTGAGGACACTCCTGCCATGGCCGACCAGTTCACATTCACCGCTGAGGCTGGAGATGTCATTGTGCTTGCTACTGACGGTCTGACTGATAACATGTCTGCTCAGGATACTCTCAAGATCGTTAACGAGACTATGCTGGAGCATGGATCTTGGATCAAGGACGATAAGGAGGGTATCAAGTCTTCCGGCGAGCACAAGGGTGCTATGGATCTGGCTCGAAGAATTGTCATGAAGGCCAAGTCTCTGAGTACCAACAAACAGCATCTGTCACCTTTCGCCAAGGAAGTTCAGCAGGTCATGAAGGTGCACTACATGGGCGGCAAGCCGGACGATATTACCGTGCTCGTGGTGATTGTTAACGAGTAGTCACAAAGGTAGAACATAGCATAATGAGATGGACATAACATGACAATACGGTAACAGCCTATTAGTAGGACTGGTCACAACCAACTAGTCTAGCCTGTAGACAGGGCTAGAGGTATATACTATAAATAAGCCCACCAGGGTGCTTTTCATTCTGTAGCAATTGACAAAAACAAGAACAATCCGGGGTCAAGTACTTTACATGGGGGATACTGGAAGGGCATCAAGGTTTAAGTTTAGTTAAAGTAGAGCCCAACAAAATATGCTTTTCTTAACAACGCATCATTAATGCAGGTGCAAAAAAAATTGGAAATGGAAACTGCAAAAAGAATACAGCTTTGCACAGTGAAAAAATTGCAGCACCTAGGATTCTCGTATGGTCTCCCACTACAATACTAACTAGGCTCTCTGGTGCTTGACTATGGCTGATCGGACGGGAAGCCGTATTTTCACCAGGATATGGCCGCAACTGACAATTTTCGTGTTTGGAGCAATATGTGGGGTTAATTAAGTCACGTGACGCTGTTTTTATTGAACCACGAGATGATTAGAGGTCTGAAGAACATCCCAATGTTTGTATTTTGTTCAAATCTCTTTTCAGGGTTCCATACTGGGACGTGACCTTAATTTGACACCCACACAAAATGGGATTATCTTCAGAGAAAAATATATCCTACCAAGTTGAAATCTATACCATATAAACCAGCAAGAGATGGAGATTCATTTGATACTAATATTAGCCCTGGTAGGCTCTTCAAAACTCTTGTTGAAAGAGATAACAAGATCTCTCACTTTTCAAAACCTAGAAACACACGCCATATTGAATATACGTCTACTGTTGTATTATATTTATATCTAAAGCTTGGCCTTCTCATAAGTAGGATAGTCAATGTATCCCTCCTTGCCGCTGGAGTAAAACGTCTTTCGGTTGTACGGGTTAAGCTTCTCATCCTTCTCCAGTCGCTCAACCAGATCAGGAGTACTGATAAAGTACCGTCCAAAAGCCACCAGAGTCAGGGGGTCCGAAGCAGCAGCCTCCAGAGCAGTATCTCGAGTAAAACCACCTGCTCGAACAAGAGGACCCTTCCAGATTTTTCTGAAAGGCTCGTTGGTCTGCCAAACAACTTCTTCTCGCTTGGTCTTGGTTCCGTTCACCCGAGGCTCAATGAGATGCACGTAGGCCAGTTTCTGACCGTTGTCTGCCCGCTTCTGCAGCTCTCTAAAAATGTACTCAAAAGTAGGCAGAGTGTTGACCTGATCAACCTCCACATCCTGAACATCAGTCCAAGGAGACAGTCGAATAGCAAGCTTATCAGCACCGATAGCAGCTGAAATAGCGTCCACCACCTCAAGTGAGAAACGGCATCGGTTCTCTATGCTTCCTCCGTACTCATCAGTTCGGTGGTTGGAGTTCCAGTGAATGAACTGATCAGGAAGGTAACCGTTAGCAGAGTGGATCTCCACACCGTCAGCACCAGCCTTGATAGCGTTCTTTGCAGCATTGGCGTAATCTCTAATCTTCTGCTTGATTTCCGCATTGGTCAAAGCCCGGATCTTGTCTCCAAACTTATCACCCTTCTGAGGAATAGCAGAAGGACCAGCAAAGGGAAGACCCTGCTTCTCCAGAACCTGCTGGTTGGCAGTTCGACCGAGATCCCACAACTGGATGTAAAACTTGCATCCCTTGGCGTGAACTGCATCAATCACCTTCTTCCATCCAGCAACCTGAGCCTCGTTCCAAAGTCCAGGAACATGTCCTCCAAATGTCTTCATTCCACCAGCACCAGGCGAAACGTATGTTGCCTCAGCAACGAGAAGAGTGCCAGGAGCCTGAGATCGCTGAACGTAGTATTCAGCCTGGAGATCGGAAGGGACTCCTCCTTCATCGGCTCTGAATCGGGTCAAGGGAGCCATAACCACTCGGTTGAGCAGTTTTGTGTCACCTACTGTGATGGGCGAAAAGAGGGCAGCCGGCATGTCGTTTGTGTGTGTTTTGCAACGTCTTTCTAGGTCAATTGTGTGTTGCAGGGGGTGGTAGAGTGTCCTTCTTTTGGCCCAGCTTTATATTTATCGTTATGCACGATCATGCATTGCGCCCAATAACCGTGTGGGGAAACGGTGTGGATAAGAGTGTGGACCCAGACAAAGATAGGTCGATGCAGGAGACATGGATAAGGCAGAGGGAGTTGCCTTCGATGTACCAACGGGATATGGGGTCTCTGGGCTAATGACGATACAGATTGAGAGGGATCGGCGTTAACGCACTTAAATGCGATAGTGAACTTTGATGATGACGAAGGGAGCCACACTTTAAGCATATAGGGCCGTATTTGTCAGCATGTTAATACCGGAGAAATGTATTCCTGGGCTGTGTTTACGTTTATTGAGGGGTTTAAAGTCGATTGGGACACTCATGTTATACCGCATAGTTGAGGCTGTTCTTTGCTATTGCATTTACTTAGCCATATGTTGAAGAACACTAATTACAAGAAGGACATTACGTCACATGCAAAAATGTCCTCTACGCATGTACAGTAAGTCATAATCGTCAGTACATTCATTATCTATCTATCTATCTATCTTTTCTTACGACTGCCCTCCCAAACCAGCCACCATTGTCAACGACCAAGCAAGGGACGTACCAGGGTCCAGCCACTTGTTCTGGAAACCCTGGGTGAAGAATCTGTGAGCAGCATTGGGGTCGAAAATACCACGATCCAGCTGCAGAGTACCCTTCCAGCCACTATCGACCCAGTTGATGAAACCAGCAACCCGCTGGTTCCATGTCTCTTTGACGAAAGTAGGATCTCTGATGAAAGCAGAAATGGGAGTAGTAGGAAGAGCATGAATACCGATAATATACTCGGGATTCATACCAAAGTACGTCGAATGATCAGCCTTGTTCTCAAACGAAATACCAGGCACCTTGTTCTTGATGAACTTTCGCGGCTGGTTGCGGTTGTTGTCCTTCATGTACCAGTAGATGTTCATGGCTCGTTTCATGATCGCCAGCTGGAGATTGGCTCGAGCTTCCATGGCAGGATTGCCACTCACATTGCCCCACAGCTTGATAGCATATACCGAATGGTAGTCCTCAGAAGAAGACTCCTCATCTTTACCGTCTGCAGAAAGATAGAGACCCTTGGCCCAAGAGTGACCAGACCACCAGTCGAAAGCACGATGAATAGGAAAGCTCTTATCATCCTTGCTGGGGTTGGCGTAGTCTCTGACGAGATTGTCGACCCACTGGCGGTTCTGACTGAGCCATCGTCCGTCTCCAATCTCTCTGTCCACTTTAGCAATGATGGCAGCAGCATGAACAAAGTACCCGTAGTGGAAATGATGGTCGTTGTAGAAGGAGTTTCCAAAGTCTGCCGTAGGGTCCTTTCCAAGTCCAGCAGTGGATACCAGACCCTTCCACGTCGTATCATAAGCTAGAGGGTTCTGTTGTCGGTTGTTGGCAAACACAGCAAAAGCGGTCTTGAGACGACCCAACAAATCACGTGCTCGATTCTTATCTCCAACCACATCGTTCAAGACAATCAACAATTGTGCAAACTTGTCCAGACCCTTTCCAGAGAAGTACATGGAGTCCAGGTTCGTCTGCGAGTTGATATCCTGTCGCATTTCGTTGTTGGCAGCATTGGCGATCATCTGACGGACAGAAGCCTCTCCCAAACGAGACTTGTAGCCCGGCAGAACGGCTGTAGGTAGGAACCCAACATCTCGAGGAAGTTTCTCCACCATGGTGAACTTATCAGTGATGAAACCTCGCATCTGGCCCTTGGCAGGAGAATCCAACACTGCCTGGGTCCAGGAAGACACCATGTTGTCTGTCATGGACTGCACCTGATGCTCCAGAGCGTACATGAGCGGCTTGCCCTTTGTGCTCTTTCCAGCATGCTGAAAGTTGATGTTGTAGGTACCTCGAAGTCCGTCCTGATCAATGTTTCCAGAGACAGATGCACCCACAGCATAACTTCCCGCTGCAGCGTCCAGAGCGTACTCTGCAGAAGAGTCAGGCAGAGCGGCAACCTGAACAACAAAAGTGCCCTTGTTGGTTCCAACGAGACGGTTGTTGGAGCTCAGAGTGAAGTGAAGCGACTGGCCAGGCTCAGTAGTGACGTACATGAGCCAAGTAACTCCGTTGTTGAGAATCAGTCGGTACTTGAGCAGATCTTTTCGAATCGAAGTCTCCTGAGTCACTCGAGCAAAACCCACCTGAGAAGCAAGCACAGGAGTCACTCCATAGTACTTTGCAGTGACCATTCCCATTCCACGCACCAACGGAGTCCACATTTTGAGCATGCCGCTTTCATCAAGCGTGTTGGCATTGACGCTCATATGGTCCAACGAGTCCATTCGCATGGAGATCGTCGACGAGAACTCTCGTGCACTGAATACCATGGACATGATGCCCGACGGGTTGAAGTAGAACTGTGCAGGGTCACGGTGAGGGTCAGGCCCATACACCACCTGACTGGAGCGAGTATGTGAGATAGCCAGCCCCGAAAACCCGTCCGCTCTCGACCACCACACGCTGTAGGGGTACACGTACGCTGGTAGAGTACGTGTGCCTAGCAACATGTTTGTGTAAAAGTTGTTTGTCGGTACTGCTCCTAGAGGACTAGAAGAGCCACCAGTGACAAACGGCGGGAGTTTGACAGGGTGTTCTCGTCTAGAAAAGAGATTCAAGGGGGCAGCTGTGGAGATCGGAACAAACGGGTTGCCGTTGAAACGGGCTCCAAACGGAGTTTGGCGTTTTTCAAGCTCGACATTGTGTTCGTTAGAATCCGGGCCCTGCGCCAGCGCACCAGCCGTCCCCAAAAAAATCAGTCCTAGAGAGATTCTCATCTGACCAGCAGTAAGCTGAGTTAGTAGGTAACCATGGCAATGTAAAATATCGTGGTGTCGGAGATTCGGTGATTTGTGATTTAGGTGTTTCAGGCCGGAACTTTTTGCCGTTTGAGGAAGCCAAGAAGTGCGACATTCAAAGCAGATAATACTCACAGAGCTTGACCAGCAAGAGAAGAAGTAAACAAAGCGAAGCTAGGAGGAAAACGCTGCCTAGTGGACGAATGGTACTGAGTGTGATGTGTGAGAGGGAGAACGAGTCAGACAGATATATAGACAGTGGGTCCTACATCAGATGTTGTTTCCTCAGCTGACTAACAGGTGTGAGGGAGTGTGGTGATTTGACTAGTCAGATAAGGTGAAGAAGGTAGTGGAACCACACGGAGATGTCGGAAAACGTAACTGAAGTGGCCCAAAGGGTATAAACAAGGTATCTGGAGGTATACAGAAGGTATCTGAAGGTATCTAGAGTGCTTTGAGGGGGTATTTAGGGGGCATTCATCCGGTATCACGTTGTTCTGATATTGTTGTTTTTCCATCTCAAGCCTCTCAGCCGATCAACCCAAAATCCGATAGGCTATAGCTAAGCCCCATGAGCCAAGCCCCATCGGCTTAATGTCAGCTAAGCGCCAAGCAACACCGTGGGTTGGTGATCTGCTGTGAGTGGACAGCAGGAGTTATCGTCAATATGAGATGAAGAGGTACAAACTCTATTGGGGTCTTGGGGTGGGGTTCGCGTGCTTGAGTCACATGACTTGTAATAAATATTTGTCCACTTGACAAAATATCAGCTAACTGTGCCACTTGTCATTAAATATATTTTCTCATATTTATATCCACCATCCTCCAGTGTTCTGCTTCACACTTCTGTAGGCTCGTACTCTGCACTTTATCAAAGTTTGTTTGGTGAAATTTCCGATCTCATCACCATCACACCATGCTAACCGTACCCTCGACACTATCCACTCAGACGGTCAACTACCTTGTTGCTTCTGGTCTTGTTGGAGCTGGCGTCATTCTGGGACGTTATGTCATCCCTCGAGCTGCCACTCCTGCTCCTCGAAAGCTCAGTGCTCGAAGACTGTCTTCTTCCTCGATATCGTCTTCTGAGGCTGACTCTTCCGAGGACGAGTTCACTGAAGAGGATATCAAGCAGCTGCAAGCTCACGAAGACAAGGCTCGAGGTGAGCTGAAAATGGTTCTGGTGGTTCGAACTGACCTGAAAATGACCAAGGGAAAAATCGCTGCCCAGTGTGCTCATGCTGCCCTGGCTTGCTACAGACAGTCTTCGGACCTCAAGCCCAAGACCACTAGATCGTGGGTACGATGGGGTCAGGCTAAGGTGGCTCTTCAGGTTCGGTCTGAAGAGGAGCTTTTTGAGCTCAAGAGACAGGCTCTGGAGAGAGGCATCATTGCGTGTGTTATCCGAGACGCTGGACGAACTCAGATTGCTGCTGGAAGTGCTACTGTTCTGGGTATTGGCCCTGCTCCTAAGAGTGAGATTGATCGGGTTACTGGACATCTCAAGTTGCTTTAAGCGTAACAAAACCATCAACCAGCACTGTATATAATGAGTGAGATAGAGCTATAATAGATAGATAGTGACAAATGACTATACACACAGCAGCTGTTTGAAGCTACAGACATACTATATCCACCGGTAAATCGTTCAATTCATAAATTAATGCATACTATATACAATGCTCACCCCCTAAACACACAGGACCAGCTCGCCTGTAAACCTATTCGCCCTCTCAACACCCATACTAACCAGTCTATCTCCTCTCTCCAACTCCATATCCCCAACTTCCACCTCAACCTCCATATCCAAATCAATGCAGTATGCTCTTGCTCGAGTCGACAACTTCGTGATCGGATCTCTCTGGTACGTCAAAGCAGGTCGGGTAACTACACACTTGTATGCAAAGTTCTCCTGAGTCTCCATCCACAGAATCTTCCAGTACCGCTCAACAAGCTGAGTAGTACGGTCTGTGAGTCGTTGTCGAGGCCGTAGATACTGTGTGTACACTTCTCTGAGCTGTTTGGGCTTCAGAGCTCTAGGCAGTTCCAGAATCATTTTTGGATACTCTCCTTCCAAGACCTGTACCATATCATCTTGGATAGATCTCCAACGTTCAGATCCAGGAGTGTACTCTTCTTTTCCAGAATTCGACAACCAATCGTTTTTAGGCGTGCTTCTAAGAGTAGCCAGGTCAACCACCTCTTTTCCATGCAGTTTCAAAGCAGCCAACCGTGAGTGTTTACACAAAAGTTGATGCTGGTTGACGATATCCTCTAGAGAATCCACAGGAGAAGCTATCTGGATAACAGCATCTAGTCCTAGCGACTCATGAGGGCCTGGCAAGTTTGAAACATGCTCTTTTTCGAAATAAAGCGACTGGATCTTTCTGTTCAGAGGATGATTGTCTTTATTTCCATGCAGAGGATCATGCTGTTGTCTGTAAAGCACATCAACATTATTGTCAGCAGCGTAAATAGCTCCTAGACGGTTGATGAGAATTCTGGCCTCGCTGAGCACATCCATGTTATCTTGAGCATGCAACAGAGTCACCTTTTCTTCTCTAGGAGCAATCTGGTCGTCAATGTGCTTGCTATTGCCCAAGAAGATAGACCGAGGCAGTTCAGGCACTTCACCAGCATGATACATGAGGGAAGCTGACTTGTTGGACCGTGCAAAACCAGGAAGAGCTCCATTTTCGATTCGACTGTCGTAATGATCCTGCAGTAAGTTCCTTAACAAGATGGTCAGTCTGTTTGTACGAGGACCCTCTTCCATCATTTTGAAGTGCACTTTTCCAAAAGAAACGTGCACTGACGCAGGAGAAATGTAGCTGGGAATCGTTCCATCCTCCAGTTTGACAGTCACAGTCATCACTCTATGTTCAGCGTCGCCTGTCAGCTCCAAATCGTCAACGATACTGTCTGGAAGCATATCCAGTCGTCCTTCAACAGTGTCCAGAGCGTAACTTCTCTGACCAACAACTGACATGACTTTACTGTCCACAGGCACAGTCTGAGTCACGTCAGGAACATGTAAATGCAGAAACACAGGCTCCTGTTCGTCATAAACAATCTCAAAACCCATATGTCTATCCAATAGAAACGCTTCGTTTTTCCACGTCTCCAGAAACTGATTGGAGGCTTTAGATTCATACTTGTCGCTCATCATGTACTTTCGCGAACAGTAATCGTAGTAGTCAGAATTACCATCTGTCAACTCCACCAGTTGAGCAGGGGTGATGAAGTCAGGTCTCAATCTGTTTCTAGCAAATGCAATATCATGAGGTCCAGCTAGAAACACAGAGCCTGTTCCTGTCAACGTAGCTTCATTAATACGCTGAAGAAACTGCCTCACCACAAACGTATCATGTGCAGTACCTCTTCCCTCATACTCCTCCTTGTACCAGTGTTCGATGATTTCCGGAACCACCCATCGCAGTTTTCCATGAGGGTACTCCACGTAGTGTCTCAGAAAAGCCACCACCGAGTCCCACGTTTCGTACGACTGTTTCTCTGTAAACAGCGCTCTTAGAGGAAGATGTCTATGTTGCTCATTGGCAGTAGACTGAAGATATCTCTGAACAATGACTGTAAACTCTCTGATAGACTTTGCAGCAAAAGAGGGCTGTACCACTCGCTCCAGCTTAGCCACAGTGTCAATGGGAAGCGCGACATAGTTCAAAGGTGACCATGAATCGTAGTCTGCCGTCTGAGCATAGTCACACTTGAAGAAGCGAGGCGAGTTGACTATAGCGATATGGGAAGCTAGAGCAGCAGCAGACCAAGCATACGTGTGACGAGCGGGGTAAATCTTCAATACCTCGTCTGTAAACTCCTCCAGGTTGATGGACCAAGGAATCGTCTGTTTAGCCAGAAGCGTATGGATAGTACCCATCTTAGCCATAACCACTTCATGGTACAGAGTGACTGACGAGAGAAACGCCCTGAGGTCTTTGTGTCGGTCCTTTTCGCTCTCTTTGGTTGTGAATCCATAAAGCCCAAACGTGACGCAGTCCACAGGCACTTCTCTCTTGATTCCATCACTGTCCAACATCTCCAGAGTGAATGGGTTTCGCTGAGTCACAACTCCCCAGTATGCTCGTCCAGCGACTATAGCCTCCACAAAGTCACCACTAGCCAGTTGTCGTAGTCCACAAGCCTCTGGAGGGAGATAAAACGGTGGTCGAGGGCTGAGTTGGATGCGTTTTCTTTTTTCCAGGTCCAGTTGTGAAAATGCCGAGTCCGTTGAAACCGGATGAAACGTGTGTTGGTGCATGTGCCGTGTGCGGAGACGCGGTAGCGTGCGCACGCTCCTTTTTGGCCGGGGCACGGACCCCCAGAGTCGTTTCATGCTGACTGAGTGAAGATGATTTGATTTGGTTTTAGATTTTCATGCATTGAATATTTCACTGGGGAGAGTGGATGGTAAGAAAAGTGTGTTAATTTTGAAACGGAAAAGGGGTGATATCACGTGATAGACCTGTTTGAGGTATTTCCGGGGTTATTTTCGCTCCAGCTCTACTCAATCACGTGACCAACAGTGCTCTGTTGTGCTCTTCTACACCTCCAGACAATATAAGGTTTGGTCAGCACATGAGCTTGACGGACATGGACATGACGAGAAGGCTATCCAACAAGACGACAGAACAGAACAACACTACAACTACAACCAGTACCATACAACTGACACAAACACAGCCATCACGACACACACAGACCACAGTTATATTTAGTCATGCTCGCACCACCTGACTACTTTGGAGTTGTGGAGGACGGAGTCTACCGCTGCTCAGCTCTCACCACCCTCAACTTTGCATTTCTCGAGACCCTCGGTCTGCAAACAATCATATCTCTCAATCCCGACCGGCCGCCAAAACACATCCGAGGGTTCTGTTCGGAGCAGGATATCAAGTTGGTTCATGTGGGTTTACGTCCTTGGAGGGCGTCTAGCAATGCTTTAGTTCTGTCTGAAGACTTGCTACAGGACTCGTTTGACTACGTGTTGGATAAAACGTCGTATCCGATTCTGATTCTGGACTCTACAAACGCCTTTGTCGGTGCTCTGAGAAGAATGCTCAAGTGGAACTACTCTTCTGTAGTTGCCGAGTACCGTATTTTCTCTGGAGCAAAGTCCCACTACATGGCCGAGATTTTCCTGGAAATGATCGATATCAAGTGTGTGGCTCTTGACGGCGAGTGTGCGATTGTGGATGAGGAAGATGAGCCGAAAAGTGCTGCCAGTGGGCAGTTTCTGGGACCTTCTTCGCCGGAGTTTATGAGATCGAGAATGTACTCTGTCACGTCAGTCATGAGCAACATGAACTCGAATCCGGTGCAGACGGTGATCATCAAAGTGCCGGAAGAGGAGCTGCTACCCGACTGGTTCAAGTGCCAGAGAGATATGTGGCTGGAAGAGCAGGCCGAGAAGGATAGAGTGGAGTTTTAGACGGAGGATTAATTTATTGTGATGAATGTAGAGACTGTAAAGTACGATAGCTAAGAGGGCATAGAGATGCATAGCTGGTGTATATTCAAAAGCAGGCTGAACGTAGGCATCTGGAAGACACGCTCGGAACTACGACTAACCCTAGACTACCCTTACAGTATCATGCAGTTCTAACAATTGGGTATTTCAGAGAATCGGGGTTGATCAGATTTGGTAACTGTTACTATCAGTTGCGTGGACTATGGTCTATACTGGTAGATGGTTTTTAAAAGTGACAATCTTAATGAGAATACAAGGCAGACTTGGTTGTACGTTACACACTATAAATACAACCAGACACTACAACTACAACTCTCTACAGTCGTGCATCGTACATCGCATGCTTCGCATGCTCCGTACTCCGCACTCTCCGTCATAACAATTAGTAACGTACATACTTACGCATCAATAAGGTTCTCCGTCTCGATAATCTCCTCCGTGTCCTTGTTGGCAAACTCGTCAGACTCTCGGTCGTAGAACTCGTCAATGATCTTGGGGGAGATTCGGTTGAGCATCTCCTTGGGGTAGATTCGCAGCAGCTCCCATGCAAGGTCAAGAGACTCGAAGATGGTTCGGTCCTCGTAGGGTCCCTGGGACACAAACTGCTTCTCGAACTTGTCGAGGAACTCCAGAGAAAGCTTGTCTTCGGTGGACAGAGCCTCCTCTCCGACGACGGCCTTCATGGCGGCGGCATCCTTACCAATGGCGTACTTTGCGTACAGCTGGTTGGACACATCTCCGTGGTCCTTTCGGGTTCGGCCTTCTCCAATGGCCGACTTCATCAGACGAGACAGCGAGGGCAGCACGTTGATGGGAGGGTAGATACCTCGGTTGTAGAGCTGTCGGTCGACGGAAATCTGGCCCTCGGTAATGTAACCGGTAAGATCGGGAATGGGATGAGTGATATCATCGTTGGGCATGGTCAGAATGGGGACCTGGGTGATGGAACCGTTTCGGCCCTCGACTCGGCCGGCTCGCTCGTAGATGGTCGACAAATCGGTGTACATGTAACCGGGGTAACCTCGTCGACCGGGCACCTCTTCTCGGGCAGCAGACACCTCTCGCAGGGCGTCGGCGTACGAAGACATATCGGTCAGAATGGTCAGCACGTGACGCTCGGTCTGGTAGGCCAGGTACTCGGCGGTGGTGAGGGCCAGTCGGGGGGTAATGATTCGCTCAATGGTAGGATCGTTAGCCAAGTTGAGGAACAGGGAGGTTCGCTCCAGAGCTCCAGAAGCCTCGAAATCCTGCTTGAAGAACCGCGACGTCTCCAGGTTGACACCCATGGCGGCGAAAACAATGGAGAAGTTTTCCTCGTGACCATCGTGGACATCCTTGGTGGGTCGAACCAGACCGGCCTGTCGACAAATCTGGGCGGCGATTTCGTTGTGGGGCAGACCGGAGGCGGAGAAAATGGGAATCTTCTGGCCTCGGGCAATGGAGTTCATGGTGTCGATGGTGGAGATACCCGTGGAAATCATTTCCTCGGGGTAGATTCGAGAGTAAGGGTTGATGGGAGAACCGTTAATATCAAGGTAGTCCTCGGCAAAGACCTTGGGACCGTTGTCAATGGGTCGGGCAGATCCGTCAAAGACTCGTCCGAGCACATCCTCAGAAACGGCAATCTTCAGGTTCTCTCCGGTGAACTCGACCTTGGTCTTCTTGACATCGATACCAGAAGTACCCTCAAAGACCTGGACAATGGCTCGAGAGCCTCGCACCTCCAGAACCTGACCGGCTCGCTCGGAACCGTCGGGCAGAGTCAGGTTGACAATCTCGTTGTAACGGGGGAACTTGACATTGTCGAGAATGACAAGAGGACCGTTGACACCGCCGACAGTGTTGTAGTTGAGTCGGGGGGTGATTCGGAAGTCCTGGGTGACAGCGGACTTGTTGAGCTCAAAGAGCTCCTTGTCCGTCATTCGAGCAGAAGTCATTGTGTTGATGGATGAGTGAGGTTGGAGGTGTCGACGACATGCAGCAACGTGATACGTTACCCTGGGAAGTTAAAGTCATGTGACCGGTTGGGCCTAGAGCCAAAACCGAGGCATTGGGTATTGGGTAGGTGGAAAATGGTGCCATATGTGTACTCATCAGGGTCACCAGATGTATATAGGCAATTTTTTCACCCATTTTTTCACCCCTACACACCCATTGACTGTGCCGTTGTCCTCTCGCTACTGCCCCCTTTCACTATCTAAACATCTTTAGCTTCCTCCCAACCAACCTCCCGCTTATGCAAACTTTAATGCATGACGAGATGGACTCCGATGAATATGACGGAGATGTCATATGAGGGTGTTACAGGGAGGTTTCCGGGTATATTAAAGCTCAATTGCATAATAAAAGAGCGATCGTTTTACAATATGCAATTTTTTCGGGCATACAACCCCTCTAATACGGCAAAACATAGACTGAAAAAACGGCGTCACGTGATCATACCTTCAGCGAGCAGCCGCTAACTGTTCAAAAAAATAAAAAAACGCGCCGATGGTTTAGTGGTAAAATCCATCGTTGCCATCGATGGGCCCCCGGTTCGATTCCGGGTCGGCGCAATTTGGTTACGGCCATATCCTGGTGAAAATACGGCTTCCCGTCCGATCAGCCATAGTCAAGCACCAGAGAGCCTAGTTAGTATTGTAGTGGGAGACCATACGAGAATCCTGGGTGCTGTAATCTTTTTGCCAGAGCCATAAGCGAAGCGTTGGCTCTGTTCTACTGCCTGTATGACTTTCTTTTTTTGCTTCTTGGCTCAAGAAAAGTCCTCAATACTGCTGATTGAGATTATGCTACGATTTGTCTGTATAATTTGCTCTCTTGGGCTGTTATATCAAGAGCCAACGCTCCGCTTATGGCTCTTCCCCTTTACGTTGCATGGAAGTGGACCCACTTTATCGTCTTGCAGGGTTCCATGCCTGTTCCATAGCTGTTTCACTCTCTTTATTTATATCTACTACACTACGCGTGAGGCGGAATTATATCGTTTAATATTGCAACATTTATTAATAAATAAGAACTCGACTAGGCATGGGCACCGGGCATCATGATAGGCTTGGGGATGAGCCACTTGTAAGTGGACTGAGGAGTGGCCACACCTCCAAAGCCGTTCCAGCAGCCCAGGAGTCCAGTGGAGATACAGAATCCGCCTCCGGCCTGGATCAGCTTGGGGTTGTTGTTGAAGTAACCAGCGGCGAGGAAGATGACAGCGAGATCAAGCGAGACGAATAAGATGAAGAAGGCCACTGTTGATTTTAATGTACACAGTGTCATGAGAATGGCGAAAATGAACCAGCCCATTAAGAACAAACCCACAGCTTGGCCAAACTCTTCCTCGGTAGCGTAGTATTTATCCAGACCAATAGGCAAGTTGAGCATAGCCCAGGACCACCAGAAACAAGCAAAGCACATAAAGACGGTAGCAGCAAAGGTGTTCTCAGCGACGATTTCCCAGATTCCAGCAGTAAACTCGACCAGACCGCCTCCAAAGACGGCACAGCCAACCATAACGTTAGGAGCATGCACTCCTCGGGCGTTGACAAGACACATGCCCAGAATAAAGATAGTGACAGAGAAGGAGAAAAGACCAATGGGAGCAGCGTTACCAAACTTTCGAGAAGGGGTAGGAGCAGAACCGGGGTTGAAGGTGCCTCCAAAGGCTCTCATAAAGTCCTCCTTGTGGTACCGAGAGCCGGCAATGTGGATGTACTCGTTGTTTTCTCCCGAGGTCTGAACCTGGGCAATCTTCTCCATGTCGTTCAGAGACGACTGTGACTCGCCTCGCTCCAGATCGATGTCGATAGGATGGGTCATTGTTGGAGGGATAGATTTGATGGACGAAATTGTGAAAGTAGCTGACTGAAGCAGATACCGATACAGGGAGCTCGCAAAGGGTTTATATATTGCTGACGAGAGAGTCGTGGCTCTTGTAGATGTGGGGTAAAGCGTGCATATACCTCGATGGAGTTGCTTCTTTGTTGTAGAGTGGAGGGAAATAATATACAGTGGGGAGGAGCGTGGCTGTGGGGTAAAAACGAAGCGCCAAGAACGGATATCGAGTTTTCAGACAAGAGAAATCGGATTTTGAGTGTCTTTTTACTCTCACAGCCCATCCCAGCCACTCAGCGGAGCAGCGGAATGTCTCATGTAGCATGCATTAACTCTCTATAGCTCAGTGGAGAGCCTCAGAGTTTCTCCGCTAAGTTAAGAATTATACTATGGTCTAGATCCCGGCGACCTGTTGAGTTTGGCAGTGCCCGACGTGACGCCGTTTGTGTCTATGTGACTTCATCAGTCATTTTCCATCAGCGTGGAAAAGTCGACTACTCGACGCCAAGGGCACTACAGGCGGCTTGGCAACCTTGGCGAGCCGCATTGGCCTCGCATAAATTCCCTTTCCACCTGTCCGGCTTGAGAAAAAAAAAGGTTTTCCAAAAGCTGGGGTATATCGCAAAAGCCTTGTGTTGAGACAGGGAAAGAGAGGTAGCAAGGCTGACAGGTTTTTGCTGGTTAGTCTGTAAGGCTGATGATCTAGGAGTAGTGGATCAGCCGTATGAGGGGACCCAGATCGTTTTAGATCTGTAACGGTTTGTGTGTTTTCATTTTCTTTGGTGTTTTGTTCTACTCGATTTCTTCCATTTGGCTCTGTTTCTCCTCTCATTATTCCTTTGCTCAGGCTGGTGAGGGATATGACGACAGATTATAGGGCTCGGTAGGATCACGGTGAGTTTATTTCCGGCTCTTTGTTCCTCCCTCCTTTGGTGCAGCTCACACGTCCCCTTGGACCTTCTTATTGTGGGGTAAGACACGTTCAAAAACCTTTTTCCAAACCCAATCCTGTTCTCGGAGAATGACCGGACAGAAGACGGTACGTAGATGGTAGGATCGTATCAAAACATAACAAGAAAAAAACTACGCAAATCATGGGAAACGAGGTAAACCAAGGTATTCACAAGCACCTCACTACTTCTAGACTGCACCTATAGCTTCTGCGGTATAACTAATGTATGTACATACGCACTTAGAGCAGCAGCATCTCTTCGCAGTCGCTAATCATCGCGTAAGCTTGGCAGGAACGTGCGTCGATCGACGTGAGTCGCTTGCACCTCCTGGCTTTGTGTAAATCGGATGCTATAGCTAAGTGAGTTTCCGTTCCGTCTGTAGCTTAAGCGGTAAGAATAGTAAGAAGTGGGGGTCACCTATTGAATACAGACAAATGACGCATTTCAGGATCTTCAGGAGTTGACTTTTAGCATGTAGCTACCGTACAAAACAGCCCTGCCAAGTCTTACTAACCATTACTCAATAACACGTTGTGCCATTAGTTCACCATACCGTACAGCCAAGCATCTAATGTCTCAGCGGAGATGAAAAAACTACTTGGTGACACTTTTACGCTGCATCGTCGTATAGTCCATCCCTCAACCCGCCTCCACCCTATCGTACAGTTATATGTCCGTGTGCGCATACCTCGGCAATACCACGGACCTATACATAGCTCCACTTAGCAAGAGGCTGAAGAAAAGAGGGGAAGGGGACAAGAGATCTACAAATGAGGGTGTTTTCACACCAACGGATTCGTCTACCCCTCTTATAATCCCTCCAAACTACATTCTGTTGAGTGAGATAGACTGAGTGGGTCTCATTCTATTATGCTATGGAGTTATGCTATTGGCGGAATTCATGAGTGAATTGATTGGGTGAGGCAGCACATGCATCTTCAACTTCGGAAATCGTTCGATAATGCTTCGCATTATCTCACTCACTATCTCTCCACCTTTTCTCTATACTTCACCTCTGCCCCCTTTGGCAACGTCTTCAGCAACTCACTATGCCCCTTTCGGTCCTCAGGCACTGCTGGAGTCGTGCTTTTCTTGGTGAAGCTGAAAATGCTGCTCTGACTCTTGCCCTTTTTGGCTTTGGCAGGTTTAATCGACGCAGCAGCAACCTGCGACATTTTCTTGACAGCGCCTCCGTTTTCCACGTCAGATGCTCGTTTGAAGCCGTTGGCAGTTAACGACTGCTTGGCATTCTCCATCATGAGCTGAGAGGCAGTCACAAAACCAGTCATTACAGGAGGAGCTTTAACCACACTACCCATCTCGTCAATGGGGTCTAGACCGAGAGACTCAAGCAGAGAGTTTACAGACTCTGTAGACCACTGGGGAGTGGCTGTCAGGCCTGTCACTGCTTCGGTGATGAAAGCACTGGGCTCTCCTTCTCGAGAATACGACATGTAGAGAAGTCTCTTGGCACGTGTCAAAGCAACGAAAAACAGCCTTCGTTCTTCATCAATATCCGAGTCAGCCATGCGCATAGGCAAATCTCCTTCCATAAGATTCGGGACAAACACCACAGGCCACTCTAGACCCTTAGCTCGATGGATAGTAGAGATAACAACACCGTTTTCATTGTTGGAGCTGTCGGATCTGAGAGCTGTGGAGTTGAGAAACTGTCCAAGGGGTGAGAGTTGCTCAGTATAGTCGCCTTCAGTGTCCCACAGATTGACTTCGGCTGCCTCAGTAATGACAGCAAAACGGTCGGCTATTTGACCAATCTCAGCAAGACGTTCGTAGGCTTTTTCACGTGCTCCAAGAGAGGAAACGTAAGCGTCCAGACCCACTTTGTCCAGTAGATACTCGATAACTTCGTCCATGTAGTGCTCTTTAGAGTTGACCATATCTCTGATGTGATCAACATGGTCCATGAAAGAACGAAGACCTTCAAACGAGTTTTGGGTGATGTTCAAGAGTCCCTTTCGGTGAGCTGCGTCGTGCAACAAATCGTATGTAGACTGAACTCCATAATTGTCGTCCAAATACTGTTGAATCAAAAAGGCTGTTTTTCCAGACAATCTTCTTCTAGGGTTGTTCATAGCCTCGATGAAAGCCATACGATCGTCATCTGAGTATGCACATCGTAGGTAGTTGAGCACGAGTCTGATATGAGACTTATCCCAGAAGTTAGCTCCTCCTTCAGCCAAGTAACAGGGGATATTGGAAGAGTGGAGAGCTTCTTCAAACATAACAGCTTGTCTGTTTGTACGACACAGAATAGCAACCGAACCATACGGCAGTTTGTTCTTTGTCACCCTCCTCAACTCCTTAATCGTCTCTGCTACTCCTACTGCTTCCTTGAACTTGTTGGGGTACTTTGTAAGTTCAGGAACAGCAGCAAATTCAGAGTGACCAATGAGTTTTCTAGACTGACCACATCCTCCGTATCGAGCTGTATCTTGCGAAATCACCTCTTCAGCAAGTGTCAGAATACCATTGGTTGATCTGTAATTTTCAGTCAGAAAAACCACCTCAGTGTCAGGATACATGTCTCTCATTTCCTGAAAGTTACGTTCAGTAGCGAATCGGAACTTGTAGATACTCTGGTCTGGGTCTCCAATGACAGTTACAGATCTAGTTGGGGTATGTCTAGAAAATAAATCCACCAACTCCATCTGGATCTTGTTTGTATCTTGAAACTCATCCACCAGCACTGTTTCCACCTCGGCAACAACCTCAGGATGCTTTCTAATGAGTTCTGCGGTCTTTGTAAGGATATCGTCGAAATCAATATGATTAGACATGTCTAGTTGCTTCTGGTAAAGTCTCAGAGCATCATCTGAATCCTCTGGAGACATGTTCACTTTAAGCTCGGAAATGTAACTTTTCATTTTAAACGGAGAAAACAAAGAAGTGAAATCTGATTCAGATCCGGACTTGGATTTCCCAGATTCAGACTCGGATTCCTCAGGTAACCCCTTCTTGGTTCTCTCCATGGCCTTCAATTGTTTCTGGACTCGTTTGAGATGCGCCACCTGCTGAGCATCATCAGCAATGCCAAACCGGGGTCTCAAACCCACCTTGTCTCCATGTTTCTGTAGCAGCTTGTAGCAGATGGAATGGAAGGTGCCCGCTTTGACGAGTGAAAAATCCGTCTTTGAACCTGCCAGCAAACTCCCCAGACGCTCCTTCAGCTCATCGGCTGCCTTGTTGGTGAATGTAGTGACAACAATACCTCGAGCAGGTACTCCCTGTTCAAGCAAATGGGCTACACGGCTCACCAGCGTTTTAGTCTTGCCTGTACCCGGTCCAGCGACGATTTGCAGTACCGCGTCCTTCTTGAAAGACGCTGCCCGGTACTGAGCCGCGTTCAAGTTGCCCCGAATAGTGTTGAGCATGTCTGTCATGCGTGTGTGAGTGGAATGCCGTTTTCTGATTTCGTTTGTCGCTTTCCAGTTGTTTTCCAGTCGCTTTCAAGTCGTTTTCTATGCTGTGCTGTTATCGTTTGTTGTTTACTGAAATGTTAGATCAGATCAGCTGCATAAATTTAATTTCAAGACGTGAATAGGCTCACGCGTCAGTGGCGAATGTCAGCGGTACAGTACACTCGTTGGTGGTTGTTGGTTAGCTAACGAGAGAGTTGGAGTGGTTTATTAAAGTGCTAGATGATGAATTTCTGGCATTCTAGTAAATATTTTTTTTGTTTTTCAGCCCCAAAGTTGGCCCCAAAGTGTGGTATTTTGTCAAGTAAATTCTAACTATAATACTGATGCACACCTCATCTTTATCAACTATTTGTCAACAATAATACTCATCGTTTTAGTTAGTAAATCAGAGGTCTAGTTGTACGTCATAAACACCAACCCTCTACCAACATGGTGATAATATAACACCTACAGGCCTCTTTTTCATCTCTGCTTATAATATCACCCTTTCCTTATACAATTACATGTCTCAACTTCCAACTGACACATCTCATGCCTCCCATCTTGTTCCTGTCTCACACCTCATCCATACACCTCCAAATCAAGCCTTGCAAGTGCTTCAACCTCACGGAAAAGCAGTATCCACCCTCACATAAATCAGTATCCACCCCAAATACGCGAAAATAACACCAACGGCCTGCTGCGTCTATGCGAGATGTCTTAGATAGTAGTGAAGATGTGATAAGTCTTTGCAAGTTGTATATATCGCTACACTCCAACAAACTGCTCATAACTTTGGTATCCATAGCTCAGTATCCCATCGTATATATCGTACAAGTACAACCCCCAAGTTGTGGTCAATATTATCCCCAACAAAGAACTGCCATAGATAGGGGACAGGTGACAACAACCACTTGCTCTCGATGGACATGCAGGATAATATCCTTGTAACCGTTATACGAGAATACGTTTCTAAAAGAGGATCCGCTCAACACACGAAACACCCCAGACAAACTTTGCTTCGAATCAGACTTTGATTAAGGTCTTCAAGCCGAATAACCGCCGAACTAAGACACCATAGATATCTTGGTATCGTATATAATTGCATGTAATCCATAATACAAACCCGCTCGTGCTATTTCTCATCATTATTTAAAATATTCTCCACTGTTATTCTTTTATTTCAATCAGGATATCTCAAGCGAGATGCCAAGATGCAACACCACTTTTTGCCTCTTTGTCCCGAATGACACCATCGCCATGACAAATTCATCTACAAACCTGCCTAACTCGAAGCGCTACAGGTGTTGGATTTCGGGATTTGACTACCCCTCTGTCTCACCCTCTAGTGTCTAGCGTTGAGCTAAGTTGAAAGTATGGCGGATATAGCAGCCAAACCAATGAGCAACGTTTTTTTAGCGTCATCTTGAGCACCTTAGTGGTCACCTTAAACACCACCTTATTTGCCCTTAATCGTAACCTCCCAAAGCTCTCTAAACACTCAACAACATCTATATTACCACCTTCATGACTCACTAGCCACAAACTAGGGCATCGGACACAGCCGTACCTTGTGTGCGCTTGTGTGCGGCTGGACATGTGCGGCTGAAGTATGCATAAAAGAGCGTTTTGGGGCGTTTTGGGCGCTGGGTTTACCCCACAGATGTGCGAGTCGGCCTGCTGCAAGGGCCCGCGTGGAAGGCCCTACGAAACCAAACTTGCTGGCAAAAAAAAAATTGTGCTCAATCGCTCAATGCCCACGGCGTCTGCATACGGCCTTTGGTCGAGATCGGGTAAACTAAAAAATATCATTGATCCGGTGTGGCAGATGCCCTTGGAGCTAGTGTTTTCTTATCCATCTAGAATAAGCTGTGTGATGTAGTCTTCACAACACTTGTAGCAGTACCGGTTGTACTCTCCACCAGCTCATCATTCTCAACACACAGCCTCCCCCCTTGAGGGGTAGATCCGCTTATTGTCTGGGTAATAAGTCACAAACCTGAAAGTCGATAAATGAGCTACAAGCCCTATATAAGACTGTCGATTTTTAAAGGAGGCGTGCAGCAAACATGCCACAGCAGCCTTGGCAATCGCCTCGATAGCCCTATCTCCCTCTCCCAGGGCAAGTCGAGCCGAAACTCCACCGATAAGCTGCCGGCTCAAACACCGACATCCACACCTCGAGATCCATGTAAACCACCCCACAAACGCAAGATACCCCACATTGTGCTTATATAGACCTGGGGGGACGAGTGAAAAATAATATCAAACACATCATGGACCTCAAAGACTCTACCAGCCACGTGGACGACGTGGAGAAGCTCAACGACGCAGTTACTGCTGTCGAGTACATTCCTACTCTCGAGGAGAAATTTCCCAATGTCGATGGAGCCAAGCTGCTGCGAAAGATGGACTGGAAGATTGTCCCCATGGTGACCCTGCTCTACCTCATGTCTTTCCTGGATCGAGGAAATATCGGTAACGCCAATATTGAGGGTCTGTCTGAGGATCTTGGTCTTACCGGATCTCAGTTCAACCTGTGTCTTACTGTCTTTTTCTTCACTTACTGTACCTTTGAGGTGCCTTCCAACATGATTCTCAAGCGACTCAGACCTTCTGTCTACCTGCCTATCATTATGGTCTGCTGGGGTACTTGCATGACTCTCATGGGTATCGTTACCAACTACCACGGTCTTCTTGTCTGTCGACTCTTTCTCGGAATGACCGAGGCTGGTCTTGTTCCTGGAGTGGCTTACTACCTCACCATGTGGTACGCCAGAAAAGAAATGCAGCTGAGACAGGCTCTGTTCTTCTCTGCAGCAGGTATGGCTGGAGCTTTCTCCGGTCTGCTGGCTTTTGCCATTGCCAAGATGCGAGGCACTGCTGGTCTTGCTGGCTGGAAGTGGATTTTCATTCTCGAGGGTATTGCTACTGTTGTGGTTGCTGTCATTGCCTTCTTCACTATCCAGGACTTCCCTGAAGATGCCAAGTTCCTCACTCCCGAAGAACGAGAGTACCTGCAGTACAAGCTCAAGTATGACGGTCATGACCGAGACTCTGCTGCTGTTACTACCGGTAAGCACGTTTCCATGGGTGTCAACGACTCCAACGATAAGAAGTTTGTGTGGCAGGCTTTCCTGGACCCCCAGACTTGGGCCATTGCTTTCCTCATTGTTCTGGCTGCTACTCCCATCTACTCCATCTCCTTCTTCCTGCCTTCCATTATCAAGAACCTGGGTCACGTGTCCTCCAAGGCTCAGCTCATGTCCATTCCTGTCTCTTTCACTGGTGCTATCACTACAGTCGTTCAGGCTTACTTTTCAGACAAGTACGGTATCCGATACCCCCTTATGGCTGTCGATTTCGTATCAGCTATGATTGGATACATTATGGCTTTGACCACTGCTGAATCACATCCAGCTGTCACCTACGCAGGCTGTTTCTTCATTGTCGGAGGAACTCATCCTGCCTTCATTGCCATGCTGTCCTGGCTCTCGGTCAACTCAGCAGGTACCTACAAGCGAGCCATTGCTCTGGCTATCGCTCTCATGATTGGAAACATGTCTGGAGCTGTTGGAGCTAACATTTACCGAGCCAAGGACCGACCTGGATACAAGATGGGTCATGCCATCAACTTGGCTTTTGTTTCGACTGGTCTGGTGCTTGCTACCACCACTTTCCTGTGCTACCGAGCTGCCAACCGACGACGACGATCAGGTCTTGCTACTGGAAAGTACGACCATCTGACCAGTGAGGAGATTCACGATATGGGAGATCGATCTCCTTACTTTACTTATCAGCTGTAAGCAACACGAACAAAGTGAGTGTTGCCCATGAGCGAACGGTCACGCAACACGAACGAAGTGAGTGTTGCCTACGAGCGAATGGTCACATGAAAGAAGTGATTTATTTAGTTTAAATTTGTTGAAATAATTGTGGAGTAGTGATTAGTTAAAGTTTAGTTGAGGTGAAAAATCATTTAGGGGTTGGTTTGATGGGTTCCAGGGATCTCTGAGAATCAGGGTTAGAGTCAGTGTCTTCGTCATATGTGCTTATATAATATAGGGCAATAAAACAAACAAGTGTTCATAGAAAATTCCCAGTGGTATGCCATCTTGTATCCACCATGAATCATATATTACTTAGACTTTAACAAAATTCATTTTCGACCGAGAGTGCGTTCTTTTTCATGCTGATTTAGTTAAGCTTTAGTTGGAGAGAAAGAGCTACATGAGTGATTTGAGGTCTTCCTGTGGTCCTAGAGATATGAGAGGTGAATTATTGGGTAGCTAAAACGTAGTGAATTAATATTCCAACATAATAACTTCGGTTTTACCCCCTTTAATTAGCTGTATCGTGTAGACTGAGAACACCACTTACTTATACTTCAATGCGAGACATTTCATATCAGATAACGGTTTCTGGCGACCCACTTTTCAAACAGCTCACTGTCAAATCACCTCAGAGACCTCCGTGGATCTCAAATCTCTCACCTCCTTGCTGGCTATTCACTCAAATAAGCATAACTGTAAGCTGTTTTCAGTTTCAGCTACACATTGTCTGCCCTAACCTTATTGGGAGGTTATTTTAGGTTGTTCGATCCAACACACATCATCTATCTTTCTCAATGGATACCCAAACGGATAAACAAACACCAATCAGACCACGTTCTGTAGAGTCGTATAGTGAGTCGTTTATTTATCCGAATATACCCCAATCTGAAATATCTGCCATCAGACACAAAAACCTCTCTACCCTCAAATCTCATGGACCCACTGAAACTCTGCCCGAGCTGATCACTTTCGACGGTCTCGACGATCCGACAATCCCGAGAAATTGGAGTGGAAAAAAGAAGCTTTTCACCATTATAACAGCCTCACTGTATGTGGCTGCTGAGCCGTTCATTTCTGCAGCGTTACCAAGGAGTACAGCCATCTCTGTGACTAGTGGCCATGATGTGTTTGTCATGGTGCTCACCAAGATCGTACCACGTATCCTAGGTCTCATTATAGTGGGTCCTCTATCCAATCACTTTGGTAGAAAGACTCTGCTCAACATCTCAGTAGCCACCCAATTAGCCTTTGCTCTCATCCCACAATACTACCATCTCTCCTTCTTCTCATTGGCCAGTTGTTCCTTTCTATCGACCCTAGGAGCGTCTTCTCCGTTATCTGTGGGGTCTTTAGTTCTGAATGACGTCTTAGCTCCCTCTCAAGTGGGGTCTGGACTGCTACTCTATCTGTGTGGACCCATTGTGTCTTATTTCACCAGTCCGGTAGCCGTGAAGCTTATTCCACGGGCTCCAGAGGTGGTGTGTGTAATCATGACTCTGCTGTTTGGTCTGATGCCCGAGTCTTCGCTTAGACAGATTCTCCACAAGAAGGCGGTTCGTATGAGACAGCTAAGCGGAAACACGCATTTGTTTACACTCTATGAAGCGTTACAACCAGCTCTCTCAAGACAGATAAAAACCCACCTGCACAAAAGCTTCCAACTGTTTACCATCCACCCTTGTCTGTACGTTGCAATGCTGATAGGAGCTCTGTTGTTTGGGGTGGTATCTGCCTTGTGGGCGTTCTGGTGGGCGTGATAGCACACGTGTGGAGAGAGGAATACAGTGTTACACATTCTCCATGTCTCAGGCGGGCGACAAGAATAGGAAAAAGTTTGTCATGGAAAATGAAATGAAAAAAATCCATCCCGAAATTAATCAGTGTATCCATACGGCTACAAACGGGCCACTAATGTAGCATACCCGTTACCCCGCTCAATTGTGCTTCTACTACAAACGGTGTCGTTATACGGCTCCTATTACTGGTATTGTTGCTCACAGTCCACTTTCTCCCCATCCGTCACATGACATTAGACCATCGTTCTTAATTTAATCTATATTTACGTGTCTCCTTGTAACAACCGCAATTCTCCACAGTCCTACTCGTAGACCTCCTCCCATACGTCAATGCTTATCTGTCTACTATCTGGGGCAGTCTTGGCAAAGCTGCAGGCTGTCAAATGACGTGGTGGAGACGCAATTATCGTGTCTCCAGAGGTCACACACGCTACAAAGACAACCCCACTTTCTCACCCATGTCTTTTTTTTTGTTCTCTTGTCTGACCTCCGCTTTAATCTCTAGAAGCCCTCCTCAAACATAAGGTTTTTTAAAGTCGCATGGCGACAAACTCTGATAAGGCCCAACATGATAAGAGCTCTGCCAGGCCAACAACAACACAACAACCTACGCCGGTATCGGAGGCTGCCAAGTGCCGATTTATAGCACCTATACATCTCTTGGCCACCTTGACATGTGCTTAGGTAACTTGGCTGATGGCTTGGTCAACTTGGCTACTGCACCCCTATTACTTCCAGTAGATCTGTTTCACCAAGGCAAAGAAGCAAGTAAAAAAAGCAAGCAGTAGTTAGAACCTCGAGATATTTCGCTGAACTCGCCAATTTCCCCGGGCAAACCTACGAATGAGTCATGCTGATCGCCAGCCGGCACATAATGCTTAACCACCCTGCATACGGTCGTGAGCTTCGTTATAGACTCGGCCGAGAAGAACTGGGTTTGATAGGAGTGGCCAATGACATAGGAGTAACAGGATGAGTAGCAACAATAACACAATGCTAATGGAACTTGGCCAACAAGGAATTTGGACTAATTGGAGCTATTTGAGCAAGGGTACAGGGGTTATCTTCGGTGGTACAGGCTGCTTCTTCATGTCGCTCACTTTGTAAATCCGTGCCGTGCTGCAGATCTTCCAACGTTGGTGTATTGTTGGCGTTTCAGTCCGAAAATATCGTAAACAGACGAAAAACACACGTTTCGAGAACTGCGCTCCGGGAACGACTCTTGGCGGTGTTGACAGTGACGTTGACTTAGACACGGAAACAGCTGACACTTGTCAACAGCTGACAGCTGACTGTTTCAAGATTGACACTTTAGGAGATCGACGCCAAGCCATCCCCCTATGCGCGGCTAGGTGGAGTTGGTGGAACGTTATTCGGAGAGAAATTGTTGTGTTCTATAGAGAGTAGAGAACTGTAGGGTGTGCTACGAGGGGTATAGCGTACTGTGTGTAGAGACATGTCTCTTTGTTAGGCAATTGAATGTTGAGGTTGCTATGTTTAGACTGTTACCCCTATGTCTGGTGTACTGTACAGTATACCTCAGGCGTTATAGTCTACAGTTACACTCTACAGTGTTGCTGTTTTTCCGTCAGGGATGTTATACTGCCTGGCTGTCGGTTGTAATGTTCTCCAACTGTTGGTTGTTATACTAATGCTTTATCGTGCAGTCTTCACACCTTCGGTGTTTGACTGACTACTGTGTGCTCTTCTCGATTCAAAATTAATGCAATAAATTAACTAATACTAAACGACTCTAAACAGAATCCGTCTCACCCTCCTTATCTCCTCGAACTGATGAGGGCTTAGGGGTCTGAACGTTAGGGGTAACTCCCATACCGTTGGGGTTCTGGCCGTTGAGGTCGAGAACTCCATGGTCCTCCCAGTCAAAGGCAAACTCTCCAATCTGGGCCATGTCGGTTCCGAGCATCTCCTCCTCCTCGGACATTCGAACGTTGAGGTAGGGGATTCGGTTCATGATGAGCAGAATGACAGAGGACACGACAAAGGAGTATCCGAGGGTAGCAAAGGCTCCAGCCAGCTGGTAACCAAGCTGGGCCCAGTGGTGGTTGAGCCAGCCTCCCTTGATCTCAGTAGCACCATCCAGATGGGCAATGTAGTCGGCAGCGAAAAAGGCGGTGAGCACGGAGCCACAGAATCCTCCGACTCCGTGAAGAGCAAAGACATCGAGACCATCATCGATTCGAATGAGGTTCTTGAGGTCTCCAGCAATGTTGGCGAAGAAGGCAGTGATGACTCCGATGGGCACGGCAGACCAGATGGGCACGAAACCGGCAGCAGGAGTGATTCCAACAAGACCAGCAATGGCTCCAGAGCAGAGACCGACAGTGGACCACTTTCGGCCCTTTCGGAAGAAGTCAACGCACATCCAGGCGAGAGCACCGCAGGCAGCAGCCAGGTTAGTGTTGGCAGCAGCGTAGAAGCCTCGGATAGAGGCGTTTCCGGAAGATCCTCCGTTGAATCCGAACCATCCAAACCACAGGAGCACAGTTCCAAGCACAACCGAAGTCACAGAAGAAGGTCGGTAGTGGGGCATCTTCTCGGCAGCAGGGTCTCGTCGCTTTCCACACCACAGAGCGTAAGCCAGAGCTCCGGCTCCGGAAGACATGTGGACGGGTCCTCCTCCAGCGAAATCCAGTCCTCCGAGATCAGCAAGCCATCCACTGGGGTTCCAGGTCCAGCATGCAATAGGAGAGTAGACAACGGTCATCCAGATGAAGAGGTAGACCATCATAGGGCCAAGTCGAGCTCGCTCGTGAGCACCTCCAACCATGAGCATACCGGTGATACAGGCAAACATGCCCTGGTAGAACATGTAGAGAATGTCAGGGACGGCCGAAGAGCCAACAGAAGGAGCAGCAAGCACGTTCATCAGACCAAAGTTGTCCATGGTACCGATAAACTTACCGGCCTTGTGAGAGAAAGCGAGGGTGTAGCCCCAGAAGAACCACTCAAAGGACACCAGAGCACAGCACATGATGGAGGCCCAGAGAAGAGAGAGGGCATGGTGTTTTCGAGACATACCGGAGTACAGAAGACCAACACCGGGAATCATGATCCAGACGAGCGCAGACGACGTCATGATCCAGACCATGTCGGCACCCTGGAAGGGCACGTTCAGGTTCTGGGTCAGAGAGTCTCCTCCGTTTCCAGTGGTCGGCAGGGGAGCTTGTGTAGAGGTAGCGTCAGCCATTGTGAGTGAGTATGGAGTTCAAACGCCGGTCGGGCGACTCTATATATATCGTGGACCAGAGGGAGCTCGTTTTCTTTTTTCGTTTTTCACCTTTTCGTTTTCCCGTCTCGCTAATCACATTTGGACTAATTACCAAACAAGGTTTTACAGTTGGGTCTACGCCATGCACAAGAGCTACTCCTTATCTCTGATATGAAAGTGGTGAGCGAATCAGCGCGAGGCAAATAAGGTTTGAAATCACACCCAGAGAGATAAGGCACGAAAACGAGGCATGCCAAGCAGATGAAAAAAAAAAATCCAAGCCCCAAGCACCGACACCAAGCTCACCAAGCATTAATCACGTTGAGATCGGCTTGGCTGGGGAACACGAAAGCACTATAGAGAGATGAGTAGTCAGGTACGTGTTATACATTCAATGGATAGTGCACACAGCCGTTCTCTTAGTTTACACACTAGCCACGATTTCTAGTGGTACTGTTACAAATTCAAACGTTACCATTTTCTCTCAGAGCCTCCATGGGCGTGGATTGGCTGAGATAACGCCCCTTCTAAAACTTTAGTAAATTTAGGATATTCTCTTATTACAAACTATAGCTAAAGCAGCACGGGAACTGCAAGTAGGGCCATCACCATGGGGCTGATTCGCGCCAGAGTGGCGACGTTGGCCTGAGTAGGTGTGGCAGCTGCTGATCCCGAAGCCTGGGCTGGAGAAGAGGCAGCAGAAGCTGAACCAGTAGCAGCGGAAGCAGAAGCCACTACAGATGAAGGAGAAACAACAGCACCAGATGAAACAGGAAGAATGGGCTGTTTGGAAGACTCCACAGGCTTGAGAGAGCCGGCAGCAGTTTCACTCTTGACAGTCTCAGTCTTAGCCTTGACCGTCTCGGTAACGGCTTTGGACTGCTTCGACTCGATTAAGCTTCCATTTGTCTCAGTGCACTTTTCACACTTGGTCTTGGTCACGGTCGTAGTCTCGGCCTCGACCTTGGTAACGGTGGTAACGACGCCTCCAATGGTCGTCTCGACAGCCACAGTCTTGTTGCTCACCTGGGTCTTGGTCTCGTTGTAGCCACTGCTGACCCCAAGGATCGACGACGAAACGATCGGCTCCGGAAGCTTACACTTTCGGTCCTTAAACAAGGTCTGTCGGTCCAGACGCGTGTTATTCTCGGAAAAGACAAACTCGTGGGTGAGGTGAGAGCAGTTGTGAACTGTGAAGGAGGACCAGCCGTAGTGGCCGTCCATAGTGTAGGCGATCCAGTCAGCATCAATACCAGCAGCAAAGTCCACACCGTCGTAGTGACCAGCAGCTCCGTTGACAATGTACCAGGGAGCCTTGGGGTTGTTGAGACCGTTGGGATCAACCTTTCCATGAGCAACGGGATGGTTTCGCTCGTAAAAGTGCACGTGACCCATAACGACCAGATCGACCTCGTTATCGACAAAAATGCTCTCGAAAGCGTTCTGACAGTCGGAACACACGTTCTTCTTCTTGGCATCAATGTACCAGGGTCGGTGTCCAGTAACCACAACCCAGGGGGTCTTTTCTCGATCAACCTTGGCCAGATCAGCCTTGAGCCAAGAAAGCTGCTCGCCAGGGAATCCAAACTCGCCAGATCGCATACCAGTAGAAGAGGGAGCGTCCTCGAAATCGGTCTCGGTGTTGATAGAGACAAAGTGAACAAGACCGTAGTCGAAAGAGTACCACATGGGACCCACACCTCCAGACTCCTCAGAGGGCATTCGGAAATGGTTTCGGATTCCAGTGAAGTTGGTCTGGCCCTCGAAACAGATATCGGCAGTGTAAGTGATGTTGTTCTTCTTGTCGGTGGTTCCTCCATTGTCACAGTTGGCTTCGTGGTTACCGGGACCCACCATGTAAGGCTTGTAGGCAGTCAGGCCCTCCATCTGCTGGTAGTAGGTGTTGAGCAAAGCCTCGTAGACGTAGACACCCTCGGCAATGGTGGTGTTGGGAAGGTAGCCCTGAATCTCCTGCTTGAGCCAGTAGTCAGCATAAGCAATATCTCCAGGATGAAGCAGGAAGTCGTACTCGTTGAAATCATCAAGCAGCGAGTCAATGGTGTTCTTCTCGCCAACCTTGAGAGGACCCTCAGCTCCATCTCCAACCCAGGTGCTCAGACCGTACTCGCCCATAACACCGAGATCAATGGCAGCGGCAAAGGTGAACTCCTTGTTGGTTCCGGGAGCGATAGCGGTCTTGAAATGGAAAGTTCGAGACTTGTCGGATCCCTCAACCTGGTAGTAGTACACGGTATCGGGCTCCAGACCCTCCAGAACAACATGGTGGTTCCAGGTAGTGGAGGTAGCATAGGTGTTGGAAGATCCAGAAGCAGACTTGGACAGGTTATCGGGGTCCAGGCCGTATCGCAGCACAGGAGAGCCGGAGATCTCTCCATAGGTGTTCCAAGACACTGCAGCAGACTCACCAGCAGAGGTACCTGCATAGGCGACTCGGAACTGCACGGGCTCCAGAATGTTCTGGGGAACGGGGTTCTTGACCTGGGGGATAGCAAAGGCGCCCAGAGCCAGAATGGCCACGACGACGGAGTTTGCGAGTTTCATAACGAGTGTGTGGTGGTTGCTACTCCATACGTCTTTTGCCCAGGTATATATTTACATGTCGTATTCGTATGCTTGTTTAGACTGGAAGATCGTGTGGAGACAAAGAGACGGTTGGGTAATTGAAGGCGTTATGATTGGCTAGCGTGGAATTTTCCTCGGGCTCCGCAGTTTTGACGTAAGGAAATATTTCGCAATGCCAATAAAACAACAGGATAATCCCCACGTGGGCCCTGCAGGGGAGAAGGTTAACCGGGGTTGACGAGTGTAAATAAACGTAAAGAGGGACGTGTGGAGGTCGTGTGGGATGGAGAGAATAGCTGGTCACGTGATGCTACAGCCGTGTCCTAATCACAAGTAGCCGTCTCTCTCTCTCGAAAAACCCACTTGTTTTTCTCCAGCTTCCCGTCGTTGAACTATCGACTTCCGCTAGCGCCTGTCTGAAACTGCCCAAAGAGGAATGTGGGTCTGGAGTTACGGTTTGGCGTGTGTTCCGCGGCACGTGTGGTGCTAGTTCGAGAGTGGAAATATGTGGTTGCTGGGGTAACAAAACGTTTCTGTGTAAATAGCGCGTGTTACGGTGTGTTTTGGGCGTTCTTTTCATGTCCTTGGTGTGGTACTGGGTGCTCTTCTTGCCGTGTTGACGCCCATTTATGCAGGCCCACAATTTAGCGAGGCTGAAAAGCTTCATGTGATATTTTCAATCTCGGCCATGTCCGACGTCTGACGTCACGTGGAACGTCACTGACGTGCAATTATCAGATGCGGGTGTAGATCGCCGTTGTCCACGGAACATTGAGAATTTTAGCCGGAAAATATTCCCAAATTCCGGTGTTCTGTTTGTTGGTATAATTGGCTGTTAAGAGGGGAATAGGCATGGAAATAGGCACTACCTAGCTGAAAGTAAATCACAGAAATTTCAGTGAAAAAACGTGATTTTGCGATTGTGAGATCATCCACATCAACCTGAAGCACGCACAATAACCTCATGTGCATCGACCCTCGATGAGATGAGATGGTTGGATGTAGACTATACTCCCGTTAGTTATGACCGTCCCTGGCTCTATCACCTTTAAATCATAGTTAATTAGTCTAAAATCAACAAGCTATTGGGAGGATTGAACTCAGGGTAAATATATAGAACCAGGTAGAGACGATTTTTTGGGGATATTTTTTCATATTTTTTCAACCCCCTGTACCCCCACGCCTCCCACGCTTACACACGTTTGGTCATCTTTCTGCGTCTCTCGCTGCTTTCTCTCTGCACTTTGGCTGCACTTTGGAGCTTGGCTCTCTGCAAGTCAAAGTTTGTCCCGAACGTGATTGACCAGATACGAGAGGTAGCTCCGGGCAGTTGCTTTTTTCGAAGCCAGCATAAGTCTATTTATACTTGTAGCGGGTTCCAAATCCGGATTCCGGTCACGTGATGGGAAATATCACACACAGATTTTCTTGCCATGTAAAATTACCCCTATTCTGTTGTGGTTTTCCTGCTTCTCGCTTGCTCAGCCCTACAGGACGCATCTTGGTGCAGGTACAGCCCCTAAGACAGAGCATGGTGACAGTAGGGTAACGTCTATATCCGTGCCTCGTCCGCAGAGACACACACGTTTGAGCTTGTAATATTAACGGATCAACTTACTTTAGACAATGAGCCGTTTGATGGTTGCATCTTGGTTGTCTGCTTGTGGCTATGGTTCTCTGGCTGCTTATGTGCTTTTTTCAAATGATATTTTTCTGGAATGGTATGACGACATATTCTAGACCTGGTCAAGTCCTCCACCCTAGCTGTTTCAACAGAAAAAGAAATTTATCATCTGGTGATGTAAGGAGTCTCTCTTGCGGTGGTGTCTTAGTTCCTGGTACAGTGTATCAGATGGAGTAAGGGAGGAAGGAGAAAGGGGTGGAAAAAAATACCTGAAAAAAACACCCCAATCGTTACACAAACACATCTCACTACAAGTATCTACAACTACGTCATAGGTCACAGCCACCCTGCTTTGCATACCTCGGTCAATTTCTCCATAGGCTTCTTGGCAGTTAAGCTTAACGGAGGTTTATCATGAAACCGTTGAGTGGAGTGAAGAATGGGGTATATTTAGAAGATCTACAGCATCGTATCAAGAAGGTGCTTTTGCGTCTCTGTGAGATCTACACACGTGTCTGTGTTTGATAACCGTCTCAACTTGTCTCATATATCTTCCGGAGCGCGCTACTGCTATCTTGTATCACTCGTCTGCTCTCCCCACACTGCTAAGGTTTGCTAGTTCGCTATAAGGTACCATTTTGGAGCTACGGTAGCGTCAACGGCATGCGTTATGCAAGTGAGGTTATTTTTCACTAAGCGAATCTTATACAAGGAAGAGGACAATAGGACAAGAGTAGGGAAAAAGATGCGGAAAGTGGTTGAAACAACTGTTGGTGATCCAGTAGAGATTTAAAACTTCTTGTTCGGGAAATTCCATTCCTCTGAAACTCCCTCAAATTGCTTCCAAACTCTCTCCATCTCAGCATCTCATCTCATCGATGTCAGCTGTCAAGCATCTCATTATGCAGGAAGCCCAGCAAGAACTTTGTCTCGAGTCGGTACGAGCTCATGTAGCGTCGCAGGAGCTACAGTAGACGTTTGCATGAGTCTAGACTCGTTTAGGCGCCAAGTACGAGTGAAGATTGGCAGATCATCAGTGGATAGTAGAGCTCGTGGAGAGGAGATACAAGAACCAATCAACACTCAAAGAATACAGAAACACTTGGACTTCTCAAACACCTGTTTCCACCCCATCCAACGCCCGCGGCTAACTCTCTATACTCTTGAAACCGGCCTTTGTCTTCTAGGTTTGATTGTCGATCGACAGTGTACGGGAGTACACACCAATGCAGAACACTCGTCTTGCATGATCACTTCTCCATCACTTATATACCCTGGCCAATGTGATTTAGCCCGACAAGAGCAACATGAAAGTCGACACCGAAGTCATTCCTGGAACCATCCAGCTGGTCGATCTCAAGGGAGACCCAGATTACAATGCTGTGGACCACGAGATTGTGCTGGTGCCCACCCCTTCAGCGGACCCCGACGATCCTCTCAACTGGTCCAAGCGACGAAAATACCTGAGCATGTTCTGTATGGTGCTGTACACTCTGGGAGTGGGTGTGCCTACAGCCTCCATTTTCTCTGTCCTGCTTCCCATCTCTCAAAAGACTAATTTGTCGCTGGCCGACCTCAACGAAGGTACAGGATACATGTTTCTGATGCTGGGTTTCGGCTGTCTGTTCTGGCAGCCTATGGCTCTTCAGTTTGGTAAGCGACCTGTCTACCTGATTTCTATCCTTGGAACACTTGCTGTCCAGGTCTGGGCTCCTTACACTCGAAACAACGGTGAGTGGATTGGACATAAGATTCTCCAGGGCTTCCTTGGAGCTCCTATTGAGTCTCTTTGTGAAGTTACCGTTTCGGATATCTGGTTTGAGCACGAGCGAGGTACATGGATGGGTCTGTACGCTTTTGTTATGCTGTTTGGCTCCTTCATGGCTCCTTTCTTTGGAGGTTTCATCACCGAAGGTATGGACTGGAAATGGGTGCTTTTCTGGGGTGCCATTTTCGACGGAGTGGTGTTCATCTTCCTCTTCCTCTTCTTCGAGGAGACCAACTACTCCCGAAAGGCTGAGCTCGAGAGAGAGTGCATGGAGAGTGAGATGCTTGGAGGAGCTGTTGTCCCTGTGGGCTCTGATTCCACCGATACCAACAACGAAAAGAGCTCTAACCAGGTCTCTGTTTCTCCTGGACACACCAACCCCTTTGTCGACACTGTTCCCGCCAAGATCTACAAGCCCAAGACCTTCTGGGACAAGCTCAAGCTGTTTGACAAGCCTCGACCCAACATGTTGTGGACTATGATCAAGCGACCCATCATCATTCTCTTTTCTTTCCCTCCCGTCATCTACGCTGGTTTCTTGTATGGAACTGGTCTCATTTGGTTCTCTGTTCTCAACGCTACTGCTTCCAAGATTCTCTCTGAACCTCCCTACAACTTCAAGCCCTCCATGGTCGGTGTTGCCTACCTCTGTCCTACCATCATTACCGCTATTGTAGCATGGTACGGAGGATACTTTGGTGATAAGCTGCGTATCTGGATGGCCAAGCGAAACGGCGGTATTTCCGAAGCTGAAGACCGTCTGTGGCTGCTCTCACTGTACATGATCATGTGCCCTGCAGGTCTCATTCTCTGGGGTATTGGAGCTGCCCATGGAGTCCACTGGTTTGGATTGGTTATGGGTCTGGGTATCACTGGAGGATTTGGAGTTCTGGCTGGTCTGTGTTCCGTCAACTACGCTGTTGATTGCTACAGAGAGATGGCCTCTGAGTCCATGGTGCCTCTCATCATCATCCGAAACTGTATGGGTTTCGGAATGGGCTATGCCATCACTCCCTGGCTGAGCAATGAGGGTCTGCAGAGATGTTTCGGAGAAGCTGCTGGTGTTTCTGTCTTCTGCATCGGCATGTTCCTGTTCATGATTCTGTTTGGAAAGAAGTTCAGAATCGCCACCAGACATAGATACTGGAAGTTTGTCCAGGAGAGTATCGAGAACGACATGGCTCATTAGTCGCGGCGGAAAAGTAATTCATAATATTTATCAGAATAAATTAACCAATTAAGCAAACACGGAGTACTGGTAGTTAGAACACTGTAAGATAGACACAGCAACAGTAGATGAAAATAAAAGATAACAGCCAAATAAATTGTGATGCGTTTTCTGACAGTCGAAGTTTTTAAATATTCAGAAAATGTGCTTTTTTTCGAATGTCAACATAGTCTGAATATGGAAAGGACTCTCTTTAGAACGTGAACATAAGACACCCATTTAACGTCCATATTTGAGACATCCAAATTTCACAAAATCTCATTTTTTTCTCTCAAACCGACACAAACACCCACTTTGAGTTGATTCAAGCACAAAACCCACCCCCTTCCCATACAAACTCCTCTCAATATATATCTCCTCGATATCCACGCTCAAACTCTAACGCGCCTCATCGCTGCAGCTTTTTTCCTCCGCTAAACTCTATTGTGAAAAATGTAAATGTCATGGGACAACTGATCTCAGTACAACACCACACAATGACCAGTGAAACAGTAAACGACAAACAAAACGTGGCTGACGTTAAGCCTGACGTGGCCAAGGAAAAGCCCGTCAAACCCGACCCTTCCATGTTCCCCAAACGGGTCAAACGAGACACTCCCAAGGAGTATGCCTACGAACGATGTGAATACAAGCTGCCTCACAAGAACCACCGACAGTGTCATATGCAGCGTAAGGCGTCCGAGAAATACTGCGCGCAGCATGTACTTCTCTCAAGCACCTCTTATGCTGGTAGAGAGCGTGTCGTCTGTCCTGTGGACACTGGCCATACCGTCTGGGCTGACGAGCTCCAGCAGCACATGTACAAGTGCAACAAGGTCAAGGAGAGAATGCAGAAGGAGCGTGAGGGCTGGCACCGGGACGATATGAACATTTCCAACCCTGAGGCTAAAATGTTTACTGGAAAAAAGTCGGAGATTGTGGTTGACTATGGAAAGTGGATTCCTGTTGTTAAGGCTGCTTTCTCTGACGTGGAGACTGTTCCTGTAGACATTCTGCACCACGAAAAGGGACTTGCTAAGCGTCTAACCGAGGTCCAGAACAAGAAACACGCTCTTCAGCAAGCTTCTCTTATTGCACATATGGAGGGTACTGGCTTGTTGAAGCCCACTTCTCGAATCCTCGAATTTGGAGCTGGAAGAGCCGAGCTTTCGAGATACATCAACTACGCCATTTGTTCTGAGCGAGGAGAGGACCAGACTGCTGTTAACTATCTGTTTATCGACAGAGCTATGCCTCGAATGAAGATGGACGGTAAGTTGATGAAGGATACTAAAGAGGACTTCCCCGAGCAGCCTATGCCTTTGATCAAGAGACTGAAGATGGACATTAAGGATCTGATGCTTGATGGAGTGCCTGTTGAGGGTCCCTACGATGGTAACCTCATTGTGTCTAAACATCTGTGTGGATGTGCTACTGATCTGACTCTTCAGTGTCTTCTCAACAGTACTGTGTTCAAGGAGGACTCCAAGCCTGCTGCTCTGGTGATTGCTCTTTGTTGCAGACAGATTTGCAATGTGCAAATGTTCCCTAAAGCCGGTATTGAGTGGCTCAAGGAGCGAGGTTTCGATGATGACGGATTCGCTGCTTTGACCAGAATGACATCTTGGGTTCTGTGTGGAGAACGACCCAAGAAGGAGCCTGTTGAGGGAGAGGAAGAGGAGGAGGAGAAGGAGAAAATGGGTCATCCTTCAGGACTTACACCTGATGAGAGAAAGGAGATTGGCTTGATGTGTAGACGACTGCTTGATCAGGGTAGATTGGTTGCCTTGAGAAAGGAGGGTCTGGACGCTAGATTGGTGCAGTACACGGAGATGGATATTAGTCCGGAGAATGTGTGCCTTATTGTGCGGAAGTAGAGGCCGAAGGTCTCGAACGGACAACAACTGGCAGTATCAAGGACAACAACATGACAAACAAATACAGGCTATAGGACAACAGTTGATGGTTGCCGTTAGCGAATAAACAGTATAGATGCATTTAGATAGAAAATAAACTGATATATATTATTTGACAATGAACTGGATACACGTGAGAAGGTGGTTGGTGGTCTCAGACAAGTTTGAGATCAATCATTCAAGCCCAACTAATGACAGAACCCTAAGGCTATGACAGGACAAAGGGGGGCTAACTGGAACAGCACTGCTTGTATAGTAAGAAAGTTAAGGCTGAAATATACCCATTGTATGGTCAAGGGGTTCTTGGAGGTCATATTACTGTATATTCAAGTCTTGTAGTCGTGGTTCTATTGTGTCTAACAAACGACTATGACCTTTTTGGGAGGAACCGTTTGGGAGTGGTGCATGCGTTTGTAGATCTTATTGACTGTCTGGAGTAATTATAGTTTAACCATAAGGCTCTACCAAAGCCCTTCAACCAGCCGTATTATCTCATAAAACACAAAAACCACCCCTCCCATCTATTCTCACGTGATCTCTCACCCCCAAAATCCACTTTTCCCTTTTCTTCCACCCCCAAAACCCACTTCTTCCCTACTGCTTTCGCCCACCTAATCTCGCATGGCAGCCAACACTATTTCCACGTGGGGAAGCGTGCATGAACATTAACTTGACAAAGTTGATCCACCATAACACCTCCAAACACCACTATAAGAGGTGCCCAAGGACGACAAAATTACATTAAAACACACAGAATGCTCTTATACGCCTTATTACTCGCTACTCCAGGCTTCTCCTGGAGCACAAACGCCACAGACTCCATCTACCCTCCTGAGGTCCCCATTCAACCCTACTCCAACGGCTACACTCTTCCTGTTGGAAACAAACACGCCACTCCTCGAAGCAAAGAGTATGGAGTTTACAATTACTGTGCGATGCCGCATCCTCATGTTGACACTTATGAACTGCCTCAAGCTATTCTCAATGGCTCAGTGAAGGGCAGTTTAGCAGCATTGACGTACGTTCAGAGACACCAGAAGAGAACATCTTACCATACTTATGAAGATGAGGATGTTCAATACGACTGTTCGCAACTGGTTCCCTTTCTGTTTGGCGAAAACCGTGACTCCACAGGACTTCTGAATGCTGCTATTCCTGTTCATGATTATGTCTACACTCCAGACTCGAATCCGTATGTCAGAACAGGATACGTTCCCCATGGAAGCTGCCAATTCCCCCAATTGACTATCGGAGGACTGGAAGATGGATTCCAGCACGGTAGAGATCTCTGGAATGTGTATGGAGAGAAACTGGGGATCATTCCTGCTGTGCCTGATCTCGACTTGATCTGGCTTCGACGGTCCAACAAAGATCTGACAGCTCAAACAGCTGGTGGAGTTCTTCGAGGACTATGGCCTGAACACGATGAAACGCTTCCTATTCATCAACAGCGTGCTGAAGTCGATACTATCGGGTCTTATTATCCCTGTGCTAAACGAGACAAGCTGAAGAAGGACCTGAAGAAGACCCAGGAGTGGAAGGAACACGATAAACTGATGGAACCCGTGCTGGACGAACTGCACAAGACTGTGTTTGGAGAATCTGACTACAAGTATGAGAAATGGAGTGATACGTTTCAGTCTAGACTCTGCAATGGATACCCTCTACCCTGTGGAAACGGTACTTCGTGTGCCAGCAACAATGCTGCTGCTCAGGTATTCTCTGGTGAAGACTGGGAGTTCTACCAGCAGTACATTGTTGACCCTAATGCTCAAGAGTATGCTCGTTTGAAGGTGGGTCTTCTAGTTGGAGAGATCATTGAGCAGCTCAAGGAGACTGTGGCTGGTGATTCTGGTGTGGTTTACAGACACTACTTTGCCCATGATGGAGATGTGGCTCCTATGGCTACTACTCTGGGCTTGAAGACTATGAAACAGCCTGGAATGGGAATCAATATCGCTGTGGAGATTTGGAAGGTGTATCAGGTGACCAATGAGCCTGAGCAGCATCCTCTTCCAACTGTGAGTGAACCAGAGCACTACGTTCGAGTCCTCTGGGCTGGTGCTCCAATTAGATCCAACCTGGGTAACCTTGAGTGGATCAAGTTTGAGGACTTTGTCGAGGTCTGGGGAAAGAGTGTCCCTGAAGATATTGTCGGAGAGTGTCTGGTGGAAGAGACGAAAGCTAACTGAATGACTGGCTGGCCAGGAGTTACATAGAATGACAGTGTATAGCTACAAGTACATATGATTACACAGTAAGCGATATAGTATCTTTGTGTGGAACTTCACACTTTCTGCTCTCTACTCTGAGAGCAGTATAGCTTAATACCAAAAGCCTTATGAGAACACCTTGAGAGTACCTTTATAGAGATGCCCTTAAAGTGCACTCATAGCCTCAATTGAAGTACACACATGCCACCTTCTCATTCAATTGAGAATGTGAAACATCTGCCCAGTGTCTCCAGACGCTCATTAATGCAGTTAAACCCACGCAAAATATTTATATCCGCTTTCCACACTTGGCAATTGTTCTTGTATGGATCCACTGTAAGGCGTATACCTCGTTCTATCCAGCTACTGCTCTCAAACAGAAGGGTTTCATCTGGCTCAATTGTGTTCTTGCACCTGCTCATCAGATCTCCACTTTCTCGGACCGAATTGACTTTCTGCAAGATGATCTGATTATTCCATCTACCGGGTATACCGGAACATTGGACTCTGAAACAATAACCACAAAGGTTCTATTATACAAAGGCATCATTTCACAAAGGCGTTCTTTTTCCTTCCCTTACACACGGCTCCAACACGTGTCTACTACCTCCACGCCAAGGTCAATAAGTGTCGTATTAGTGCCAATGTGGAAGCTTGAGGGTTAGCCAAGGCAATGTCTCATGTCAGTTACGAGCCTGATAATTAGTCTCGGGTTGGCGTATCGTAGAAGAGCATTCAAACATGTGCCTGAGGTTAAACGGTCAGGATGGGACATTGATGAGGGTATGAAAGTGGGTGAAAGTGGCTGAAATTTGGCCAAAACAGACACAAACACCCAATTAATCACATATAAAAATTACACATCTCCACCTCTTCCCAATTCCGAGTTATCTTCCATGTCCTGCTGGCTGCCATCACGCCCACATCCAAACAAGGTTAAACTAATTCTAATCACTCTTCGAACGTCTACTTAATGACTGTCATCGCACCACCAGTCTGAGACGTTCAGAACCACAGAAATGCACCCTAACGCCCTCCTTCTCTTGGCCACCGCCGTTCTGGCCTGGGACAACAAAACCATCGACTCTTTCTACCCGGATATCGTCGATCCCGAGTCAGTCACCAAATCCGGAAACTCGTCCTACCAGGCCATTCCTGTTGGATCAGTAGGAGGTACTCCCGACACGGAAAAGTACGGAGAGTACAACTACTGCTTCATGCCTCATCCCCGAGACGATACTTACGAACTTCCTGCCGAAAAAGACGCCCAGATCGTCGCTTTGACCTATGTCCAGAGACACCAGAAGAGATCAGCTTACCATACCTTTCCTGAGGGAGAAGATATCGCCTACTCGTGTTCCGACTTTCTGCCTTTCCTGTTTGGAGGTCCTGCTAACCGAGCGACACAAAGAGACCCCGTTCAGGTCTATGCTTCTACTTACTCTGATAAGTCCGTGAACCCCTTCTCTACCACCCATGACCCCAACACTACTTGTCAATTCCCCCAATTGACGTCTGGTGGCTTTGCCGATGGTATCACACACGGAAAGGACCTGTGGGGTGTCTATGGAGACCTGCTTGGCTTGTTTCCCAAGTATCCCACTCCTGAAACTGTGTGGTTGCGATCTTCCACCAAGGCTCTGACTCAGCAGTCAGCTGGAGGTGTTCTGCGAGGTCTGTGGCCTTACCTGAGAGACACTCTGCCTCTTCACCAACAGGACGAGCAGATTGACTCCATTGGATCCAACTTTCCTTGTGCTCAGAGAGATGCTTATGATGCCACTTGGAAGACCTCTGAGCAGTTCAAGAAACACATGCAGGTGCTCAACCCTCTGCAGAACAAGTTCAAGACGGAGTTCAAGACCAACGTCAGCGACTGGAACAGTGACTGGGATCACTACAATGACAACTTCCAAGCTCGTCTGTGCAACGGATACCCTCTTCCTCCTTCTGTTGACGATACCGAAGCCAACACTGTCTTCAAGGCTGGTGACTGGGAGTACAACTACCATTACGTCACTCAGAACAACGCTACTGACTATGTCAAGCTCAAGGCTGGTGTGCTTATTGGTGAGCTTGTTTCTCAGCTTCAGCAGGTTGTTAACGGTACTTCCAACATCAAGTACCACCACGTTTTCGCCCATGACGGAGATGTGGCTCCTCTGACTGCTTCTCTGGGAATCAAGACTCTCAGATGGCCTGGAATGGGCTCCAACATTGCTCTGGAGCTGTGGAAGCTCAAGAACGAGCACTACATTCGAGTTCTGTACTCTGGACAGCCTATTCGGTCCAACCTCGGCGATCTGTCGTGGATCAAGTTTGACGACTTTGTGCAGAAGTGGACCGATAAGGCCGTTCCCAAGGATGTTTTCGGGGAGTGCAAGGTGAAGAAATAAACCAGCGGTTGACTAACCAACGGTTGACGAAGGAACAATAACCAGCGGTTTTATGATTAACCAACGGTTTACTAACTAATGAATAATGATTATATGAGTTATATGAGTGAAGTGTAGTGTTATGTTCTACTGGTAGAGATGTTTGTCCTTACAATAAGGATATACAATTACAGTGCTCAACTGACAAAGTGATCTTAAAAGGACCTCCATAGAACAAGGGCCAAAGATCAACATGACAGTAAGAGGAACACTAGCTATATCGTAGATGAGTTATATCTGCAATCGCCTCCAGTATCGGTCTCAGTACCAATATTAAACATCCATTGACATCATCACTATGATCTCGCTATCAGCATCTGTAAGGGTATTCAGTGGGACGTTCATCCCAACAGCCTTAAAACAAGCATTGTATGGTTATACTGTCCCTCAACCAAATGTTCAGTGATTGATTTCTACTCGATAACAAAACCGATCTCAATTCGTTTTCGACCACAATGATCAATTCATCAGCATACATCATGTAAAGATACTGTATGCATACTACACTACACTACATGCCACGTCGTAACACAATACTAAATCAATTCTATTATAGATTTTCTTAGATCTTCTCCTCCTTGATTCCGTGCTTCCAGAAGATGAGGTAAGGAGTGGTTCCGTCCTCTCGGTAGTTGAGCAGGGCGACCATTCCATCGGGGTCCATGGACTCACCGGTGTAGAAGTCGTAGTCCTTGAAGTTTCCGACAATCTTCTTGGCGAAAGCCTGGGCTCCCTTCTCGAAAGACTCAACCTCCTCGGGCTTGTGCTCGGCAAGGTAGGCCTTGATGGACTTCATGTAGCCCTTGAGGTAGGTGAGGTAGGACTTCTTGTCGAAACCAGTGGACTGGAGTCGGAAAGAGTGGACAACGTTGTTGACGGTCTGGACATCAGAGTCAACACCCTCCTCGGCGTCCTCGGCAGAGGGGTTGGCACCGATATCGACGTCACCCTCAGCGACCTGGATCATGGTGCAGTCCACCTCGTAGACAACATTGTCAACCACGGTGGGCTCGAAGGCATCAGAGCACATCTCATCGTTGGAAATAACGTCCTGCGGTTAGTATGGGGTTAATTGGGCGCTGGTAGGGGCTGCCACAGCCTTGTCGCGACACTCACCTTGAAAATAATCATTTTGGGTCTTTGAAAGTGTGTAAGGAGGAAAGGGTATTTTTTTCCCAGATTCTTTGCATAAAAAACTTTCAGCTACGGGGGTTAGGGTACAGAAATCAAAGAAAAGTTTCGACGCAACACAGTCCGTGCATGAGCTGGGGCAAGTGCGATTGGGATAGCATAGAGTGGAAAGTGAATCCGAGGCTACGATTGGCCGGATTTGATTATTCGATTCGTCGTCTATGGGGTTTTGTACCACCTACTTTCTTCTGTGTCACTGGTCAATGCCACGTTAAACTTTAGCCACGTGCAAAATTAGGGAAAAATCTTGCATCCAAGAGGTGGGTGGCTGGTGTGGACACCTGAAGGGGTGTGTTCATAGCTAGACGAGGAGAGGGCTTAGAGAGAAGAGAAAAGTCGGAAAATGACCATAGTCAGGTGATTGACAATGTAGCAGTTTGATTGGTTCAATTATTGCTACTATAGGTCCAGATTCAGTCTGCTGTTATTCCTTCGTTACTTTACCTGGGTCAGCATTTTTGACTTTCGATTGGTGGTGGTTTGATAATACCCATAGAGCTGTATCAAAAGAATAGGGAGTGTTTTGGGGCTCAAAAACGTGCCACCGAAGAGTGCATTGCTCCCAATGCTCAATCACTTTGAGCGCAGTTATCTCTCCTTACATACCTTTATTGTTAACACTTTGGGGCATTTTCGATCTGAACTTTACTGTGCCAAGCCTGAATAAAACAGGACAGAACGGCACGAGTGGAATGTTGCACGTGTGTATGGGGATTAATTGAGCAAAAATCACGTGACCTTGGTAGCACTGGGGCGTGTTTTGCCCGGATTTTTGTTATTTTTTTATTCCCAAATATGGGGTTGTGCCGTGCCTGTCAAACGTATCTTTTTTTCGCCTCCTTTTTTTCTCCCAATTTTCGTGATGTTCACACTGCAAATCTTTAGTTAAGGTTAGTTGGGCTACGCTTGGTTCGTCAAGAATATACATATATACATTTTCTATTTACCGACTCGGAAGCTGAAAGTGCTTCGGCAGAGAGGACAGGTGGACGAGTTGGAGCTCTTGAACCACTTGTACAGACAGTCACTGTGGAACTTGTTCTTACAAGTGCCACAGGTCTTGGAAGGCAGAGACTTGTCCTGATGCAGAATGGAGTAACAAATAGCACACTCAGTGACACCGGAAAAGTGCAGAGAAATGTTCTTTTTGAACAGTTCCAGAGCATCCACAATGGTTCCGTTCTTGTTGGCCACAATAGCCTGAGAAGCCAGCAGCCAAGCTCTCCATTTGTTCTCTCTAACACCCACTCGAACAGCTCCCTCTACAGTGACAGCAGTAAGAGGATAGTCGTCAGGAATGACAATGGAGATTTCCATTTTCTGCTCGTCAACGAGGTATGTAGCTCTAACCTCATGAGTCTGCTTGTTGAACCGCACAGACATGCTATCATCCATGGAGGTCTTGTTGAGCAGCTCCTCTACACGCTCCATCTCATCTTCAATGAGCTGAGGAGAGAAGTTCTTCTTGGTGGTTTCTCTAACAGCCAGAGCGACCTGCCGCTTCTTGATATCGGCAAACCAGAGTCTGGTGATAGATCCAAGATGCACCAGAGCTCTGTAGTAGAGATGGGCAGCTAGAACAGCGAGATCCAGAGTCTTGGGGAAAGCTGTATGGTTTTTAGACGAGGGGTTGGTCTGAACAAGCTCAGAAACACACGTGAGCATCTCGTTGACAGAGTCAGAGGACTTGAGTTGGTCCAGGTAGACCTGCTTGATAGCATAAGAAGATGCATCAAGATGGTCAAGGAGAAGAATCCAGGCAAGAAGGAACCGAGAAGAACCAGGTTCAGCAGACTCAACGACAGATCGCAGCTCAGGAGAGAGAGTGACGTCAATCTCTTCATCGTCTTCTTCACTGACCTTGGTCTTAGCCAACTCAACGTTGATAGACAACTCCTCCTGGTGTTCAGGAATCATCTTAAGAGCAAGCTTGGTAGCAGCAAACTGACAGTCAGGAGACGACTTTGCAACCACTCCAAACAACTGCTCCAGCTCAAAGTACTTGCTAGGCACATGAACAGCAATACGTCCAAGAAGACGGTCCACCTTGACAGCCAGAGGAGAAGGAGTAGTGAAGTAGGAACAGAAATGGGCAGCCAGATCTTCCCAAACACTGTCGATTTCCTCCTTCCACACCTCCATCAGAGTTGGGTTGGTCTCCTTGTTGTTGAAGTAGGTGGCCAGAATCTTGAACAGCTGCAGTCTGAAGCCATCCACAATCTCGGCAATGTCTCCTTCAACAGTGTCTTTATCAAGAGACGAGAGAATGTTCAGACCTTCAATAACAAAAGACAGGAACTTTTCGTACATGTCTCGAGACACTTCCTGACCTTCCAGATGCAGAATAAGCTTAGCAATCTCAGCTCTGATGGGGATAAAGTCCAGTTCAAAGGCGTTCTCAGCTTCCAAGCACCAGTCAAACAGAGTGTTAGTCAGCATTCCAAGACGCTGAAGAGGAATCTCAAGTTCGTACTCTGACTGCTCGAAAATCACGTTAATCAGGACAAGTCTGTTGAATCCACTCTTGGACTCAATATCAGCAGCTGAAACTGAAGGAATCTCAGAAGCAAGGTAACTGAGAGTCTGCTGGAAGTCCTCTTCAGCTCTGGAAACAATATCAATCAGAGCTTCAGTGTAGTTACCCTCCTGGGCCAGCTTTCTGACATTCAGAGGACCAGTAGGAACAACCACATCAGCAACAATCTGAGCATAGTAGAAAGCAGTAGGGCCGTTCTTTTTGCTGCCAGCTTCAAATTTAGCCAGGAGCGACTCAGAAAGAGCGTTCATAGAGGCGAAAGCAGCATATCTGTCGAAATCAAAGTCGGTAGACACGCTGTTGAGCTCAGTGTACTTCTTTGCAACAGTAACATACTCAATGAGAGTATCGTCCACAGGCTTGATCTTGTCCAGAGTAAACATGAATGCAAACAGTCCCAGAGCCTCTTCAATGAGTTTAGGCTCGGGTTTGACACCAGCCAGTTCATCAGGGCCGACAAACTGTTCAAACAGAACAGCACCTCCGAATTTCGAAGTGACGGTCAGAGAGGGAGATAGATCGTACTCCAGGAGAGACTGGAGTTTAGTGAGGAACTGGCCAGTGGCCTCAAACAGCCAGTGGAGAGAAACTCGTTTGGACAGGTCAGAAATGAAGTCACGAGAACCAGGGTTGAGAAGGTAGTCCTTGAGACCTGCCTTGACGCATTCCTGGCTCAGTTTCTCAGCCAACTCCTTGTTGGTGTACTGGAGTTCAGTAATCTTACCGAGGAGTTTCTCCAGGAAAGGCTCAAACATACCGTCTTCAAAGAGAATGTTTCTGTTGTCTACCAAGAAACCATCACAGAGACGAGTGAGAACACCATCTGAGAGATCTTCAAGAGCAGTAGGATCGCTGAGGAGATCATCTTCAAAGTGAGAAAAGAGTTTCTTCTTCTGCTCATCAGTGAACGAACCCTTGAGAAGAAGAGCAGTGGAGGAGTGGTCTAGAGTACCTTCCAAAAGAGTGACTACAGAGTCAGGAAGAGTAGTAGGCCAGTAAGAAGATACAAAAGCGTGCAAAAGTGTCTGACGGGTTTCAGTGTCTTCCACATTGGAGATGCTTTCAGTGGTGATGGAGAAAAACTTGTCTAGATCTTCAGGAGACATCTTTTGAGCCATATCCTGAGCCAAGTCTAAAAGCAGCTTAACGTTATCAGGAGCAAAGTGGGATGGGAGGTTCATAGTGAACTCCACAAACTTTTTCTGCAGAGGTTCAGTCAGAAGATGGAACTTGTTGACAGGATAGAGAAGAGCCTTGGTGGCTTTCTCAACAGGAAACAAAAATGTAGCTTCAATTCCAGACTCCAAAACACCTCTCAGAGGCTCATCTTCCATCAAAAACGCCGTCAACTGCATCAGTTTCTCAAACGTAGGGAAGTCCTTCTTGGCTTTATCCATAGCTCCATTGTACGCCTTCTCAAAGGCCTGGTAATCACCTCGTGCCAAGTCAGACACATAAGGGTACATTTGGCCTGTAGGAATAAGAGTGGCATTGCACAGTCCCTTGGGTCGGATGATTTCTTTCAGCTTTCCGAGCTGAGAGAAAGCAGACTCGAGTTGGCTGGTGTTGCTGATCTTGGAAATCGTGTCAAAGAAACAAATCCAAGCCATGGGCGATTCATCGGAAACGACTCCAGCGAGGAACTCGCCCATCAGTTTGTCCATATCGGCTGAAAGAGCGGTTTTGTTGACAGCTTCGACCAGAGCTGGAATCTCGTTCCAAGCTTTGCTAGTTCTAAGGTACTTGCTCAACTGGGGAGTGAGAGGCTTCTTGGCAAGAGTCCAAATATCAGGGTTAGTCAGGGTGAGCTTTGTGATGAGCTTTGTGTAGCTCGACACACAAGCCGGGTTGACTGAGCCTAGACCCTTTCGCAAAATGGTGTTTGAAAAAGTCGTATGTAGGGCATCATCCTGCACCATCTTTCCAGCTAGAGTAATGACAGCCTGAGCCAAAGAAGAGTCGTCGGAAGTCACGGAATTCCACAGTTTATCGTCATGCAGAATATCCTCACATCCCTCATCCAGTTCAGCCTGCTTGAAAGGCAGCAGGTTACCCAGCAGAGCAATACCTGAAGACCGGAACCGGTTAAACTTAGCCTCGGCTTCCTCCTTGGTAACAAATCTATCATCCGAAAGCGAGTCCTTGGTCTCAGTTCTTAGCGCCTCTACCAAAGTAGTCACGCAAGACTTTCGGAACGCCTTGAGAAACTTGCCCTTCTTCTCGGGGTCCGGAAAAGCCACATCCAGAGACTGCATGGCTGCCATAGCAACCTGACGATCTGAATCAACAGTTCCCAGAAGCCAAGGACAAATGGCCTCGCCCAAATGCGGCACACTCTGGGGTCCCAGAATGCTGCACACGTGACCCTGGACTCTGTGTGCCTTATCTCGCACCACTCGGCTGATATCGATAGCCAGCTTGGAGTAGAGCTGCACCCAGGCGTAGTATGTGGGTTTGTCGAGATGCTCGGGGTTGGTCTGGAGTTGAGTCAGGAGCTCGGAAATCGCCTTTTCTCGTGTACTGGCGTCTCGTTTGAGCAGGTTTTTGAACAGCACTGTTCTGGCTGGAGGCGATACTCCCTTGGTATCAGGGACTCCAGTGATGTAGGAGAATGAGACTCCGGAGTTGAACGACGTGGCGCCAAATGCAAAGCTGTGTTAGATGGAACGAGCGGAACAGTGTCGTTATACTCACCTCATTGTGTTGTGTATGTATGAGTATGAAGTTCAGAGGGCTGTCAGTCAGTTGCCTCTATGCACTGATCTATGCAAGTATGATGAATCAGCTAAACTTTTCACAGCAACACGCACAGCGACAAAGCTAATTTATTTGGGTTGGGAGCATTAGTGAGATTGTCAAAAGACGATATTAACGACATGATTCTGTTGCTGCTTTCGTGGGTCGGCTCGTTGTTTGGCTTTGTGTTTCTCACGGGCGCTATTGGTGAGTAAAAGCGAGTGAAGTGAGCGAAGCGAACTTCACCCAAATGAAAGAGATACTCTTCCGTCGTGCTGTGAGACGCGCACACGCCCGACGTGTGCAACTAAGCGAATATCCACAAGGGTGGAATTTCACGTGTGCCAATTTGTTCGCAAGAGCCGATTGATTTGATTTTTCGCGAGTTGATTTTCAGGGTGTTCTGGCCATTGAATAACTATGGGATGACATTCGGGATCATCATGAGCCGTTGGGTCTTTAAACGCCTGTAAACAGCTTTTTGGGTGTTGAAACAGCTCATTGGAGCTCGTGAAACTCATTGGAACTCGTGGGACAGTTTGTTGTAACTCGTGGAACTCGTGAAACAACTATTGGGTCCGTTCGTGACCTTCGGCCACTCACTTCCGTCTATTGGGTCCGCTCGGACCTTCGGCCCTCGCTACCGTTATTAACCCAGCCTCCGGACTCTACTACCTCTCCGAACTTGTCGAAGAACACACCGCCATTGCGCGAAAATCGCTCTACCGCCTCATCTACTTCATCATCACCGTTGATGTTCTTCTCTGGCTGGTAGATGGTTTCCCCTTCTGGCTGTCTGTCCTCTCAGTAGGCTCCCAGATGGTCTACCTCCAGAACCTCAAACGGTTCCCTATGATTGAACTGACCTCTCCGGTCTTCATTGGCAGTGCTGTCTTGGTTCTGGCCAACCACTTCTTCTGGTTCTCTCATTTCTCAGACCCCAACCTGCCTCCTGCTTCCATCAGGTACCATAACTTGGACTATGAAGGAGAAACCCGTCTGCCTTTTGCCCAGGTGGCCTCCTTCTTTGTCATTTGCATCTGGCTGGTGCCTTTCTCGCTCTTCATCTCGCTCAGTGCGTCTGATTACGTGCTGCCCAGTACTAATGAAGTGCAGGGAGATAGTGGAAGCAAGCGACGGGGTGCTTCTCTGGCCAAGATTGTGGTCGATCCTCTCAGAAACCTGTGGTTCAAAATCACAGAGCTGTTTGGATACAAGCGAGTGGGACAGATGCCTCTATAGGTGTAATATAGCATATGAAAGTAGTCAGCGTACGTAGCAGTTAAGCCTGTAGAGAGTAGGATAGGTCTGCAAGGCTATATATACGGAAACAAAAAAACCAACACCACAGTCGTGCTACTGGTAATTGAGTCACGGAGATTCTCGTAGTGCTTTCCATTTTGCCACAGCGTTATTTTTGACCCAAAGAAATATATCACTGGGCTTACTCTCTTTGGCGATCTCCACTCTTAAATTAAATGTCTTGGAAAGCAAAATCTAAGGAGAAGCTGTAATTAATATCACCACCAGCAGCACTTCAACGGTACAATTTTTCACCCGTAATATTTTCACCGTATTATTTTTCCACACACGCCTCCCTTTCACCTACATTGATGACTAAACACCAGTCCACCCTCCTACCCAACTGTTGTGTCAACTAAAGCTCAACATATGGTGTGGCCTTGGCTCCTCGACTCCATTCTATTTTTGAAAGCCGTAAAGCACATTGAACCCTCGTAAACAGCACAAAGACATGATTGCGGTATGTGCACACGCATGCACCCTTTTGTTGTTCCGTTTGTGCTCTCATACGTGCCCCACCTATTTTTCTTCGTCTTGTCCGACATGCACGTCAAGCCGTACTCTCAGACTGTGCCTTCAATTGGTCTGCAGTAACGGTGGACAGGCTGAAAATAGACAACGTAAAGACTGAGGATAAATGGGGCTGCTGTGGATGTGCCCTTGTATAAAGGCAACAAGATATGTACATACAGATCATATATATAGGCAGCCAGTCACATGACTGCGTCACGTGACATCTGACACTCACTCGCACTTCGTGCTCGTTCGTGCCCCCCAACCCGCCAATAGCCACCCTCTCTGTTGTGAGTAGGCGCTCCTCTTTAGTTCTCACTGTGACGTGGGGGACCAACCTAAATTAGTCCGGGTGGACGTGTCACTAGAAATATATCTATATGAATGGACACAAACAGACGAATTAAAAAGCGTAAACCGCCGTAAACCCCCTCTACGACCCCGATTGAGTATTAATCCGACCTCAATCTCCTCCGCCATGTGCTGCAGCGGCCCCAAATGACTCGGAAAATTAGCTCGAAAAGTTTTTCCGGGTTATGTGACCCGCCAGCAGCTTAGGCTTTATTCTGTTGGGAAATAACTCTCAACCGCCCCTCCGAGCTAAATCTCTCACTACAAGACTCTTCATCGACAAACGATATCTGAGATCTTTTCCGGTCACCTCGCCACAAGCCACACAAAACATGTCTGCCATCAAGCAATTGCACCGTCTGGCCGCCACCGCCAAGACCTCGGTTCTCAAGCCCGCCCCTAAGAAGGTCCTGCTTCCTTCTGCTGGCCACCAGGCTGCTATCAGAATGATGGGCCAGGTGCGAGCTGCTTCCACTGAGGGAGGTGCTACTAACGTGAGTACAGAGCGGAGGTGTACACGAAGTGTACACGCCGATATTGCCATGTCGTGATGTTGTTGTTGCCTCATCTGGCAACTGCAACATCTCCGACGATGAGGCACGGAGATAACAACACAGAAGGATCCAGTCACGACGTTGGGAGAGTGATGGGTGGTGTGGGGTGGAGATTGGTGCGAGGACTCACGGGGACTCGTGTCAATTATAAAAGTGATGAGATGAGGCAATGGGACTCAAACCCGTAAAGCCGCAACCATCACTAGTCACCAGGATACCACCACCACACAACTCAATCAATTGAACATGGTCAATGGAGACGAGGAGATGAGAGGGGTAGGGGGGAGTGATCATGCCGTTAAAATGACGGTATAGTCGCTACGCTCCTACACCTACTCCCTCACATCAGTTGTTGTCCGCTCAGACCTTCGGCCTTCGCTACCGTACCGAACTAACCCAGATGACCGTCCGAGACGCTCTCAACACCGCACTCAGAGAGGAGATGGACCGAAACGACAACGTCTTCGTCATGGGCGAGGAGGTCGGCCAGTACAACGGAGCCTACAAGGTCACCAAGGGCCTGCTCGACAAGTTTGGCGAGCGACGAGTCATCGACACCCCCATCACCGAGATGGGTTTCGCCGGTATCTGTGTCGGCGCCGCTCTCGCCGGTCTCCAGCCCGTCTGTGAGTTCATGACCTGGAACTTCGCCATGCAGGCCATTGACCAGATCATCAACTCTGGTGCCAAGACCTACTACATGTCTGGAGGAACCCAGCAGTGTAACGTCACCTTCCGAGGCCCCAACGGAGCCGCCGCCGGTGTCGGTGCTCAGCACTCTCAGGATTTCACCGGATGGTACGGTCAGATCCCCGGTCTCAAGGTCGTTTCTCCCTACAGCTCTGAGGACGCCAAGGGTCTGCTCAAGGCCGCTATCCGAGACCCCAACGTGACCGTTTTCCTCGAGAACGAGATCATGTACGGTGAGTCTTTCCCCATGTCCGAGGAGGCCATGTCTCCCGATTTCGTTCTGCCTCTTGGCAAGGCCAAGATTGAGCGAGAGGGTAAGGACATCACCCTGGTCGGCCACTCTCGAAACGTCGAGACCGCTCTGCATGCCGCCGACCTGCTCAAGAAGCACTACAACGTTGACGCCGAGGTCATTAACCTGCGAACCGTCAAGCCCCTTGACACGGAGACCATTTTCAACTCCATCAAGAAGACTAACCGCCTGGTGTCCGTGGAGGCCGGCTTCCCCGCCTTTGGCATGGGCTCCGAGCTCTGTGGTGTCGTTAACGACTCCTGGGCCTGGGACTACCTTGATGCCCCCATCCAGCGAGTCACCGGTGCCGAGGTGCCCACTCCTTACGCCAAGGAGCTTGAGGACTTTGCTTTCCCCACTCCTGAGATTGTCGTCAAGGCCGCCAAGGATGCCCTTTACATCGAGGAGTAAGATGATGGTACATACAGTAATTATTGCACGGACGAGGCTGGAGAGGCTGCGCCGAGGATGCAATCGAAGGCTTTACCGAAGGTAAAGTCTGAGAGTGCAGACGAGAACGCAGACCGACGTCAGCCTGATTGTAGTTGTAGGCAGTCTGATTAGGCTGAGAGATGTAGACTGGTTGAATACAGACTGTAGGCTGAGTGGTTGATTGACTGAGTGTGCGAAGGCGGTGTGTTTGTACTATAATTTACCTACTTTATGGATACGACCTGCTCTGTTTGCTTTTGCCTTCAGTCATATCTTAAATGAAACAGATGAGGGTCATTTTCAATTTTCAATTTATTTATTTACGTAATTATGTACATCAAAACCGCCTTCCTCTTCCCATCATTTTGAACCCAACAACCGTCTAAAAATGTTCTCCATTCTCTTCCAACACCCGCTGGCACGTTTTCTTCCACACATCCATACGCATAACACGAGCCTGGAACGTGCCATCCAAGAAGCCCGGAAACACCTCGAACCTATCTGTGTAGCCCATAGGAGCTGAGACGCTTGTAATGTATCCAGTTGCGAAATTGACAATTTCAGCACCTTGCCCACCAAAAGTAGACGAGACGGCAAAATGGTGCGCGTCACGTGACCGGCTAGTCTGCGTGAAAGGCTCGTCTGAGAATACCGATATCGTTTTCGACGGGGAATAGTAGATCTTTTTTGGAGAGTCTAGATCGATAAAAGTAGGTACCAGCATCTTTTTGAAAATATGCCACCATGTGAGTCCATTATAGAAAGCAGTGAGATATTCTTTTGTTTCTGAAGGGTATTCGATCATTTCTTTTGTCTCTGGGTCGACAAAGCTGTATTTGAAAGTATCTTCGGTTTGAGGACAGGGTTTGCTTGTATACAAGACATTATTCGTTTCAAAAAGTTTGGCATTATTGTCGACGACAAGTGTGAATCCATTTTCGAAATGCGGTTTATCACGGGGCATGATGAGACGTTTCCCATCTTCAAGTTTAATCATGACCGAATCAGGTCTCACGTCTACCTCCAGCGTCTCTAAATCAGCAGGTACCATCTCAGTAGGCAGAGTGATTTCCACATCCATGTTCTTGACAACACTGTTACGACCCTCGTCACGCACAAGCTCAGTCGGGGAGCATCTCTCACGAGACTTGAGAGTCCACAAATCGCACACAAAGTCTCGCAATGTCACGACACTGCCGACATGGATATGACCACATGCCATCATGCAGCTGCGACTGCTATAAGGCTGCATACCTGTAAAGTTGCTGGGGAGTTTTTCGTCAAGACCCAGCTCAACTCCCACAACGGGAGCGCTCTTGGGTATCTTTTGGGGCACCAAAACGTCAGTCAGTCTCTCCACCGTGGGCCACTTGAGACGTGCCACAAACACCAAGACACAGTCTTGCCAAGTTTGCAAGTCTGAGTCTCCAGGGTGCATCCATGGGTTTCTTTGTTTCAGTTTCCGGCTGAGAACGTCCTCCATTTGCTGAAACACTGAGTACCATTCAGAGTTGACTTGTCGTAGAGCCACACACGATTCCAAATCAGCCAAGGAGTAAACCATGGACATGATTTCGGGAGGCACAGAGGTTCCTGTTGTTTGCTTCCAGTCCACCGTCACAACCGGTCGTGTGTCTTTCTTTGGGGGTTGCACATGCCTTGAAAATTGACTGAGCACCTCAGACAAGACCCACTCTTTAATTTCATCGGTCTGGTTTTCGATCAGCTTATAGATAGCGGCCTGCTGCAGCATGTTAGCGTGGCTGGACAGCATCTCGTTGTATGAGCCCAACTTCATACGGAGCTGCCACTGTTGAAGCACATTCTTCCTTCTTTCCTCCGTAGAACCGGAATCTCGAATAATCTTATTAAAATCACTCAAGACTTTTCTTGCTGGTTGGAAAAACGTCCTTTGTTTTGGGCGAATGATTCTCTCATGAAGTCCCTTTGCTCGGCTTAGCTGCTCAACCACAGCAGCGTGACATTCCTGTAAGGTCGTTCCAGCAGGCAGCGCACTAACGTCCCCGTACATGAGCTCTTGCATTTCGTGACCGCAGTCATGAATATCCCGCTGAAGCTGACGCTCATAGCCAGAGATACCGTCGAGGTCAACGGGCATGTTTTTTCAAACGCGATGATTTAAGATTCAACGATAAGCCTGAGATGCAGGAGTAGGATTGTGAGACATGTTGATCTAAGCAGTTACGAGCTACTGGTTCAATAATATTTCTACCTTGATACATACCGAAAACCACCTCCCTCTCACACTAATATCCAAATGGCCCCTGACGAGCATTATTTTCGCTCAACACGTCGTGTCGCGTCTTCTCGCGAGTCTCATCACGCATAATACGGGCCTGGAACTTGCCATTCAGGAAACCGGGAATAACCCTGTCGTAGTCATCTTTCCAATCGTGCGGGACAGCAACTGTAGTGATGGTACCAGCTGCCAAGTTGACAATTTCAGAACCAGGGACCCTGTCCGAACAAGCAACTGCAAAATGATGACAATCACGTAGCTTGCTGGCCTGCTCAAAGAATAGGGAAGACACTCCCGTCAGTATCTTTGATGGGCAGTAGTAGATTTTGTTGGTGTCCAAATCAACAAAAGCAGGTATGAGACTTCTTTTGCGTGTATCCCACCAAGTGAGTCCATTGTAGAAAGCCACGGGCTCTGCGCTAGTTGACGTAGGAAAATCGATCATTCGATTGTTTTCAAAGTCGCTAAAGCTGTACCGAGACTGGTAATATTTGACACGTGTCTGTGCAACGAGGACATTGTTCTGTTCATACAGGTCGGTGCTCTGCTTTTCAACGAAGAATCCATTTTTGAAATGAGGTTTATCACGGGGCATAATGAGATATTCTCCGTTGTCACAGTCAACAATAATGGATGCTGGATGTACGATTACTTCTGGCATCCCAAAGGGTACTATATCAGCAGGGAGCGTAATCTCCATGTCCATAGTCTTGACAACAATAGTATCGCCCTCCTCACGCACGTCTTCAGCAAACCCACCACCGGCGTCATGTGACTCAAAAGTCCACAAGTCTCGGACATAGTGTAGGCCATAGTCGTCATAAAAAACATGGAAGTGATCACACGCCACTGCGCACTTTTGACTGACAAAGGGCTGCATGCCTGTAAAATTGGCAGGCAATTTTTCGTCGTAACTCAGTTCCACTGCTACTGCCGTCGATCTCTTCTCTTTCTTGTGAGTCACTTTGATTGTGTCCAGGTTCTCTGTCGTGGGCCATTTGAGACGGGCTACAAAGACCAAGACACAATCCTGCCAAGTTTGTAAATCCATGTCTCCAGGTTCCATCCACGGGTTTCTTTGTTTCAGTTTGCGCTTGAGAACAGGTTCTATTTGCTGAAACACACGGTACCATTCCGAGTTTGCTTCTCTGAGAGAGATGCATGTTTCCAGATCAGAAAGAGAATAGACCATCGACATGATTTCAGAGGGCAAACTGAACCCTTTCTTGTGCTCTACAGTCACAACCGGTCGAGTGTCTTTTCTGGGAGCTTGGATGTCCTTTGAGAACCCGCTCAGTACATTCTCAAAGAACCACTCTTTAACCTCATCTGTCTGATTCTTTATCAGCGTGCTCGCACTGTCCTGCAGCACATTTTGATAATGACATTCCACCTCCTCTTCGTATTTGACCTTATCCACAGTCAGATTCCGGTGGTCGGCATTGGTATCTCTGATATGAAACTCCAGTCGTTTCTTCTCTGCTTCACTATTTGGTTCCCTAGTACTGAGATCTCGTTGCATCTCTTCGAGATCTTTCAGAGCTGCAGATATAGGCTTAAACAGGGCTTTGTATGCCTGTGAGGCCTCTGGCCGTATTCTCTGAGACCATGGTTTCCAAATTGCGAAACACTCTTCCGCAGTCTTTCCAGGGGGTAGGATATTCAGACTAAGCCGAGATAACTGGTGACAGTAGTTCTCAGTATCACTCTTTAGACCCGGCTCCAGGCTATTGAAACTTCGTTTTTTGGCACTGATAGCTGCCAGGTATTCAAATTCCGCGTCTGGGTCGGTCATGTTGGACGCGTTGGTTTAAGATTCCATGAAGATGAGCATAGTGGGATGTGAGACATGGTGGTGAGTAATACAACACCATACAACCACAATACCATGCCATTTACTTATGAAAAATCATTGTGTTTAGATTGATTTTAATTTATTTCCATTTATTTTATCTATTTTTACTTACTGCTTGATATAACTATGCGTCTATTATATATACAGTCAAACTCTCCAGCTTGAGATGGGCAGCGACTCGAGGAAGCGCATTTTCTTGTAGATCCAGGTGAAGAAGAGCGTGGCTCCAATGGTGATACACAGCATGGACGTGATGTAGTATCCGTCAGTCTGGATAGTACACACTCCTCCACTCTGAATGCACATGTTTTTGGCCTCCTTGGCGACACAAGAAAACGCTACAAAGGATGGTTTTCCCTCCAGAGGCGTACATGTGGCAGAGGTGAACCAATCAACGGCCTTGAGCACAATGATTTTAGGCCACAGACCTCCCAGGTTGGAAATGGTGTTCAGAGTAGTCATGTAGGTTCCTCCGATAACCGGATCGGCAATCTGGGTATGGAAAGCAGTGATGGAAATGAACTGGATCGTGCTGAGGAAGGAGTTGAGCACATGCATGATGATGACAATCATAAAGTAGCCAAAGCCGATACCTTCTCCAGACTTTGCTCGTTCGGTAGGGAACATGTAGACCACAAGCATAGCGAGTACTCCACATCCCAGACGTCCCATAAAGGCCATCATCCAGGGTTTGAGAGGCTCTTTACCAGTAGACCATTTTCCGCCGTAGTATCCGAAAATGATCTGAAACGGGAAGTCAATGAGCACTGTGAGAGCGAGTTCACCCTTGGAGAAACCCTTCTCGAGCAGTTTGAGGTTGGTGACAGCTTCGTTGGCCTGAAATCCGATTTTTGACAGAAAGTGGACAATGATGAAGATCTGGATGTTGGGCAGTTTAAGCACCTTCATCATGGTTCTGTAAATGGTGATCAGGGAGTCATCATCGTGCTTCTCTCGATCTTCCTTCTGGAACAGAGCTACACAGACAGTAACAGCCAGGTAGATGAGACCCCAAAGAGTGAGGTATCCAGACAGAGAAATAGGAGGATCAGCAGAAGGAACAGATCGCCAGTACTTGTTGGCTAGATCAGGTCCGTTGAATGCCAGAAAGACGGTGAACGAGGTGAAATAACCAGTGTTAAGTCCAATGGTCTGTGCTGTAGAAGCATATGACAGAGCCTCCTTGGACAGTAGAGTAAGAGCCCAACCATCAACAGCAATGTCCTGAGTGGCACACAGAAACACCAGCAGCAGGAAGAACATTGTGATTCGGAACAGGTTCTTCTCCACGGGATCTCCAGCAGCTGTAGGGTCTCCCATAATCAACTTTTCAATGAAAGTTCCCAACCAGATCAAAACTAGTCCTGAAATGGCCTGGATAGGCACAATCCACGACTTTCGCCGGCCAAACGTCTTGTTGTAGCACGCGTCGACAATTGGACTCCACAGCAGCTTGAGAGAGTAAGGATAAGACGCCAGAGAGAAGATTCCAATCTCTCCATAAGACAGGTGTTCTTTCAGCAAGTACGGAACACTGCCCATAGCCAGACCCAGGGGAATTCCCTGCAGCAGGTACAGCAAAACCAGCACCAAAAACCTCTGTCTGTCCTTTGGAGTGAGCTGTGAAAACGATAGCGTCTTTCTGTCGTGTGTGGTTGAGGTGTAGTTTTGAGCAGCGACTTCACCAATCTCGTCAGTAGCAACCTCGGCCCAATTGGACGCAGACACGGGCAAGCCCTGGTCCACGTCCTTGGCCCGTTTCCGGTGCATCATCTCGATGTTTTTGTCCATGGTTGGTTGGTGAGATTATGCGATGGAGATATCAGATATACGCGTAGGATAAGGTTTGGGGAGGCTGAGGAGGGTGATTTATATATGTGAAATAAAAAGAGGTGGAAGTACGGGAATGCAGCTAAGTATAAGGAGTTTGGAGGTCACGTGATTATACACCGGATACATTTTTCTGGGTGTCATTTCCTCGAATACTCGTCCTCCTGGTGACGTGTAATTAACACCTGAAGATCATCCCATGCATATCGTGCAGGGTCTCCTTCGGCCCAGTGTATGAGAAGGAGAGAAAGGTGCCGAAAACTCCGATGGCACAAAAGACGGATTTTTTTTTCTGGAAAAAAACACCGCAGAGGGTTTTGCACACTACTGTGAGTACCGCAGCACATGGTGTAAGCAGGAGGTTACATTAGCTGATGTAATGTACACGTACAGGTTAGCGTGTGTTAATTAAGCAACGTGTCGAACGTGGAGAGGAAGGTTAGTGGGGAGGTGAGAGGTTTGTTGGGAGTTTAGTTGAGGTATATGGTGAGTGATGGGTGCATGATAGGAGGTAGTACAGCAAGGAATATTATCAATTTTTGATTAAAGGGGGAGCTAAGGGACTACGGTAATTATATTAGAGGGGATACTTGTAGCTGTTACCAATATCCAGCTGTGCTGTTCAATGCTGATTCTTAGCCTATCCTCAAGATTACAAGATGACGGAAGAACAGAGCCAACCTTAGGAGACGTAATATTACTCCGAGTGAGTTGAAATTTTGGAGTTATACTTTAATGGCCACAATTAACGTCTTCCAGTGGTTTAAAGACCGTATATTTCCTATCTATGCCTACTTGTAGTCATATCCTCCAGAAAGCTACCTGTAACTTTCACACTCATGCTTAGACAGAAGGAGCTGTCAGAAACACACACCAGTTCAATTGAGTAATAAAACTACCAGTCCTAATATTTCTCCGTTCGTCTTATAACCTAGTGAATAACTTCTTGATACACTACTTTACATTGTGGCACTTTCGTTATATCTTCCGTACGGCCCCTCTGTCCAACTCAGCACTCTGAAACAAGGTGAGACACGCATCACTCCGACATGCTTAATCTGATGCATGGAATGTGTCCAACCAGAACCATGCCGAAACGTGACGACCATCTACAGTCACATATTAGTTAGATCATAAATATTACATTAGTAGCTATACAAAATTGCTTTGAGAGTCAGCCACCTGGTGGCAGTAGAGAATGTACAATGGACTTCAGTAGGTGAAGTAGCGTCCATGTCTTCTTACAACTCAATAGAGGGGGGAGCACTACTGTAGTATTTCATGCCCGTACCTCTCATAGCCTCAGTCGCGGTTTCAGTCGTGCTTCGCACTCCTTCACTGCACTCCTTCAACCTATTCAAGGTACTCCTCCTCATAACCCTCCTCATATCCAACATCATCATCAACACCCGCCTCCTGGTACTGCTGGTACTCTGCAATCAGATCGTGCAGGTTACTCTCGGCCTCAGTAAACTCCATCAGCTCCATTCCCTCCGCAGTGTACCAATGGATAAACGCCTTTCGTCTAAACATGGCCGAGAACTGGGTGGCAGTTCGTGTAAACAGCTCCTGGACAGCCGTAGAGTTGGCCACAAACGTAGCAGAGGTCTTCAGACCCTTGGGAGGCACATTACACACCGATGTCTGAATGTTGTTGGGGATCCACTCCACAAAGTAAGGAGAGTGTTTAGTTCTGGCAGTCTGGATGGAATCCTCCACTTCTTTAGTAGAAACCTTTCCTCTGAAGATGGTGGACACCGTCAAGTACCGTCCGTTGTACAGGTTGCAAGCGGCCATGACATTGTTGGGGTTGAACAGCTGCTGGGTCAATTCAGGCACCTCCAGCTGCTGAAACGACTGAGAAGCAGCCGAAAAAAGAGGCGCGTATCCGACTGTGAAGAAATGCAGTCGAGGGAAGGGCACCAGGTTGACAGCCATCTTTCTCAGGTCTCCGTTAAGTTGTCCTGGGAATCGAAGACAAGTAGTGACTCCAGACATGACCTTGGAGATGAGATTGTTGAGGTCCTGGATTCGGGGCTGCTTGATTTTCAGCGTTCGCGTGGAAATGTCGTAGAGCGCCTCGTTGTCGAGACAGAAAGTGGCGTCTGCTTGCTCAACAAGCTGGTGGAACGACAGAACAGCATTGTACGGTTCAGTCACCGTCTCAGACACCTTGGGAGACGGCAGCACCGAGTACGTGGCCAGCATGCGCTCGGGATACTCCTCCTTGATTTTCGACAGCAGCAGGGTACCCATTCCTGAACCGGTACCTCCTCCTAACGAATGGGTCACCTGGAAGCCCTGAATCGCGTCACACGACTCGGCCTCGCGTCGCACCGCGTCCATCACGGTCTCCATAAGCTCGGCTCCCTCTGTGTAATATCCCTTGGCCCAAATATTGCCTGCTCCAGAGATTCCACTGATGAGGTTATCTGGACGGAACAAATGGCCCTGTTTTCCTGATCGAATGGCATCGAGAGTTGCGGGTTCGAGATCCACAGCCACCGCTCGAGGCACGTACTTGCGGTTGGACGCCTCTGAGAAAAACACCTCCAGACGGTCACTCTGTTCTCGAGAGTCGCCTACGAAAAAGCCATCGTCGTCAAGTCCATGTTCCTCGGTAATTGTGTTCCAGAAGGCGGTGGCGACCTGGTTTCCGGCCTGGCCGCATTGCAGAGAGACGATTTCACGCATTTTAGTGTAGTTGTAGTGGTGTTTCAGAAAGGTGTGCTGATCAGCCGGCTTATGTTTGGTCAATGCCACATTGGGCGGGTGGGTGTTACCCGGGCGTCACAGGAACTCTATAGTGGGGCGACTGTTTGGCGTTTCGCGATTAGGTCCAGGGTGCATGAAACAAGCTGGAAGAAGGAGGTGGAGGAATTCTAAGAGCGGGAGAGTCGAAAGCGCGAAAAACGGGTCGAAAAGAATTGATTTTGGCCGGTTTGAGCGGTGCTGGAGAAAACACGTTCCACCCACTTTTTTCCTCCCCATAAACCTTAACCAGCCCTTTGGGAGCAGTTAGTAAGCACTAAGAGGCGGTTATGTGTTCTTATAACCGACGGAATTAAAATTAAAATAATTGAAAATAAATTAAAAAATAAATTTAAAATAAGAATGCACCAAATCAAAGCCAATAAAGGCTAACAAAATAATTGTTACTGTATTCACTCCACCTGCCAAAAACAGCTCTTCTATCAGATTTCCAAACCCTAATATTTTCAATGCTCCACTTATCACGATCTCTGTTTCGATCAACTACAAGTACCGCTCTTCGAACACCGTTCAGAAGACAACAACTACCTACAACCTTTTCACGACCCCTCAGATACTGGTTTCAAAAACCCTCACTCACCATGGAGCCCCCTCTTGTTTGGATCGACTGTGAAATGACCGGTCTGGACCATAAAAATGATCAGATCATTGAAATTTGCTGCTTGCTGACCGATGATAATCTTCAGATTATTGATCCTCGAGGCTACGAAGCTGTGATTCACTGTCCCAAGGAAAAGCTCGATGCTATGAGCGAATGGTGTGTTCAGCATCATGGAGAAAGTGGCTTGACGCAAAAGTGCATTGATTCAACTAAAACCATGGCCGAGGTCGAAGAAGAGCTGCTGGCTTATATTAAACGGTTTGTTCCCAGAAAAGGAGCTGGTGTGCTCGCTGGAAACTCTGTGCATCAGGATCGAGTCTTTTTGGCCAAGGATATGCCTAAAATCGATGAGCATTTGCATTATCGAATTCTGGACGTGTCTTCTATTAAGGAGACCATGAAAAGACACAACCCTAAAATGGCTAGAAAGGTGCCCCGAAAGAAGGCCGCTCATACAGCCAGAAGTGATATTGAGGAGAGTATTGCGGAGCTGCAGTGGTATTATACAAACTACTTGCGAAAGAGCTAATTAGACTAATTAGACAGTGAGGAGGACTGTAGACAATTGAAGAACCGAAGTTTTTGATGTTCCCATCACACTACTCTGACACCTGTTTGGGTCTATAAGCCCAACTGAACTTCCTGATACTGTTAAAGTGGTTCAACAAGTCTGGCACGACACTGTGGTCCTTAATGTGGCTGTATAGATGTATATAGAATATTGATGATGTTTATGAATGAATAATGGCTTATTATAAGAATGTATGTTGTTTAGTTTGCACCCCAACTACTGTAAGCTTAAGAATAGCTAATTATCTGTCCAGAAAAGCACCCACCAACAGAGCCAATCATACACTGTCGGCATAAAAATAGCACCATTGAACTCCCGTATCCGTGAATACGAGCTCTTTGCATATCCCCAACATCAGAAAAAATGAAAAAAAATTGCCACATTAAGCCTCAATGGGAAAACCAAAAAATTGTTCCCAAATCACCACCAAAATGTTACACTGTTAAATACGATACTCTAACCTCACGGTTAACCCCACACTTGAAACTAGCCCAGTAAGCCCACTATAGCCCACTAAATCAGCATCACTTGTCATAATCCCAATCAGGACTCGCTTCGTTCCCTTGTCCTGTTGTTGAGCCACATGCGTACGTAAAAACTGCGCCAAGCGCAGACAAACCAGCTTGAAGACGCGTTATTCTATATTATCTGCGCGTTGCGTCGATTCAGCCAATAATTGGTGGGAGTCCCTTGCCTCATTTTTTTATTTTGACAGCTCCTGACAAATCTGCAATTTGGGCAATTTCATCGGGCGAAAAATTCATTTCACCATATTAACACCGACGATCTGTTTATCAACAGTACATACAGTAATAGGCTGATCTTATAGTCTTATCGATAAGCTGGGGTTATTGGAGTTAACTAGGGTTAGCTAGGGTTTATTACGTCCTTCCGGGTTAGTAAGGGTTATCTCTCATCTTTGCCCTTCTCGTACTTCAGGCCCACCTCCTGTCCGTCTCTCTCCTATCATCTTTTTGCATGGCTTGGCGGGCTGTGTCTTAGAGTTTGTAAGATGAAGCGGAACAAAGGAGGTACTGAACAGTGCAGCTCCAAACAAGCTGGTGGGGACTGTCACGGCATGCCCGGTTTTGGCAAGCGACAGGAGTGCGTCTTCAAACAAGGCATTTAAAAACGTGGCCCTGGACCTGCGCCCCAGGATCCACTCCAGATATACGGCATGTACAAAATAAGCTATGTTTTTAGAGTACCAAGGAGGAAAGGAATGTGACACTTTCTGCTGTTGGACATGTCACACTATTAGCTCACATTGTTGCTCTGTTTAACGCTCTTGTCTGTCTTCGCTTTTTGACTTGGGTCTTGCTTGGTTTACATGTTTAGTCTGCATTTTCCGAAACCCAAATCTGGGGCTCTATGAAAAACGGTAGGTGGACGACCAGTCGAGGGTAAGAAAAGGACCAATCCAGTAGACGAAAATATTGACCATCTCTGTATAACACAACACACACTCGACTCAAATACCAACTCTTGGGCCACTTTGTATCATCTCCTGACGATCAGAAGATCAGTACATCAGCCGTGGGGAGAGATTAACTCTAACGCCAAAAAGACGACGTATAGACGGACTCTTCGGAGGGAGAGAGAGCCAAAAAAAGTGTCTTCTTCTTCACCCAAATGATTCCAAAGCGCTTTCTCCGACTGCCGACCATAGCGTGTTTCACCGCTCTGTGTGGTATTCTGATCTACACCATCTACTCCACGGGGCATATCAACCGACTCAACCCCTACACCTATGCCACTGGCAATGCCGTTTATCGACCGGTTTCGGGCCACCCTTCCAAGATCATTTTGCTGGAGTCTGGAGGAAGTCACGAGGAAGTGACGACGGCGTTTCTGACGTCGCTGGTGGAAACTACGACAAGAGCTTCGGCTTTCATCTATCCCTTTTTTAAGCTGGTCAGATTCCAGATGGGACCTATCATGAAAGAGACTATTGGCAACCATACCAATGTGGCCAAGTACATTCACAGCGATAAGCTGAGAGAGTACAGAACTCGAGTCGGACGACCTGATGTGGTTCTTTCAGTCACCTGTGAACACGACTCAAACGAGCAGAAAAACTCGTTTAATGAGTGGCTCGCTCAGGGAGTGTCTCTGGTGTGTGTGGTTCATCATGCTGATAGATGGACTGCCGATAGTGACTATGGACATTACAAGCGACTGATTCCATGGATCGAAAAGAAGCAGGTGACATTTGTGACTCTGTCTGACCATGTTGATGCTCATCTCAAGAACGAATCTGCTTCGACTTGGAGTCCAGAACACAAGGCTCTTTTGAAGACTGAAGTTTTCGTTCCTGTCTTTAGAGCTCCCACTCGACCTCACAAATCGCCCATGGAGATTCTGGGACTCAACTTGCAGGGAGATTTCGACTCAAAGAGACGAGATTACAAGACTCTCTTTTCACAGCTTGGAAAGATTGTCGAGAGCATGTCTGCGGTCAAACTGTACCTTGTGGGACACGGTATCCCTCCCGAGGTGCCTGAAGAGATCAAATCCAAGGTGGAGTTCAAGTCTGATCTTTCATTCACAGACTTTTACGGACACATGAGTGAAGGTATGGCTATCCTCCCTGCTTTTGCTTCCAACGACTACTACTCTGAGAAAGCCTCCAGTTCGGTGCCTGCTTCAATCATTGCTGGAGTGCCTGTAGTCGCTTCTCAGAAACTCCTAGACGCATACACCTATCTGGGAGAAAACGAGGTGTGGTTTGCTGAGCAGGGTGAGACGGATATTGATGCCATTCATCGACTGGTGGTTGATATGCCTAGTCATGAAGCACTTGAGAAGGCTCTGAGATTCAGACAGAGAAAGTTGCTGGTCAAGAGAGAGTCTCTGATTAGACAGAACGGAAAGAAGATGGTGAAACTGTTGCAGCATACCAAGAAGGGAGATGAGTCGGATTACCGAGCGGAGTGGGAGTGGGATTGGTAAACAGGTGCATGATCATGATGCGTGAATGCTACTGTGAAGGAAGTATTGGTGGTGTACACTGCCAATTGTACAATCTAACCTTTAATATTTATATATTTCGAGTACTAAAATATATCGAGTAAAAATTGAATTAAAAAAATATTAATTAACGACAATTGTTTGAGCTGTAGAAATGGACATTATGGCTGTTCTCATTTGCAGTGTAGCTGGCTTGTGCTGACTCATGCTTTAGAAAGGGCTGAGACAGCTTGATAGACAAACCAGCCAATAATTGGTATATGAAGAAATGGAGCATTGATCTGGAATCAGAAGGGTCGATTTACACTACTAAAGTGGGCTTGTTTATGTGATTTAGGACGTGGAAGGTGTTTTAACCAGGCGGTTTTGTTCTATGCACAGCAGACCCAAACTACAGATAATCATACCCCAGTAAAAATGGTTATCGCTATATCCACCTACTCTGTATTTACTTTACTGTTTATTCATATATACTGCTATTCATAGCCTGGGCTTAGTCTTCACTTCGCTGACTAAAGCTCATCTCTCTCCCCCTTAATCTCTCCCTCACACACAGCAGGAGTGATCATTCTAATATCGTACTCGCACTTTTCCGGCTCACTGACGGAAATCACCTGGGCCTCGGCTCCACATCTGAGATAGACGTTGGAGATTCGCTCGGGTCCGTTCCAGCATCGAGCTCCTCCAGTGTACTTCAGCAGGTAAGAGTACCGAGGTCCATCCATAACCTCATCCCAATCAGCAGATCGAGGGATCTCCTCGAGCGCATTGAAGTTACCGAGAGAGACGTTGATGTTGTTGCCTCGCTGGTGACACTGCTGGCCGAAACAGACCTCGTAGTCGTACTCTCCAATGTGAGAAGAGACACATTCTCCCTGGAGAGAAAAGATGACAGCAGGAGCCTTTCCAGCTCGCAGAGCCTTCTGCTTGTCAGCCAGCTGCTTCTGCTGCTCGATAGTCTTCTCCAGCTCCTCCTGTTCATCATTGAGCTCATCACGAGCATCCTGAACATTCTGGGGCTCATTAGAAGTGCCTCGAGTCTGATCAGGATGAGGCATGAGTCCATTCTTGACCATCCACATTCGGGCGTCAGCAGCAGTATCCATGATCTTCTGCTGGATTTCGGGACCCAAAAAGTTGGTCAACTTCTCGAGAGGAGACTGTTCCTTGATAGTCTCGTAACCCTCCTCCTTGGCCTTTTCAATTTCCTCATTGAGCTTTCTCTGGGCCTCCTTGATTCCAGCCTTGACATCAGCCAGCTTCTCAGACAGGGTAACTTCCTCATCCTTGGCGGCCTTTCTGATTTCACTCAATCGTCCAAGCAGCTTCTGACGAGCCTTGAGACCCTCGGAAAGCGTCTTTTTCAGCTGGTTTTCCTTGGAAATTCGCTCAGCAGCCTTCTCCGCACACACATTGGGACAGTGGCCCTCAACTTCGTCGGATCCGTCGCAACACAGATCAGAATCGCAGATTCCGTCTCCTACTCGGTTTGAAGGAAGACGTCCTGGAATGTGTCCCTTGTTGGCACAGTAAAAAGTGAGCTTCTTACGCACCTCGTAGTCCTTGATTCCGACACAGGCAGCAGTGCCAGGCTCGTCACTGCCGTCAGGACAGTCACAGTAGTCGTCGTTGAGCTGATGGGCCTCGAGTCGAATGTTGGGGTGATTGAGACACTTCCAGATGCCGTTGGTGATCTTGTAGAGATGCTCGTCTTCGGGAGCCACGCCCTTGAGCGCGAGGGCGAGGGTGGATGCGCTCAGCAGCAAAACAGCCGAGATTTTCATCGTGTGGTGGTGAGGATGGAGATCTAACGTGTCACCATTATAGAGTTGGAGAGAGGTAAGGGACGGAGTTTATTTGGCAGAGGAGGGTGAGGGTGTTGGGGAGGTGGTGGATAGGAGGAGAGTGGGTAAAAGTGGTCAATTGGGGTTGGGGAGTATTTTGCAATTTTCATTTTTGTCGTAGGGTCACTTTTGATGGAGTTGAAGCGTGCTTGTGTAGACCTTTGGGAGCAACTATAGAGCCAGGAGAGTCAACTGTGAGCGCGCGTTTTACTTGGGGCTTACTTGGGACGTTTACTTGGTCAAAGTTCACTCGGCTAACCTTAATGCTGAAACTTTCGGGATTTTTTTATTTCAGAAGTGAAACTTGGCACCGCTAAAATGTATGGCGATAGCAGATTCCAGCGGCGCTAAAATGGTGAATATTGGTCCAAAGTGAAATTTCAAAGTCGCACGAGACTCATTAGATGTAGGCGAATCTGGTAACAAAGAGAAAATTCAGAGATCTCAACTGTAGCCCTCCACAGTCGCTCTCAACCAAAAGCACACATGAAACAGCTGCATGATATGAGATAACCACACTGACCCCAAGTCAGCATAAACACATTATATAATACACTTCTGCACCTCCCCGTATTACACCCCTCACGCTCTAGACCCCTAATTTGTGGGGAACTAACACCTTCAACCTTGTTAAATCAGCATGTCCGACGATGTTCAATCTCTCGTTACCATGGTTACGTATCGGGTTAGGGTGCTCATAAGGCCGACAATATCTCCGTGTGTGCTTGTGTGTGATTGTAGCAACCTGCAAGCCTTTGTCTGTAACAAAGCCGGAAGATATTCTGGAGAACCTTGCAGCTTATAGTGTGTTAGCACGTGACGTATCAAGGGGTTATGGGGCGTTCTGGATAGGTCAGAAGTGGTGCCTGGCGTAGATATATCATGGTGTGATATTTGTGTTTGTGAGGTGTTTGCGTCTTGTTCATGTCCTCTCTGTAATGCTACACTCGTACCTGCAGTTGTATATGCCCTTCACCACTGAGGTTCCTGCAATTAACACTAGTAAGCTAAATTGGGGAGTGAGATATTGCTCGATCGAAGCAGCCATTATGCAGGTATGACGATGAAGTATCGGGTGAGATTTGCCACTGAGAACGAGCGGTGGGTTACACAAACAAGCACAGCCCAAATAACTAGTTAGTTGTGCAGGTGGCGTAACATAGAGGACATGTTGCTGGCACTGTAGGTTTAGAGGTGGGCCTGGAATAGAGCCTTAACAGAGGTTGTAAGCTGGGCGAGATGAAATTGAATATTAAAAAATAACACCGTGGAAGTGCGGCAGCGGCATATATTACAGGTCCAAAAGACTTTCTAAACATACTGTACACTCACAACTCCTTCATACCTCCTCGTGGTTCGTGCTTCCTCATAGTGTATGCACAAAAACCTTGTCCGATATATTCTAAAAAATTTCAGAGCCTAAACGCACATGCATATACCGTTAACAACCAGCTCTCCGCTAAACTACTGCCACAACTGCTACAACTCCACCTCCCCAGCTTCTGCGTTCATGGCTCCCTTGACAACCCACGCGCAACCCACCCACTTTCAACCCTCTGCAATTTTTATATTCTAAGATACCCAAGCGAACGACTACAACACAAAACACACATACAAACCAACCACCAAACACATGGCCAGAAGAAAATCCTCGGTCCATCGGCCAACCTACTCCGGAAAGCGACTGGAGGATGTGCTTCAGATGAAGAAAACAGGGCGCAAGGCCCCTGTGCCTGCCAGAAAGGCCCCAGTGGCTTCCAAGCGGTATGGCCGGAAAGCTCTATACCAACCGGACCTTTCTGTGGAGGACGAAGAGGAGAATGAGGACCTGGACTCTGAAGATGAGGCCTTTGAGACCATCATTGCGGCTGTCAACGACGAGGGGTCGCATGACGAGGCCAGTAATGACGATACGGATAGTGACGAGGAGGACAGCGACTCTTCCATCGATGAAACGTCGCTTCCAGAAGCATATAGACGTCGCAAGTTTGGCGCCAAGAGTGCCGTCAAGAGCATGCTGCAGAACGAAAACGAGTCTGCCATTGCTGACTCTTCTGAGGAGTCCGATCTGTCCTCTTTGTCTGATATTGAGACCCGATTGAGCTCCAAGGACTCGACTTTGGTGCGAAGGAAAAGCAGACGAGGGTCTGTGGTGGATCACACTCTTGATGAGCATGTCGAGTTTCCCAGACAAAAGCCTGAAGACGACTCTTCTGACGACTCGTTTGAGGAGGACTCTTTACTCAAGGCCATTGAGCTGGACTCGTCTCCTAATGCTGAAGGAAGCGATTTCGATGACGAAATTGGCGACCTGGACGAGGAGGAGTTTGAGAATGGAGACCTCGATGAGGTGTCGTTGTCGGATGGAAACGGCTCATATTCTTCAATCAACGACTTTTCAGATGAAGTCGATAAAGACTTTGATGCCATTAACGACAATGATATCGAGCGAGAAGAGGAGGATGCCATTCTGCAAGAGATGGCAGAGAACGGAGACAGACTGCAGACTCTGAGTCCTACTGATGACGAGTCAGTCGCTTCGTTTGGCAACTACTCCAGACGAAACTCGCACTCTCAACACCACTACACTGGCTACTCGTCCGACGAAGAAGACTACTCGTTTGAAGACAACGATCCCTTCTTTGAGCCGCGAGATCCCAACCAGGTGCTTATTACTAACGGCGAAATGGGCGTCGAACACAATACCACAATTAACAACACCCGCAATAACACAACCACAGATACTCCTAAAGGATTCACATCAGATGACGACTCATATCTCTTTGGGTACTTCTTCTCCGACGGCTCTTCCGAGGACGAGGGTACCAAAAGACGACCTTCTCTGTCTACTCCCAAGAAACCTCCTGCTGTTGGTTCTTCCTCTTCCATCTTCAAAAACAACACGGGTGGATACAGCGACTATATCGACTCTGGAGACTCTACCGATGAGGATACAACACTCCCTCCGCGCACCCAAAAGAAGTGCAACACTGCTACAGAGATTCTCTCGTCGTCCAACATTGCATCAAGACCTCCCATGCTGGGTTCGTGGGTGATGACCAAGGAAAGACCCTTTGGCATTATTGATGGACTCACCACCCGGTCTCTATCCGGTCAGAAAAGCCCTCCTACGAATAAGAGCAACGGTATTCGGTACTCGACGGCTATTGAGTCTGACGACTGTTCGGATATTTCTGACTTGAATGATATCGTGCTGGACGAGTTCATTTACACGAGTGACCTTGATGAGGAGGCTCCCAAGGACGTGTCTGCTGAAGCCCAGCCTTATTCCACGTCATCCAATGTTCCTTTGTCTGCTTTCAGAAACAGAGGTTTGGTGACCAACCCCTTGTACCAACAACGGTTTACAGGCACGCCTATTCCTTCTCGAAGACGGCCTTCACACTCCCGAGAGGCGATTATCACGCCTGTGCGGGGTCTGAAGAAAATCAAAAAGAAGCAGTTCAGAAAGGACTTGTTGATGCATAAGGATTATGACGGGAATGATTATGATAGCGGCATGGTGGCAGAGTACTCGGATGGATTTAACGGGTTTTATGGGGGTTTATAGTGTATAGGATAATAGATATTTATACGAAAACGGAAGCGCGGGAACGACTGGCCGAAGGTCAGGAGTGGACAACAAATAGTGGTTGTCTTGAGTGGATAACAATTGTAGTATACCGGTACTTTAGACAGAGCTGTATACAGCAGATATAATAAATCGCACTAGGATTTTGCTATATAGCATTGTTTCAGAGGTGCAGTATTTTGGAATCTTCAAAGATTATTGGCTGCAATGGTATATCCGGTTTACTTGTAGCACGCGTCAAGCTTCTTGCTGGACTCTGATATATCCTTATTGTCTAACTGACATCAGGTCTTGATCTATAGAAATACTCTCATAGTGATAACAAAATAGGACGTTGGCTGGGGTTTTAGCATTTACTGATTTTTCTGTTTTTTTTTTTAATATTTTCATATATCTCATAGCTTCATGACATATTTTTAAATCATTTATTATGATTTTAATTTAATTAATTAAATATTAAATAAAACTCTGACCTCAATAAAGTTGGAATTTTGGACAATTTATCCACGGTAAAATCGATAGACCATTGGGACGAAAAAATCTCGGAGTTCAAAAAGTTCCCAAAGATCTGTGAACTTTGATGGCTGAAATATATGCGATTGCGAGACATATACCTATATATTATTATATATTCTGGCTCGTACGGAGTGTATCATCAGGTCTATGCTAGTTAATTTGCATATTTCTCGATTATACGCAACTTCTGGTTTAGTTGGGTATTGTTAAGAACTACTTAGTATACTTTTGTGGAATACACCAATAGACCTGTAGAGCAGCAGGGTTCTAGAGCTCGACACCCATAAACACCTCAACCATAACAATCCATCTTCTCCACCTTCAAAAGTCACCGCCTGTTGAGATCTCTCACCTCCCAACAAGGTGTTTTCGATATTTTTCACTGTCTCAAGCGCCGTAAGCCGTAAGCGGCTTTAGCTGCTGTAGCCGTGATGTTAACCGACAGACATGACATAATTCTGACAGTCAAGAGCCGTATCTTGCAACGGAACACTGCCACAAACACCCGCCACCTTATCTACACAGCAAATATTGCATTTCCTTTTTGTGCGGAACCACACGGGTCTCCAATCCCTTCATAGTGGGACTTTTCAGTTTGGCTCCGAAAACGCGGAATTGAACTTTACATGCCTTGGGGGTTTGGGAAGGTGGGGCAAAGCGGTATCGGGAAGCGCTAGCCGGAGCGTTTAGTGCGAGTAGCACAGATACATTTTTTTCGGCTACGGAAAAACACAAACGCCTGTGATGGTGCACGGGTGCATCGTTCCCGCACACTTTCGCGCCGTACGCCAAGCGGCACTCGCTGCTTATCGCTCAGGACAGAGCTACTCGTGCTTATCTCCAACGTCAAACCTAGCTCTATTTTTTTTCACCTTGGGTGTGAAGTCTGAGGTGACAATGGGGCAGTTGGATGCGTGCGCGTAGCCAGGCACGAGCTGGAATGACACCGCGAGTCGAGATCATGGGGCCATTTCTTGGTGGGGAGGAGCTGAGGGGAAAACAGGTGATAGCCGGTTCCCCACATCACCACACCACACCGTTGGTGGGTAACAGTAGCGGTTATGCTGAGTGGAAGTATGAGTAAGTACCACCAGCAGCAGTGGTACAAGCACAGACACAAGCAAGTGTTTGTGTTCATCACCACCACCACAACCCCCACAACAACCACAACAACCACATCATTTCGCTCTATATAAATACTCACTGTAACGCGGGTATCGGACAGTATCGATATCCGACCAGCAGGGGCGCTAAAGTTTGGGGAAAGTTTCATGGAGGAAACGGCATTGAACCCCCACAGCGGTTAAACGGCGGCTTTGCATGTTGAGGTGTGTTGTAGGACACAAATAAATACAAGAGCAAGTTCTTTCTGCCCCAGATCCCACTTATATATATCCCCATCTCACCCCCCATCACTCTCCCAACGTAACTTTGCCTCTGATTTTTCGACAGCTTAAATAGCCCAGAGTGACTCTATAATAGTGCAGTGCATATAAAGAGACGTCTTCCCAACCCATCTATACTCTCACCACACATCACATACAAAAAATGACTTCCGACAACAAGCCTCTCGCCAAGGATCTCTCGCACCTGCTCTCCACCGAGGCCAAGTCCCGAAAGGAGTCCAACCTCAAGGCTGCCTTTGTGTACAAGGCCGACCCTTCTATCGCCTTTCTCGGAGGAGGACTGCCTCTTCCTTCCTTCTTCCCCTTTGACAACGTGACCGTCGACACCCCCAAGCCCCCCTTCAAGAACACCATTGTCGCCGATGTCAACGCTCTCAAGGAGGACGAGCTCACCAAGGTCCATGTCCCCAAGGACCCCTCTCGAGCCGGCAAGACCGATCTGCCTCTGGCCCAGACTCTGCAGTACGGTCTGTCTGGAGGTGCCCAGTCTCTCGTCGACTTCATCAAGGAGCACACCACCATGATCCACAACATCCCCTACAAGAACTGGGACATTTGTGCCACCACCGGAAACACTAACGCATGGGACTCTGTGCTGCGAACCTTCACCAACCCCGGTGACGCCATTCTGTGCGAGGAGTTCTCCTTCTCCTCCGCCATTGAGTGTGCCCACGGCCAGCAGATCAAGGTGATCCCCGCCAAGGTCGATCTGGAGGGTCTTCTCCCCGAGGCTCTCGAGGAGCAGCTCGACAACTGGGTCGGAGCCAAGCCCAAGCTGCTCTACACCATCCCCACCGGCCAGAACCCCACCGGAGGAAACATGCCCGCCGACCGACGAGAGGCCGTCTACAAGATCTGCCAGAAGCATGACATTCTCATCATCGAGGACGAGCCCTACTACTTCCTGCAGATGGACGAGTTCAAGCAGGACAAGACTGCCCGAAACTACGAGCAGCTCGAGAACCACGACACCTTCCTCAAGTCTCTGGTCGCCTCTTACCTCAACTTTGATACCGACGGCCGAGTTCTGCGACTTGACTCCTACTCCAAGGTTCTGGCTCCCGGCACCCGATTCGGCTGGATCGTGGCCCAGGATACCTTCATTGAGCGATTCCTGCGACTCCACGAGGTCTCCATCCAGTTCCCCTGTGGTTTCACCCAGTCCATTCTCTACGGCATGCTGTCTCGATGGGGCCAGACCGGTTACGTTGACTGGCTCATCAACCTGAAGAAGGAGTACTCTCTCAAGCGAGACGGTGCCATGGACGCCATGGAGGCTTACATGCCCAAGGAGGTGGCCGAGTGGATCGCCCCCACTGCCGGTATGTTCTTCTGGTTCCAGATTGACGGATCCAAGCACCCCGAGTTTGCCTCCAAGTTCAACTCGGACCCCGCCAAGCTCGAGCTGCACCTTTACGAGCAGGGTGTGCAGAACAAGGCTCTGCTGATCCCCGGTCAGTGGTTCCGATCTGAGGACGTCACTGAGCCTGCTCAGAAGCCCCTTCCCGTCACTGAGGCCGAGAAGTCTCTGCTCTTCTTCCGAGGCACTTACGCCGCTGTCCCCACCGAGACCGTCGATGAGGGTGTCAAGCGATTCGCCGAGGTTGTCAAGCGGGAGTTCCAGCTCTAAGGAGACGAAAATATATATAGATATAGTAGATGTAATGAAGTATGAGTGCGTTATTTTGGGAAGTGCTGTAGAGGGCGAGTGTAGAGGAGGCTCTGCTTTGACCTGAAAGTTTAGAGGTTCTAGTGCTGAAGCGAATGTTTCAACTGTCACTTAACCTATAGCTCGAACGAGGATAGCTAAGGTGTGCATACCGTACTTGTAGCTATCTAGAAGTACACTGTAGAGTAGACGTGAGATATGAATAATGGTGGTATTAAACAATCGTTGACCGCATATTTACTGGTACAAGTGCTTACTACTTGTACAAGCCATTGTTTCAGCTAAATTATCTATGGCTTAACCTACAAGTGACTTAGTCTAGACTTCAGTGAATGTATTTCATAACCATACCATATTTAATCACACACCACCGAATACAATACACCTCTACATTGGTTAACTCCATTCGGTGCTGACTAACACTTCCGAATAATCAATTAATTCATCACAACCCTCCTCCCAACCTTAGGCATAACCCCAAAGGTCTCTCTTATCTAATCATACGTACTCCATTCACATCAATCTATATCCAGCTATATACCAGCCCTATGCATGTCTACAACTCCTACGCGGCCTCGACCGCCGGCTGGACGCTTGGAGACCGCGACTGGCTCTGGCTCTGGCTCTTGGTCTGGCTTTGTACCGACACCGTGCTGTTGTTTGGTTGCGCCTTGAGCTGCTGTATGTTCTGCTGCTCCTTGTTGTACTGCTGGATGCGTTTGTTCATTTCCTGCCGCTGTTTGTCCTGCCATCGCGCCCACTTTGCGTGCTCGTGCATTTTGAACCCGAAAATGGTGGGCACGTGTCTCTCGTTGGTCTTGGTGGGGAGCAGTTGGGGGAACGCCTGTAGAATCATGGCCGGGAAGGACGTGCCAAAGTAGGCGCCGTCAATGTTTGCGTGTCGAGTGCTCTTGGGGATGTACAGGTCCTCGCACTTTGTACAGTACAGCTTGACGGACGACTGGCCAGCCACGTCGTACAGACCCACGGGGAGCAGAGGGTTGAAGTAGCAGTTGACTCGCGGACACTTGCCAAAGTGCGCCAGCTTGTACTTCTCCATCATCTTTGTAAGGCCTCGGGGGGTCAGAATGTATCGGGCGTGAATAAGTCCGTAGAGATGTTTGGCATCTGCGTCAATCTCCTGGCGAACGGGGTCCTGGAACGAGTCCAGATCCAGGGCGTCTGTGATGAGCTCCGCGGCGTATTGCAGATGAGACACTTCTGTCGAAAGGCCCGTCAGGTTGAATCTGTCGGTGATGAAGTCCTCGTCCACCTCGCAAAAATACTCGTTGCCCTTGGCTCGCAGGAACCAGTCAACCCAGTACTCCTCGGAGAGCCCGGATTCCGAGCCGTCGGTGTAGTAGTCGCCTTTCTGGTCGATGCTTTTGTCTCCCATAGTGGCGTGTTGTCGGGTGGTGTATGGATTATGTCGTGAGAATTTTGGGTTATTGGGAGGAGGCACCTTGGAGATGAGTTATTGGGTGCGATGGTGGGAGGTGTGGGGGGATGGGAGTGGTGGTAGGTGGGGTGGATAATTACGAGAAAAATATTTCAATCAGGTGGTCGTTTTTCCAGATTTATTGCAATTTTTTTCGTTTTTCTGTGGCGTTTTTCCATCCCCAAATGTCTCCACTGTATCTTAAACTGGATATGACTATTAACGATGATGATGTAGCCAGAACAGATGTTACGGTGGTTGGTGCAAAAAAATTGCTGAAAATTTGATAAAAATGGATGATACTAGATGCCTCAATAGCAATTCGGGGTAATTTTCCACTTATTTTTATTCCACCCCTTGACTGAATATGTTCCACGTCCATCTGGTTAAATAGGAAGTTGTAATTAGAGCCCACTATAGCCCCTTGATAAATGATGTCTCCAAGTGACCCCCAAAATTCACTTGACCAAAAACACTCAGTTTACCCTTATTACCCTCCTCCATAGACCCACCACGACGCTGCTTACTAAGCCCTTAACCTCCAACTATACCCCAACTCCACTCCAACTAAATTACTCATCACCACATCCCCCACTAACTTTGATTCACCACTCGACATATACACGTCTACTACAACACCACACACCATGTACATTGTCAAGCCCTCGTGGCTGTGCCATGCCGGTAAGTACCCCGTTTCTCTCCCCCTCTTCTCTCTAACACAGACGACACGAAAAAATTCGAGGTGTATTCGGTCACCGTTTCTCCAGACAACCAGCGAGTGGCTACTGGTGGACAAGATGGAAAGGTCCGGATTTGGAGTGCCCAGAGTATCAGGGACTCTGCCAAGGGTGACAATGAGACGTCTGAACCCTCTACGTCTCCCGGAGCACCTGCTCCTGGTGCTAAACAGCTCTGTTCTATGGCTACTCATAATGGAGCTGTGACGGTGGTGCGTTTTTCTCCTGATGGACGGTATCTGGCTACTGGTTCAGACGACCGTGTGGTGCTCGTGTGGGAGCGCGATTCGACAAAGGTGCCACGTAAGGAGTTTGGTAGCAGTGGAGAAGCTGATACTGAGTCTTGGATTGTGAGAAAACGACTTGCAGCTCACGACAATGATATCCAGGATTTGGCCTGGGCACCTGACTCGTCGATTCTGGTCACGTGCGGCCTGGATTCGGGCGTTATTGTCTGGAGCGGCACGACTTTTGAGAAAATCCAGCGTCTGGATGCTCACAACTCTCATGTCAAGGGTATCACTTTTGATCCGGCCAACAAGTTCTTTGCTACTGCTTCAGACGATCGAACGGTCCAGATCTTCCGGTACAATCGAGCATCGGCTACCGATGTGACGTTTTCCACCGAGGCTACTATTACCAGTCCCTTCAAGCAGTCCCCTTTGTCTACTTACTTTAGACGGTGCTCTTGGTCTCCTGATGGAAACCATATTGCCGCAGCTAATGCTACCAATGGACCCGTTTCCGTCGTGGCGATCATCAACAGAGGTACCTGGGACTCTGACATTTCTCTGATTGGTCATGAAGCTCCTTGTGAAGTTGCTGCTTTCTGCCCTCGAATCTTTGCCAGAACCAAAGAAGCAGCGGAGAAGAAGGAAAAGAAGACCTCTACCGACAAGGACGTGATTGATGTCGACGAACCCAAGGCTCCTGAAAGCGTTCCCATCACTGTTATCGCCTCTGCTGGTCAAGATAAGACGTTGACGATCTGGAACACTTCCAACCCCAGACCGGTGGTTGTTTGTCATGATATGGCTCTCAAGACCATCACTGACCTTGCCTGGTCACAGGATGGCATGTCGCTGTTTGCCACGTCGCTCGATGGATCCATTTCGTACGTCCAGTTTGAAGAAGGTGAATTGGGATACGTTGTGTCTATGGAGGAGAACGAGAGCAGACTGACGAGGTACGGAGGAGGTAAAGAGGCTGCTCAGATTCCCGAATCCGTTGAGCAGCTTGTGCTGGAGGAGAAAGTGGAGGAGAAAGAGGTGACGGATGGAGAAAAGAGAATGAGTGAGTTGATGGGAGAACCAAGTGCATCATCATCTCTGAAGTCCACTTCGACAACCGCCAAAGCTGCACCAGTTGCTGCTAGAGCCACTCCTCCTGCTGTTGCATCTACTTCATCAACTCCCTCTACTCCTGCCAAACCCACCAAACAAAAAGTGACCATCACTAAAGACGGACGAAAACGAGTGGCCCCTCAGTTGCTCACTACAACCTCTTCATCCGTGCAAGCTACTCTCCCTGTTGCAACTACCGCTACTGCTGCTCCTGTTGCTACTGCTGAAACTATTCCTGTGAATGACTTTTCAAAGCCCCACTATGCTCTTCCTAAAGGAGGAGTTGCTTCGCTTATTATCGGCAGCAAACGACGTTCTGACGATCTAGAGGACGGCACTAACGGCATTCAAACAGCTCTCAAAAAGACCCGAGCTGATGACGATGTTCCGGAGTATATTGCTCCTGTGGTTGTTTCTCCTGCTACAACCACCTCTCAGGTCCGTCTGGGAGCTCCTAAAGTGCGAAATCTGCTCATGCGAGCCATGTCGGTTCGAGACTCGGATAAACCCAAGTTGGCGTCTGAAAGTGTGGCTCTTTCCAATGGAGAAAACACCTCTTCAGCTCCTCATTCGTTCAACTTTGAGGTGAGAAACGGCTCAGGTAACGACCAGACGCCTACAAAGGTGTCAGTGACGCGTAACTCGCAGGTTGTCTTTGTCGATTTCGTCCCTTACTACGTCCATCTCATTGCCGGTAATGGGTCCTATTTCTGGGCCACTTCTGCCGAAGACGGATGCATTGTTGTCTATTCACCCAACGGACGACGAATGCTTCCTCCTCTCGTTACTGGCGCTCCTCTGTCGTTCCTGGAGTCCCAGAACGAGTACCTTTTGGCCATTTCTTCAGTGGGCATGCTGTCACTGTGGAACGTGGTTGAAAAGAAGGCAGTGTTCCCTCCTGTGTCGCTAGCACCGATTCTGGACTCGGGAAGCCGTTACGAAGACGGTGGAGTGCTCCGAGGCCCTCACGTGACCCAGTGCGGTGTCACAGGGTCTGGAAGGGTCATCATCACGCTTTCTACGGGCTGTGGGTACACTTACGATGAGGGTCTACGTTCCTGGTGTCGTCTCAGTGAACCCTGGTGGGCTACTGGTTCTCAGTACTGGTCTGCCACTCAGTTGCTTGGAGATGAAGCTACCAAGAGCAGATGGGTGCTTGCTGTAGAGGAGAGAACAGCAGAAGAGGCCCAGAGACGAGCTGGAGGCCGAGGACGGTACCTCAAGCAGCTTACTCGTGCTACTCTCAACAGAGAGGGATATGAGGGTATGGAGGGAGTGGTCAGTATTGCGCATCTGGAGAATCGTATTGCTGCTGCTGAAATGCTCGAGAGTAAGCATGAACTACGAACTTTTATCATCATGTACGCCCGTCGAATTGCCGAGGAGGGTCTCAGATCTCGAGTTGATGAGCTGTGCAGGGAGTTGTTGGGTCCTGGAAAGGCTGAAGATAGTACTTGGTCTCCTACAGTTTGTGGTTTGGATAAACATGAGCTGCTCAAGGAGGTGGTGCTGAAAATTGGCAAGTACCGAGAATCGCAGCGAGTGGCTGTGGTGTACGGACAGGCTATTGGCTTGCTTGAAGATGAGGTGGTGGGTAAGAAGAAGGATGATGATGATGAAGATCAGGACATGACGGACTTCAAAGACGCCATTAGTGATCAATGATGGTATGTGGGGTGAGAATCCCACCTGGTGTATATTAATTGATGATTGTAAAGGAAAAATAAACGAGGTTATAACAATGAGTGTATTCGCTTTGGAGTGGTTTTAAAGTTACTTGTACTTCGAGAGTATCTCGAGAACCAATTGAGAAGAATACAAAAAGCAAGTGTTCATCTTGTACTTGTATATCCATGTTGTTATAGTCACGTTATTTTCCTAAAAGTATTGCTATATGCTCTTAACATCACTGTGGTGTAGGTTTCCTGCTTGTTGGCTTCTCAAGCAAGAAGCACGAACACTTGCCAGCATAAATACAATACAAGTATATTTATACGTAACGTGAACATATCATCTGGATCGACCCTACTTGTACATTATGAGCACAGCTTCTGTATAGTCAACCATCTGAATATCACATAGACATCCACTATTTCTAGAAGTACAGTATGGCAACCGCCTTGAAGATGAGAAACACGAAGTGTCCATCACGTATACTTTTATAGCCTACACGTGCTTGTGTGTACTGTCTCAGGTTTCTGGACTCTAAGCTTTCGTACGAGTTATCCAAGAAGGGACAGACAAGATATACGAGTAAACAGAAGTTGAGGGCATCATAAGACACGGTCCAGAACAGGTATATGGAGTCACGTGACTGTTTTATTCAACTCGATGTTGAGAAGTTCGTCATACTGGTACACATAACTGTATAGCCCTGGATCTCTAAATATGAACTCACTCGCGCTAAACGCGATCTACAGTTCACGTGACCATTAACTGGGGTATATAACCACAGTTTCCACGGTAAAAGCAATTAGTTGCTCGGTTATTGGGGTTGTTGATTTTGAGATTATCCCTATCTTGGGCATATACCATTAGCCGATACACTCTGGCAAATACCTCAATCGGTATGGAGCAATGAACGTTTGAACATGGGTTTTTGCTCGGTAGGGGTGGTTTAGATATGGCCCATGAGTTTTCCGGAGATACCAAAAAAGAATGGAATGTTGCTACTGTAGTTAATAAATAAAACCAGTTGCACGCTTGCACTGGTGTTATATCGCCATACCAGTACTGTTCATACCTATTCAGGCAGCCATGGTACCATGATGGTTCGGCAGGGTTTAATCAAGCCGTTTTTACTCCGACCATGCCGGACTAAGTGAGGCTAACCTAATTGGTGAGTACGATAGTGGTTGCCGAGATATAAATAGACAGCAGGGGTGGAATGTGCTCAGGAGGTGAGCATGAGGTGAACGTATGAACCTCATGGGTCTGTATTTGTGCACTGACTGTTCTGCATCTACTTGACATGTCCCACCTCTCGTATAGGCACGGTTTAATTTGCTGGATGATCTTTGCCTAGGTTTTTCCGCTCATGAAGATCTGGGGCAGTATTGTCCGTACAGCTCACGGGATTTAGTTTGCTGGGGTAGACTGGAACGTGCTAACGGCTGCTTCGAGGACTCCGCGAGACCCGAATCGTATTATCTCAATCCGCTCAGCCTCGTATGCAAAAGCTGCAACCGCCAGCGTGCGTCTTCCACCACTTGTTTGCTCTGTCTTCCTAAACTCTCACTGTCTCAGACCCTGACCAGCACACAATAGAAGAGTGGGTGGTGGGGTTTTGAGGTGTGGTGTGGTAGTGCTACAACCATATTCTGGTTGGTCTGATCTACTCGTACAGAATGTACCATTTATGACTTTAGGGGTTGGTATTTCCCCAGCTCAGCCGCTTACTCGTCTGAACCTGAACTGCCACCATGTCGACTTCCTAAGTGGGTAGATTTAATGCGTTAGCTTTTCGTTAGGCAAACCTACACTGCGGAAATTGCAAACCTTGCATGGCAGGGGGCTCAGTTTTAACGCCGAGAGCAAAGACAAGAGCACGAATTGGATCACGAAACAGATAAATCAGTCGATGCCATAAGTCCTTGGTTTTATATACTACAGTCCCCAGGCTGAAACACAGATGCATTTTGCACCCCGGCCAAACTGTACATGTCCCACGCACCCATTGTTTACCTGTCATAACGCTGTACTTTTGGGCTATGGTCTGCTGTCGGAGAGGTGTGCAGCTCAAAGTTTGGGCTCTCGTTTTTTTCCACCCATTTTTTTATTTTTTTCTTGCCCTCCAAAAAAGACCACTGCATGGAAAGAAGCGTCCTCCACACCGAGCCCGCAACTGCCGCGATCGACAGTGGAATGTGCTGAGCTGACGGCTTGGCGTGATGGAATTAATCCAGGGAAAATAATATATCCACGGATCGTTAGACCCATCTGGGCTGCACCCAAGGAGCTCGCCAAACAGGATGTATTTGAGCGGCCTTTGAAAGACTGAAACGTCTCAGACTCTCAGACGACTTCTAGCCCCGTGGGTAGGTCCGCCGCTTGGGCGCAAGGGATTGGATGTAAATGAAAAGTCAAGTCGCGAGTCGCCAAGTCGCGAACACGCAGTGTTTGCGACTGGTCATTTCATATTGGACATGTCAACAGAGAGATTACCAACACAATCGTACTGTACCAACACCCCATAGATCCAACAGTTGAGCCCGTACTAAGCCCGTAAGCCCAACCCCTATAGCTTTAGGAGCCACCTCGCAAAGGCTATCCGTATTAGGGCTGCGCACAACCTATTAAACGCAGTGGGACAACCTTAGACGCACCCTCTTAACCCAAAAATGGCGAGCTCTGTTAAATAAAACGCCGGAACGCCCCAGTCTCGCAAAACACCAAAAAGAGAGTCGACACCATGACGATACTGCCCGCAAACCGAATGCCCCGGATCTTCGACTCCGCGCTGGGGCGCAGTTTCTCGTCCACCACATGCCCGCAGTTCTTCGACCAAATGCTCACAAACAAGACCTTTACCGACTGCTTTCCCATGTCCTTCTACCTCCAGTCCTCGTCGTCCTATGTCGCCACGATCCGGTCCGCCACAAACAACACAAAGCCGCTGGAAGACATTCTGGACACGTCGTGCAACGGCATTGCCAACTTCACCGGATGTACCGCGGTCATGAACGATCTGGCCGAACGAATGATGCTCAACCAGACGTGTGGAGTGGACTTTGCCCGCAACAACTCCAATGTCGTTCAGGCATACTCCAACCTCGTGGCTTACCCGGTGGTGTACCAGACGACTTGTCTGAAAACGGACGCTTCTAATTCACCCTCAACACTGCCTACTTCGCCTCAAAACAACGGAACCGAGTACTGCTACATCAACGCGCTGTACAACGAGGCCCTGGCGTCAGAGAGCTTTCTGTACCTGCTGGCTCTGGGTACTTCGTTTCCTACAGGTCCGGGATACGGCTCTCCTAGCTGTTCAGACTGTACTCGACAGGTGATGCAGATTTACCACACCTTTACTGGAGATGCACGACAACCGATTCGACTCACGTACCAGGGAGCAGCTAATGTCATTGACAAGAACTGCTCGGCGGGCTTTGCGCCTCCCGATTTGCTGTCTGTGGAGGAAAAGAACAGCACCAAGACTAACGCGGGCGTTAGAAGTGTGGAGGTTAGTGTGGTGAACTTGATGATGTTTGCCTTGTTTCTGAGTATGTTTTTCGTGCTCTAAGCAAGTGAGCAGCAACTGAGCGAAGCGATGTTGCGTGAACATTGCGTGAGCCACGAAAAACATACCAAACACGGTTCTCCATACCAAACACGGTTCTCAATTCGACACACGGACACTACTCCATAAGGACACTGATACAGACTCATCCGTTTGTTTCTACACACACTGCATCCCTATTACGGCCAGCATACACGACATGATACACATGATACACGACCTCACCCTATTAAAATTGCATACTAACTTCTGCCGTGGAGTCTTATATTCTCCATGGCCAGACTCTGTTCAGACTTAGATCTGGCAGGCTACCTTCATCAAGGTGTACATAGATTAATGATTACATCATCGTATTAGACGCGTAATACTTGTAGTGCTGTTTTTTTTTCTTTTTCCAGATCAGATCTTTTGGACGTGCTCTCTGCGTGCTCAATGCTCGTGCTCGATCGATCTGCACTCGGTTTTCATTTTCCCAATTCAGGCAGTGTTGCCGATCTATACGGACATCGGCGTTTGGCAAGTGGCCGGGCCAAGACGTGTTAGAGATGAGATATGCCAAACACGAGACCCGTCTGCTGTCCCAGACCAATTTGTTTCAGCTGTTTCAAAACGCCCGTCCTGTAAAAAGCACCATTTCTACCCTGCATTTTTCTTTCCCCAAAGCTTACAGCTTCCAGCGTGTCAAGTAATTCTGTAGGAGAGTCAGACTGTACACGGTTTAGATCCGATAGCCGAAAATGCTTGGCAGAAACAAGAGTAAAAATAGCACACGCATCTGGACTGGATGGTCTGATTACCCCGAATTTTACGGATATTATGGGATTTTTGTTTTTATTTTCCAAGCTTTACAGGGGCATGTGAGTTTTTTGAGTAAAAACCCAAGAAACGCGAAAGGGATGCCATCAAACGCATGTTTGCTTTTTACGGAATAGTTTCTTCAAGCCTACCGAGCCGAAAGCTGAGACATAGAAGGGATGGAAGGCTTACTCAGAATTACTCGACAGCTGTCTTACAAGGGTAGAGGCAGTCCTTGTGTATACAGTGACTCCTGAATCGTTATCTGTTTAGATCTGTGGATCTAACGTAACATAACAGAGATCTGTCGATCAATCTACAGTCACACGATAACAAACAGTGCACAAGGAGGTTTGTCGTGCATCAATTGCCGGATGTGGTTGAAATGAAACAGTGCAAGAGGCCACTTAGTAATGCTGCTGACTATAATGATTCTACAGAACACTGAGTAGCCACTGGAAGAGAGCTGTCTATGAGCTGTACCGTTCAATCATGTGAACCATACTATACTAGTTGGAGGAAATGTTGTATATAAGAACTCCAACCTCTTGTTCAAATAGCATCAAGATGTTTAAAGATACCGACCTCATGTTAAGCTCCTTACTGTAGAACAAGCCAACATGAGATAGCATTTACCTACAGAGATATGGTGTAACGGTATACTGTTAGAATCGTCCCACTTGTCTCATTCTAAGGTCACTCTCAGTTTTCCAGTAGCTTCATTGTTGCTCCTTGTGGACTCCATAACGATAAACAGAGACATCTACTTTAATTAACAGCTAAAATAATTCAATTAATGCTACATTCATTCACATTATCATCTTGTTCAATCAACCACTGTCTTCGTTATTGAAATCTGAAAATGTTCCCATACTCCCTTGTCTTCTGAGTAAGCTCTCGTATCTTCCATAATTTTTGTACATTATGACTTTCGAGATGAGCTTCAACATGAGCTTCAAGATGGGCTTCATAACTTCATAAGACAGAAACTCTACTCTATACAACTAAAACAACAATCACCATTATCATAACCTCGTACTCCATCTACACCTACACCAGCATAAATAATCTATTGCTACCTCCTAATTCGTCTTGACCTTGTTTCCTCTGAGCAGCCCCAGGGCGCTCACAGTGAGCCCCACAAACAGCGAGACCACCAGATCCAACGCCGCATCACAGATCATGAGCCATGCACTGACACTCACGGATCCTAGTGGAGCCGAGCTGAACGACAGCACGTACTCAATGGCGTAAGGAAACGAGTGCGGTGGCAGCCAAAAGACAGCGGCCTTTCTGTTTTTAATCCGCAGAAACATCTTGACTCCCGTGGTCGACAGAAAAATGGCGGACGAGATAATCGTGAAAATGCGCGCCTTGGTGGCCGTCAGCGAGTTGTTGATGTCCTCAATCTCCACCTTGAGCTTGCCGTACTCTCGGTCCAGCTTGGCCCACTTTGCAAACTCGTCTTGAGACGACGTGTTGGACCGTTGAGTATGCACCTGGATGGCTCTCAGCTGGGCCTCTTTTCGCCGTCTAAGCTGCTTGGAGGGGATTACCCGGGTGGCAATTTCCCAGATCTGTGTTAGTTATGACATTCTAAATGTCGTTTGCTCAGATACTCACAAACTCCTGGATCGCAGGCTTGCCCAGCTTGCTGATGACTTTGGCGTACAGAACGACGAATGCAACGAGAAGAAGGAGATGTGCGTCGGGAGCACGTGAGATACCTAGCGGGATGCTGTCCGCCAGGTTGTCGAGAACAGCCACATTTTCCACCGTGTTCTCCATCTTGTGTTGGGTGGTTGTGTAATATCGTATGTACCGTAGATGCTGATGGAATATATCGTGCAGGGTCGAAGGTTGGTCCCAAATTTAGAGTCTGACAGGATAAAACGATGGATCAAATTAATGGAGTGTGGGGGACTAGAAAGACACTGTTGAGAGATGGATTAATGTTAATATGAGATAGATAACACGTTTAAGAGAGTTGATAGGGTTCTATGTTGTTTGGAAGGTGTGGATGTTGAGTGGATGTTGTGCACATAGGCTAACTATAACATACTGTTTTAGTTGACACTTTACTTGGTTCATCAGGCAGCACAGAATCATAACTACAAGCAGAGGTTTTTGTGGAAATCCAAAGAGTGCATTTTGTAGTGCTGATCCAGGTAACAATTTTTGTATTTTTCTTGTTTTAATTGGTGACTAATCAGATTTTCTGGATTTTTGAGTGGTTTATTTTCAGTTTAATATTAATTTCTCAGGATTCCAGATTATCACAACAATCGTAGTTCCAGCCTGTATAGAGGGAATCTGAAGACTGGTTTTGGTAGTTCCTGCTGTTGCAATAATTATAAAATATTTCCTGATATTTATTTCAATTTATTTCCTTTTATTTGCAGTTTCCTCATATTTTAGTGGCACGCTTACCAACAATTACACTTCAATAGTGACTAAGCATCAGCCTCACATTGGTGCTGGAGGAAATCCAAATAGTGCATTTTGTAGCCCTCATCAAATATAATACCATTCAATTTTCACTCCATTTCATTTCATTTTATTTCCATTTTAAATCATTTTCCGCGGATTTCTTTCCGCCCCTTACAAACCTAACTAACGGCTAATTCCAGTAACCACCCAAGGACCGTTGGGAGAAGAGGGCTGAGATATAACCGGATGTTGACGTTTTGGGGTTATTTTGAAGCGAATAAATCAGAAAAACCAAGAAAAACTGAATAAAACATATATAATCAAGTATATAATCACATATCCTTGGTTTTCATCCCGCAGCTCCACAGCTCTGCTCAGCTCAGCTCACGGTTTAAGGTTCACGAAATTCTCCTTGGGAGTCACGTCTTCATATCCATCAAGCCCTCCATCATTATCGAGACATTGAGTCTCGCCCCTACACCACAGCTCACAACCGTTCCCCCCCTGTGCATGGAGGACAAGCCACTCGAATACAACATGACCGACCCTTCTTCCGAAAGCGAGGAGGTCGAGACCTGGATCTCGCACTACTGTTCTTCCACCGGCCACGATTATTTTGTCGAGGTGTTTGAGGACTTCATCGAGGACGACTTCAATCTCACGGGATTGATGTTTCTGGTGCCGTACTACAAGGAGGCGCTGGAGATGATTCTGGACCTGGAGCCCGAAGACCCGCTCAAAGTGCCTTCGATTCCCATGTTTGAACACTCGGCCGAACTTCTCTATGGCCTGATACACGCGCGGTTTCTGCTGACAAAGACGGGCCTTCAGATCATGGCCAAAAAGTACGACGAGGCGCAGTTTGGCACATGTCCCAGATACTACTGTGACGGCACTCGGCTTCTTCCCACGGGCCGACACGATTTACCCGGTTATGAGTCTGTGCGGCTTTACTGCCCCTGCTGCTGCGACGTCTACGTGCCTCCAAACTCGCGCTACCTCAATGTCGACGGCGCCTTTTTCGGCACCTCGTTCGTCGGCCTCTTTCTCAAAATGTTCCCCGAGGTCGAACGCAACTGCATCCCCCTGCGCAAAAACATATACGAGCTCAAGCTGTTTGGCTTCCGCATCAACGAAATGAGCTACAGCGGCCCGAGAATGAAGTGGCTGCGACAGTACCCGGAAGATCCGGCGGTGCTGGATGAGGAGGATAAAGTGAGGGAGGAAAAGGATGACGATGGGGATGTCAAGTTGGAGACGGACCAGGAGAACCGCGCATGAGCATGTATTTAATGATTACGAAAGGAGAGCGAACTGATGCGAAGCATCAGTGAGCGCTGATGGCGAAGCCGTCAGCTGTAGGTTGACGAGATGATGCGAAGCATCAGTGAGTCAGTGAGTCAGCGAATGTAGTGCTGACGAGCTGGTGCGAAGCATCAGTGAGTCAGTGAGCAACGTAGTGTTGGCGCTCGAAGAGCGGCAACAAGTAAATCAGATGTTGATGTTTCAGCATCATCTGTAGAGAACTAATTTTTCAGCTGTAGTGTGTATAGATTGGATGAAGAGTAGATGGCTACCAACCTGTAGGGCTAAACTGACGGGATGTGTACTTTAGCGATGAGATGCCATAGCTTATTTGTCTCTAGCTATAGACCCAGCTTGTAGCTGGTGGATGTTGATGCAAGTGGTTGTAGTCAATAACGTATGATCAACAGAACAACTGATGACGCTGGTATCATTTGACGCCACGGCTATAGGTGTGTGTTGTACAACTAACTGTAGGAATGCTACTGTATCGACCTGTGGTGGTTAAAGATAAAGCTGATAGTCTTCATGGAGTGAGGTGTATGCTCTGGTACCAGGTACTGTAGCTTATCTGTGTATAACCATCATACAATGAAATTGTTTCAGCTTGTAGAAGTACTTTGGTGATTGTGGTGTATGGAGATCTACAGTGTCTCATGGCTCGATGACTAGCCACAAGTAGTCATTGCTTTTAGTCAGTGTACGAGCTTCATGATAGCTTAAGCTTGTGTCAACTGAGCTGTAGCATCAGTGTAAAGCTGATGTTCGTAGGATGGCACAATGTGAAGAACTTGACTCATCTGATTTACTCAGTTTTTGTTTGAGTGTCATATTGTGTCAAGGGTCAGCTTGTGATGATGCTACATTATAACCGCATGTGAGTGTGAACAATGATCTACCTGTGGACGGAAATTTTGTTAGTGGTCACGTGACAAAAATTATACCATTGTAATCTTCAGAATCTGGGCTTTCGTTTACTCTACTTGGCTTATCTTCTCACCCCAACTTCCGCCTGACTCTACGCCACCCGGCTTGTGATTATAATGCCCAGGGCTAAGTTTGATTGGTGGAGCATAGGGCGTGCTGGTGGGTGTGAGTCATACAGGGGTGATTTGTGGTTATTGATCCAGTAGCTGCTTGGATAGTTTGCTCAATCTCATTCAAGCCATCGTATACTTGGTATCCATGTTAGATGGGCGTGCTCTGCTTTCTCCTTTGAGCTGGTATAAAGTGGAGACTGTCATTTTTGGTAGTACTTACAGATACTCCAGTTGCTCTATCCTGTTTGGGCTGGTGGATTATGTGACAAGCTTGAGATACAGCTACAAGTAGAGATCGTCATATTGTGATTCAATTCAATACAAGTATCTGATTAGTACTTTTCAGGATACTGTTGGTACATTTCTACAGTAGAGCTACATCATATGGTGTTTAGTAGACATCTGGTATGCTTGCTACAAGTACAGCCGTTTTTACATTAAAATAATACAATCAATTAAACAACCACCCTCAATCTCCCTCATGCATTTTCTTAGTCCGTCATAAATAGAATCTCAACCAAAAGTAGAATCTCAAAATTGTCTCATAAGAGGTCCAGAGCTGTTCGCTGCGCTCACAGCTCTTCGCTCAGGCTCTAGATCCAAATCTCCTTCGTAATATTCTGCCTCTTCTGACACTCATACACCGCCGGAACCGTACCACTCGAAAAATAACAGTACATGTTCTTGATATAATTCGGCGAGCTTCCATCGGGCACAAAAGGACTCTCTCTGTACTCATATTTCAAGTAATCCTCACGTCCAGTCTTGTTGTTGACAATATACTGAATGGCATTGTGCCAGAAAGTAGCGTTCAGAGGAGCACTCTTGGGCCACTTGTGATCAGGATCATAAACGTCTCGAGCAGAGTACTCAAACTGCCAGTCCAGTTTATCATCGGGCTTTCTAGGAGGATAAGTGATATGAGGAAAGGTGGTAGAGTTGGACAGTTCAGGCTTGTCGATATCGTACTCAAAAGTCTTGTTCAACTGAGCATAGTAGTTGATGGAGTTGTGGATCTCAAACGTCTTGGTATCCACCTCATAGTATCTCCATGAAGGGTTGTAGTTATGAAGAGGAGTGACTGACTGTGAGATCCAGCCCACAGTAAGAGCGTTCTCCAGAGAATTATCCGTACCATTTCCAGCATAGTACACATTGAACTGATCCTCATGAGTATGTCCAAAGAACAAGGCCACAATCGTCTCAGGAGCAAACCGATCAATAATCTGTCGAATCACTTCAGTCTGATGAGGCATGGCGTTACCGGTACCTCCTCCAGTAGGCACATGGGCCATGATCCAGACTCTGATACCCTTCTTTTCAGCGTCAACCAGCTCGTCAACAAGCCACTTCATCAGACCAGAAGTATCAGGATCAGTCATGTTCCAGTAATTGTAGTAGTTGGGCTGGTACCAGAGGTTTGAGTCGAGGGAGATAACTCTCAGACCTCGTTTGGTGTTGACTGCAAAAGATCCATAAGTGTGGATAGCTTCAGCTTGAGTCTCTTCATCAATCCATCCGTAATCTTTCCACAAATCAGCAGACAATTGAGCGTTCCAAATGAACTCTCCAAGGAAACCTGATCTGTTTTGAGCCTGTTGAGCATAGGGGAAAGAGTCATGGTTACCGAAAGTGGAGTAGATGGGAATATCTCCAAGATATTTCTTCATATTGTAGTAAACATCTTCTTCAGACTCAATAATCTTGGCCAGAGAAAACCACGAATCGATATCATGAGAAACCATATCTCCAGTGAAAATACCAAATTCAAACGAGAGGTTCTGGCCAATCTTGGCAACGTTAGCCAGCGAGTCTTCAAGAAGAATCTGCGGAATATCACAGTCGTAAGAACCGTACTTCTGTGCAGGAAGAACGATATCAGTATAGTTAGCCTTGTAAGCAGGACCGTTATGAAGAGCATCCACACAACACATGTGGTATCCACCAGTACAGTTGGCTTCTCCTCCAACCTGGTACCGCAAATCAACATGGAAATCAGACAAATGAACCACATTGAACGTTTCTCCGTCGGATTTAGGCAGAGACAGGTTCTTGGGCTTCTCAGGCCACCATCCAGTCAGATTGTATTTAGGAGTAGGAGGCAGAGGACACGATTTTCGCACCTGGTAGTAACACAGGTACTCTCCATCAATACCGGTAGGGTCAATCAGAGTCAGAACATTGGCAATATGAGCTCCCTTGGAAGCCACTCCAAAGTTGAAACCCTGGTACTCAACAGTACAGAATTCCTCCCAGTGGTACTTTTCACACAGCTTGATGAGAATCTCGGGAATGACTTTGTCGTTCTGAAGAGCAATGGTCTTTCCAAGCTGAAGAGCTGAGAGACACTTGCCACACTTGTCAAGATGAGTAGAGTTGTAGAGCTCAGCAATGGCGTTTACTCCGTACTCAACAAGCTCATCATGGCCTTTGTAATGAGTGTCGGGGACCTTGATGAGTGATCCAGCAAGAGCCAGACCAGCAAAAAACAGGACTTTGAGGTTCATCTCTGGAGGTTTGTCTTCAGAAAGCGGCTGTCAATCTCTTTATATACGATTTTTCAAGCTTAGCCTCATTCCTCTGCCATTTCTTTTTCGATCCGGCACAGTTTGAGTTCAATATCTCTTATTGCTGTCTCCAAATCATCTACTTTGAGCCCGCTAAGCGACGATTAGGTATGTGAAAAATCCTATCAGCGTTAAGCTCATCTAATGTGTTAAACGTTAAGTGGAGGGTCAACTTGGTGGCATCACTGTAGAGGTGTATATTGGTTTATGAGTGCTGAATATGTCATAAACATGTTCTCCTGCTTAATGCGACCATTTTGATATAATAAAACCACCTGGTCGCTATACAAATACAGCCTCAAAAAGCCCATATAGTTTCCCCGAACTTTCGGCAACAAAACCATATCTCATTTAGCCTCATTGGAGACGCAAGACAAAGCAGATGCCATTTTTACTCCACCCCATACTCCCTCGAAAATCACTCAATGGGGTTGCCGAAACAAACACAGTGTAGAGAATCTTCAGTAGATTCCACTCATACCATCTTCTTCCTTGTTTTATCTCAAACAACCTACCTGCTCACTACATTTTTCGGCTTGCTCATTCCTGCATGCACATCTCCGAAACTCCGAAAGACTGACGATGATAGCCAATGGTTCGTGTGCGTGCCTGTCACTGGCTTTTCCGAGTCCCAATGCGGAATGTAGAATAAGAATGTACAAACGAAAGAACGCACAGATACGAGCCGTATAAAGTGCCGTGTCTATCTTTGCAGTGAAGAATGAAGCGTATGTGCTTTTGTGTTGTTCTTTTTGTGTCTGTTATCTGTGTGTCACTTCCATTTGTGTCACTATCTCTGTCATATCTCTGTCATATCTGTCATATCTCCAAGGTGGGCTTTAGGACTCGGATAAAGCCGTCGATTAAGTGGGTTCTGCGTCCAATGTATGCAGCTCAGAAACAGCCACCCGAAGTAAATTAACGTCATAGCGACAAATTAGCTTGATAAACGGCATTCTGAAACTTGCTAAAAAACCAAACAAAAAAAAATGTTCGTTTGTGGTGCTCTTTTTTGAACACCGTTTTTTACCCGTTATTCCGTTTAATCTCATCTCTTGGCAGCTTGGCGGCTTGGCAGAATGCTTGCATATCAGCGTCTTGTCACTGGCCAAAGTAGAGTTTGAGCCCATCCCACGTGCAAACAGAGTTGTGGGGAGTTGAGACAGGTACGGTCACGTGGAGGGCGAGACGTGTGGATATTTTGAAGGAGTGAAACATAGGCCTCATTTAGTTGTGTCTACTTAAGTTGTAGCTCCTTACTTGGCCATTTACTTGACGTCTTGTTGAGTAATCGCGTTATCGCGTACACGTTCGACGTCGGAAATTAGAAAATAGAAACGACCCTGCTGCTCAAACAAGGCTGGATTAAGCCTCGGGGTTTAAATGCCGTATTCGTACTCACGTTTGGAGGTGTTTAGAGTGTAGACAATGAGCCGTTTGAGCAGCCAGCTTGTATTACGAGTAGAATACATCTCACACTTGTAGGATCTATTTGTATACAGCCTTGTTTCTACTGTAGTTAAGAGATTCATACTGGATACTTAGGAGTGGCTTGAAGAAGTGTCTGAACGACAGTTGAGCTCCGTTGTTACAGATTCTCGTGAGTGTAAAATCCTTGGCCGTTTCGAGCTTCTTATAGCTTACTTGTTCAGGGTCTATTGCATAATATGAGGCAGCAATAGCTACAGCATTGTTTGTAGCTATGAGTACCGTTTAAAAGCTCATTTTGAACACATGTGCTTATACGAGCAACTGATTCCTTTCATGTTGTCTTCGTTGGGTCTTAGGTGATATGCTCTCATCAAGTTACTAAGAACAACATATTGGTAACAAATATCTAACAATATAGGACTATTTTGGTATCATTATGTAGCCCCAGATCTCCTCTTTCCAATGGTATTAATGTGGTGCTCTATAGTGTCTACCTGGTAGTACGATACAAGTATTAAGTTAGTTGTGACTTCTGAGCTTCTCTTTACAGATTTAATCTTCATTTGTAAGCTCCCAGTAAGAACCTCATGGTAAATATGGCTTATCTGACCCATTATACTTGCTATAGATGCCTGTAGAGCTCAAAACAACCGTTCCTGATTCTCTGATTATCTTGCATACCCTTGCATACCCGTAGTTTATGCCGTCCCGGTACTTTATGCTGGGACCAAACCAGGTACTTTATGCAACTTTGCGCCGCTGTAGTTCGTCGGGTATAGCTCGTAGAAAGGTCAGAGGTGGTTCATTTTGGAGGGCTGATTTTTAAAATTCTGATTCTTTTTTCAGATTTGAAATCGGAGGTGTTTTGGCCAAGTTGGATATTCAGCGTAGAACCACTGGTCAGAGCAGAACAAGAGGTAATCACCACCAGGTATGTACTATTCAACTGCAGCTATCTTGTTGTCCAGGAGCTCCTCATTCTAATGGTGTTACTCTTGTATCCGTAGCATCAATATCAAGTCCAATAATGTCATATACTTGTAACTGTACCAAACTACTCATGAGGCTGCAAGACAAAGACAGTACCAGGTAGGTTAAACCAGCAGTGTATAGAGCACCTTGCCCATTGTCTTCCATTGTTAGGTTTAGCTCTAGACTTCGTAGGAGCACAAAATAAAATGTCAATATTGTGTCTTTCGTAAAAACATGACTGGTCAACTGCACCCACTTTATATCACACTTAAACACATCCCAACTCTTCTTCTTCTTACACACCACTTTATTCCAAGCCACTTTAAAACACGCCGAGGTTACAATCATGGTCTGGCTGAGCTGGATTTGTCGCTGAATCGTTGTGGGTGGAGTGCAAGGGTGGTGTTTGTGTCACGACATGGTGAGTGTGGTGGGTGGCTTTGTGTTACTTCAGGGAAAGTGAGTATGGGGTTTGTGTTACTACAGAGAAAGTGAGTATGGGTTTGTGGTCAGTGTTGTGGGTGACATTGTGGGGTGTCTGTGGCCTTTCACTGGGTGTGATCTTACCTCAGCTCAACTGGTGCTATTGTCATGCCAAGGAAGGTGGGGAGCTTGCAGAGTCTTGCTTACCACTCTGTGAACTTTTCTTCTTGTCACTACACTGCCCCAGCTGTCTGGTTCTCCCTGTACCTGTGCTTGTGCTGTGCTTCTACTTGTGCTACTTGTGCTGTGCTTCTACTTGTGCTACTTGTACCTGTTCTATCCATTACCGTGCATTTCTATATGTTTTGTTGTTTTTATTTTGTTTCTGTTTTTCATTTCTCAATACCTACCACAGCAGCTCCACCGAAGGAGAGACGTAGCCGTGGAAGGTGGGCATGGGCTGATTGCCCTGCCAGGTTTTGTCGACCGGCGCCTTTTGCGCACCGGGAATGCCATTCGCGTCAATGGCTTGCACCATGGAGGTGCCTGTGGACGTGGCGGCCTGCGCCAGGCCCAGCTGGAAGTTCTCGAGGTCGTACACCACGTACGCGGATCGCAAAAACGAGTCTCCCAGGATGATGCTGCTGGTGCCTGTTTCATCTGACCCATTGGGGGCCACCAGAAACCGGCACATGGGCACTCCATCGAGTGTCACGGGTCCGTTGGGGCCCGAAATGGGGTCCAGCAGGGATGAAATGGGCACCCGGATCTTGGCGCCCTGGAAAGAGTACTCCAGGTACTCGCCCTGGTTGCCCGCCGAGCACTTGGCGACCCTGAAGCCCGTCTTGCTGTCTTGTAGGACCTGGAACCGGTCAGCTAGAGCGGCGTAAGCTGACGGAGGCAGAAAAGTGAGAGTGGCTCCAGAGTCCAAAAGAGCGGCGGATGTGACGTTGAGCACGTTCAGGGGAACACCTCCAACCAGATCCACAGTGTCCAGAGTGATGTAGAAGGACACGGGGTTGGGGTGGATGGTGGGGTGGAAGTTGATGAGGGGATGGAGGGTGAGGGGACCGGCGATTTTGGAAAGATCGACTCCTCCAAAGACAATGGCTCCTGAAGATGCAGACAACGAGTCCAGGTACAGTGAGTAACTGGGCGTGTTGATGTATCCCTCTTCGGCTAGTCTGTAGGGCAGGTTCGAGTAGGTGAACTTTGGGGCCTCTGGATGACCTGGGATGGCGTCATTCGAGGCCTGGAGTCCCTTGAGTCCGATTCCAAACACGTTGGTCGTGGATGTAGTGCCTGAAGCGACTCCAAACGTGTACCCTTCAAGGCTCAGGCCGTTGAAATTCAGCGTATCTTTGCCCCAGAGTCCATAAGCAGACGTAGAGTCTCCGTAGGAAATGTAAAAGTACTCGTTGATCATCTGAAAAGTCGACGAGATCATGCGGTTGAAGATGTTCTTGGTCTGACCGCATGTGCCTCCTCTGGAGGTGAATGTAGGACTCAGGCACTCGTTGTTGTTGGGAGAAGGCACCCACAGATCAGACGAGCCTGTGTCTAGAGAGAGGGCAAACTCCTGTGGAGGTGATCCGATGCTCACACTTACCTGGTAGTAGTAGCCCATGTTCTCCAGTCCGTGAGAAGAAGGAGCCTCTGAGTTTGGAGCCGTCCATTTTGAGGTTGATCCAGACACCACGGAGAAGGGCATTTCCAGGGTGAGTGAAGAGGAGCGTTTCATGATGGTCGGAAGACAAGAGACTCCAGCAGCAAGTGCCAGAGTGACGCAATTGAGTAGTTTCATAGTGAAGAAAAGGAGCCAGCCTAGAAGTGAAGTGGTGATGAATGAGGATCCAGTCCTGAACAAGAAAATGCCAAGTAGTATGGTCAAATCAACTACCTGGAACCTGCCTGGATGTTGAAGATGATGCTGTAGGAACCTGTCCTGATGCTGATGCTGATGCTGATGCTGCTGATACTGTACGTTCCATGCGTTCTAGCGCCTCCTTATATGTGTGTAGCACACCCTGCATCGGGCTGGAGCACCTGGTCATAATATTTCACGATGCAACACCCTAGCACGAGAATATTTTTCTCGCACAAGGAGGAGTAGCTTCCACGTCGCTTGTGTGTGGTTTCAGGACTGCAGCAGGGCTGGCTCGATAACCTAGTTGCGTCGGGACGGCAGATAAAAACCTAGTGCCGCATTGAGAAGGTGACGGTAGAGAAGGGACTGTAGAGAGCTGTACGGTATACGCGCTGAGGTGCATTCCCGTGATTGAGCATGAGAATACGGCTGGTGAAATAATTTAATAGTACGGTTGTAGCTTGAATAGTGGGCGTGGACTAACTGTTTGATAGGTAGATTTGATATGTAGAAATGATTGGTACAATTGATAGGTCACAATGACCAATGACATATCAATTGATACGTCAATCACATATTCAACTCATCAAACTGTTCATATCACCAACAGTCGTGTACATCTTATCTCACACCCCTGCACGGGCTGGTTAAGGTTTGACGAAACTATATTTTTTCTGTCGCACTAACTCACCACCGTTGGCTGCCGAAAATAAGGGCGATATTATCATCGTGGGTGGCTTAGTGTGGTCCAGAATATTGCCTACTGCGGAATTTGAGGTGGTGAGAGAGGTGAAATAATATCTCCTCAGATGAATGAGTAATGAAGCTATGGAAAAACCGAAAACACCATTAGAACCGCCTCATTCTTCTGATCACAACGGTACCAAACACACTCCCCTTACTCCATCATTACCCCTGATAAATCCAAATAAGCTCGGGTGGAGCTGAACATAAAATACGACACAGCACATGGCCATGCCGGAAACGGCACAAAAAGCAGCACAAAAAGCAGCACATACACGTGCGACAATATTCCCCTCATTACTAAGCCCCGAAATCAAGTATTTGCTTATATAACTTCTCACAGAGCAGCTTAGTCATATCCGTACCTACCCGTACCTACCCGTACCTACCTCACATCTACCTTTCAGGAACCAGCCCTGAATACCGGGGTATGAAAATTATAACCTTGATCTGAAAAGTTACGCGGTGAACATGATAATGACAGTGATAACATGCTCCCCATGTAGTAATACAACCACAAAGATCATCCATATGGAGAATGTCTGAATGTGAAATTCCCATATGCCGTTTTTCAACCTTCAAAAACACTGTAAGCACTGTATAGAGGGGAGCACTAGAGGTGTATGATAAGGAATGCAGTCAAAGTACTCAATATCACGTGATTTGCAACAATATGATGTTTGTCACGTGATTTAATGTCTTACTAAGCAAATTTCCAGCTCTCCAGGTTCTCTTAACACAGCCCTATGAAGTGTCTACAGAGCATCAGATAACACATCCTGTAAGCCTACATATATATCACGTGACTGAATATCAAAGTATTCCAAATCACGTGAATTGCAATTATCTATTTTTGTCACGTGACTAGTTCATTTGTCACTGACAGTGGATGTTCTTAGTACAGCCATAACGGCCTTGCAGGAGCTTCAACGAGTACACCTTCAAGAACACCTTCAGTCACGTGACTAGCTTCGATTCTACTCCATATCACGTGATATACCCCTCCAAAACCTGTGTCACGTGATTCACTTCTTTCAGGCTTCTGATTGGCTCTTCCATGAACCATAAGCATGAACCTCTCAGTATCAGCCTCAGATAGAACCCATACCACAACCATTATTTAAATCACGTGACTAACTACTCATTTCTTTAAGGTCACATGACTTCCTGACAAAAAATTTCACGTGACTTTCCCGACTCCAATTAAGTTCCTGGGTCCCGCTTTCTCCCGTGGATCCCGCAGATATGCATACGCGAGAGTTTCGTCAGCCGTGCCTTAGTAAGCTTAGCGAGCGTTTGATTAGTAAGCTTTGGTTAGCTTAGTAATCATTTTGATCTCCAATCTTCCAGTCACGTGCTTCTCATACGATACCATCAGGTCATATCTCAGTGCTTCTCTCATGTCCCTGCATCTCCGATCGATAGCAACTTTTGTACATGCGATTACACAGCAACTCCGTGGATTCATTTAGCCGACAGTTGAAGAAAAGAAAATAGTGAAAAAGAAATGCCCTATACAGGAGTGGTTGCTGAGTTGTCAAGTGTTGCTGTGTTGTGTTGCTGTGACTACGATACTGGAAGAGCTGTATTCGTTGTATTGAAATTTCAGAGCTTTGAGGACTTGATGATTGTTTCAGGCTGGTGTTCTCGTACATACACCCTCCAGTCACGTGACTCAACGGCCCGAACGCAAGCTGCACTAGTTGCGTCACTTGTCAGACAAAATGTCTCACTTTTGGCATTGACCCTGACGAAAAGAAAATTCAGCAAAACGCAACCAACCATATGTACCTGGTAATTAGGTAGGTGTGGGAAATATCTCCGTCCAGGGATGGGGTGATTTGTAGTAGCAGTAAGATACAGTAAGTGTGGTTAGTCTGACTACTGTGAGATTAGTTGCAGTAGACGCAGTTAAGCTTTAGTTGAGGTCTAAGTAGAGTGATAGGACAATTTATCAAAAAGATCATTTTTAAATCGTCGCGTATTTACGCATTGGTCGTAATCAATACGTGCTTTACAGTGCCAAGGCAGTATCTGGGGTCATTCTGGAGGCTCTACATAATCGAGGAGAGATTCAGGGATTAACGTTATCCAAATAAGGTATGCAACCTTATTTTCCAACCTAGTTTCAATATCAGCAGATTAATCTCGCGTGACTTTTGTAAGCGAGTAATAATAAAGAAAAACCAAACTCAACAAAAGCACTTTTCCGGTAAATCAAACAAATGGGTGAGTACACCAGACAAAGCCCTGCTTTGTCAAACACGATAATAGAGAGGGGTAAGGTACCGTCTGTAGATCTGACTGAGATCAGTTGCTGGGTATATTGATATGAGGTGGTTCTACAATACAACACTCTTGAAAAACAGCTTTCAATGGCACATTATAGAACATCTACACTACAGTGAGTAACACTACAGAAGTACGTATGTCCGTCTAAACCATTTAAATCCGAACATGATCTTTTTTGTCTCCACTACACCCGCCTCTACCTGTCTCAGTAGACCCCCTGAGCATGGTCATCGTACGTTGGAGTGCAGGCTGAGGCTACTGAGCTGAGGCTACTGAGGTTCACGGCTATCAGGCCATGTCTGAGACAGTCTGTGAGTTGGGAATTGATGATATGACTAAGATGATTAGATAATGTGGATGCTTAGTAAGACGTGTATCTTACTCTACAAGCTGTGTTTTGTATCCAACTGATATTTATTTATTAATTAATTGATAGTTTGGCATTTATCAGCTATTTCTCCAGCATAGAGTTTTGCATCTAGGTTTAGCGATGCGTCGAGGTGCAGCAGTCAAGCTCTCCAGAAAGAAGTGGACTGATGTTTCACACAATGTAGCACCACATAGACCATGAGTATATGTAGACGCGATATCCGGAACCAGACTGTGACAGTGAACACAGTGAACACAATACCACACACACAAACAAAATATCTATTTGTCAACTGTTACCATGGACACAGCAGAATTCTACCCGGAATACTCCCTCAATCAAGACTTTCCCGACTGGGAAGAAGACCTGCCAGTGACGGAATTCAACCAGAAAAACCTGAATGAATACACACGGTTCCAGAACCGCAAATTCGAGGCGGAAACAGCAGAGTGGGAACGACATCTGCGAGCGTTCCACAATACCCCGACTTCGTCACCGACCTATCTGTATTTTTGCATGATGATTTCCTTCACCATGCTGGTGGGCCTGAGGTCTTATTTGGGCATTGCACTGGGGCTTTTGGAGGTAGGCATTGTCTATATTGCCGCCCGATATCAGCTCTAGACATATTTATTTGCATCACATACTAACTATTTAATTTCGCGGTCAGAGAGCTGTAGATGAGGTTGTAGATTTTGTTATATCTGTTTTATCTGATTTTCTGGGGTTTTATTTGATTTTCTGGGGTATTGTTTGCCCCATTTTTTTATTTTTCTTTTATTTTTCTCCATTTTTGCTCCCTTTTCGTTCCTTTTATTTTTCCTTTTTCCACATCTGCTGATCTCTCAGAAATCAGATGATTCTTGGAACCTTATGTAGTTTAAGGTTTACTATATCCATCTGACAGTGAAGTCAAGGAGCCTCATGGAATGAGAATGGGTATTGATGAAACAGACAAGAGATATGAATAGAAAGAATAATACTGGTCACGTGATGTGCACGTGTTTAAGAGCATGTTTTTCAACTGCACGTTTTCAAGATCTCCAAACTATCTCCCTTCTGAGCTGAGTACCTTTTGAACCACTTTTTGAACCACTTTTCGAACACGTTTTTTGCCACTTTTTCACTTCCACTTCTCTCACGCTTCATAGGCCCGACTCGGGATACGTTTTTCGTGCACGCAAACCCCATATGCTGCCACAGGGCTGCATTACTTAAGCGGTCTGCTGTTGAGCTGGGGAAGCGGCGTACGAAAAAAATAAAAAATAAAAGAAAAAACAGCCGAAAAACAAATGAAAAAAACAAACAAAAATTGCTTCTTTGGAGTGGTGGACATCATCATATATCTGTTTGAGGCGTGAATGACTCAATGACATGAAGTCATGTCTGAGTGTTCATATATTTAGACATGCCTAAGACAAGACACAAGGCATTGCACTTGTACATGTACTGTACTTGTTTGTACTGAATATCGGATATTTGTGTCGGTAATTATCGCCAGGGGTAATTACTGGACCGGGATGTGATTGTCGCTGTTCATTTGGCTGAAACAAAGACTTCGTATACAGTACGAGAATACGAGTTCCACGGAGTGTGAAGATACCAGGGTGCAACACGGATCCATAGTGGTCTGATACTGCTGGGATGGGGTTTACTAAGTCTCAAATATGTATTATTGTACATTACCTTGCTCAGCAGCTGTGTCCTGTATGGTACTGCTTTTACATACAGTTCCACGGAGCTCAGGTAACGCTGAACATCACATACTGTACATGCTGTTGATGCTCTTGAGCTTTTCGTACAGCAAGAGTGTACAGTAATCTTGTCTTATGTAATACTGACTAACAGTATCGTACTTTATGTTACTGTATGTTGACACTGAGTGTTCTGATTAGCATGGATGGTCTAGAGTGGCATGAAAGCACAGCACTGAACACCAGATAGTCTGAGTCATATGTTCTCCAAGACAGTGTTACTGACTGTTCACTTAATAGCTCTACTGTAACGATACTAGCTATACAGATACAGTAGTCATCTGTTGAGCAATAGCACAGCTTCCAGTATGACCTGTTTCTACTTGTACAAGTTCTCATTCACTACATCGTTCTCATTCACTACATCTCAGCTCTTCAGAATTATACAAGCTATACTGTAGTTCGTCAGAGTGTGAATATGAAATGAGAAGTTCATAACTATTCAATATGGAACAGCTGGTGTATGATACCGGTACTGTTCAATCTTGTACTGCTGTCTAAGCTGACTCTTAACACACCTCGTAAAACACTCCTTTACATTTCTTAGAGACACAGCTGCATTTCGTGATTCACTATGTGGGCTGTTCACTTCTGTATATTTCCGATAACCGCTAGTGTCTGGTTAGCGTGTTTTTAGTCTAGTTATGCACGAAACATGAGCCCACTTGTGACACTGACAGCTGTGACAGCTGTGGTCTGATGTTTGACAATGGAAGAAGAAGAAAAAACACATGAGAATGTTTTTGGCGTGTTGTGCGGGAGTTGGTTAAACAGCTGGAATAATCGAATAAAAAGCAATAAATGCAAAATATTATTTTAATTACAAGTAGTTGATTCAAGAGCCGTCTGTGTATCCTATAGATTTATTTGTTTCCCTTATGATGTTGAAATTCCCCAATCGGTATGTCTCACTATCAACACGCTAATAAATTAGCACGCTATGATAAATGATAATATGATTGTGCAGATATACGAGCGAGCTAACTCGATTTTTTTGGCTAAGAAAAGCGGCCAAAAAATGATGAAAAACGGCAAAAATACGAGCCCCCTTTTGCAAGTAAGGGGTGAACTAAACAAAACACATGTCCTTGTACTGGTGAGGAGAAGGAATTATTATTTTAGGATGGATATTTTTTAGGGTGAAACACACGTGATAATATCGCAGCTGGTATTATTATGCCATCCATAAAAGGAACGTTCCGAGAATGTGGAAGTGATAAATGGGGTTACCACAATGAGACTACTAGCTAGACAAAACAGGTAAGGTACAGTGGAGCTAGCACGATAGTATAACATACGTTTATGAGCTATGTAATCAAAGTCGTACGATGGATTGTGTTCAGAGTACCCTGGCTTCTCCTTACAAGGGTAGACATGAGAGTCATACCGTAGTGTTAGTGCTAAGATGGTTATAGAACTGTGTCGTACGATCATTCATCAGATGGTGTTATACAGTCACTGTCTAATATAATTGTCAGTCTTGATCACCCTTCCTGAGCGAAATGTTGAAGATAGAGCTCTAGAAATTTGTATATGACGTGATATTGTCTACATCTACCTATGGTTGAAGTATCTAGCTGATCCAATGTTAAGTAGACATTTGGAGACTGATGAGTGAGGAACTCATGTTCTAGGAGCCTTGTGTCATTTGTAAAAGATGTTGGTAGACTCTTGAAATGGATTATGACAGCATAGCAATGAACAATACTATAGATGCTTACCCTTTGAAGCTCCTCTAATACAGTAGACCCTACGGGTAGTATCAAATTGTGGGCTAGTAGAAGCTGTATAGGGAATCTCTTGGCTGTTCTGTAAGGCTTCAGGAAGTTGATGCTGTAAATGGCTTCTCTGATAAAATCACTCTAATTTATTTTCCATTGCAATATCTTCTTTTCAGTTACAGTACCGGTACACACCTCCCCTTAACTCTCCCTCGTATATGCTTAACCTCCCCGGCTACACCTTACTCTTATTTAGAGCTGTGTTGAGCCTACAAATATCTGTAGCAGTACAGAGCATCAAGTGTCCATTGTACGATACTGGTAATACACTCAGATACACCTATATGAAATAATTAGTACTGGTAGGTCTATTTAGATGGATGACTGAGATGGACCATAAGTTGAAATACATCGTAGCTGGAGATATAAGAATTAGACCATTCGATAGCTCTTGCCTTGGAGATCAGTTTTCATTAAGAACATCTCGGGTGATAATAATAAATATTTGAGTGTGCCGCTGCTGAGATGGGAGTTGGTTCATTCGATAGCTATGTGAGCAAGAAGCTAACGGTCTGCTCGTAGAAGGAACTGTGAACTACACTCGTATAACGATGAAATTGGCAAAGACCTCACTGACTAGACAAGGAGGTGTTCCATTGTCCTAACAACAACTCACTCTAATAGCACTCCCTTAACACTTCACTCAAACTACACAGCAAGTAGACATTGGTACTACAGACACTCACTCACAGCACCGCAGCAGAGTCAATCGTAAGTACAACTCACTGTTAACAACTCGTACAATACAATCTCTGGGTCAGGGGGTCGGTGAACTCAACTGAGAACGGAAGACTCGACAATATCTTCAGCACAGTACTTTCCGTGAACAGCTTGAAAGTACCAGGTTTGGAAACAGGAATGGAGTCCTGACCTCGAGTAACAGTATGTAGTTCTCCTATGCTTGTCATTACACTCAATGCTGACAGCTCTTCACAGCTTCATAGCAGTGCTTTCCAGACAGCTACCATATTATGCTACCGGTACTCCAAGTCATCCAATGACTCTGGATACATCAATGCGTCCCTGGGTCAGACATCAGGAAGAGAGGACAAGAAGCAGTCTGGATTCACTTCCTCAGATGGATTGGGCTCAATACTACGCTTACTACTCACAGCGATCACTATCATACAACAATCTCACAGCACTCACAGTGCTTCCCAGACAGCTACGATACTACGATACACTCACAGAAATGGCATTGGTACTGCAAACTCACTACTCTCTCTACAAGTACACCCATAGCAGCGCTTCGCACTGCTACTACACTTCGGCTCACGGTACTCACAGTGCTTCGCACTGTTCGCACCGCTCACCCCTTCGAATCTAGAGGTTATGCTTTTATATATATACTTCAACTCCGCTTAAATAAGAGCGGCGGCGAAAGCGGCTCCGACGGCGAGAGCGGCGGCGGCACCGTTGTAGGCGGCTCCGTTGGCCTGCTCGATGGGCTTGGTGGCGGAGGCGGAGGCCTGGGGAGCAACGACGGTGGGAGAAGCCACGGAAGCAGCGGGGGTGGAGGCGGCGGAGGCAGGCTTAGACTCAACGGCAGGCTTGGACTCAACGGCGGCAGAAGAGGCGGGCTTGGACTCAACAGCAGCAGAGGAAGCAGGCTTGGACTCAGCGGCAGTGGACTGGTGGCACTTGTCGTCCTCGCAAGAGGTGATGGTGACGACGGCGGTGGACTCGACGACGACGGCGGAGGACTTGGTGACGGTGGCGTCGGCGGAGCCAGAGGCGGCGGCGGACTCAGAGGCCTCAGAAGAAGCAGTCTTGGAAGCCTCGGCAGACTTGGAAGCCTCAGAAGAAGCCTTAGAAGAGGCGGCAGAAGTGGCCTCAGCGGAAGAGGAAGCCTCAGAAGAAGCGGCAGAGGAAGCGCTGGAAGCCTTGGTGGAAGAAGCGGCAGAAGAAGAAGCCGAAGAAGAGGACTTAGATCCGCCAACAGAAGCACCCTGCTCCTTGCAAGAAGACTCAAAGGCCTGCTTGGCCTTGTCGGCATCACCGTCGGGGCATCGCTTGTCGAGACACTCGGTCACGGACTCGCCGAGCTTGGAGCAGATGCAGCCGACCTTGTTGAGGGCGTCACACTCGGAGTTTTTGGTCACCTCGGAGACACAGGCGAGGAGACAGGCGGGGGGGGCGGCAAAGGCCACAGAAGCGGCAGCAGCAATAGCGACGATAGAGAACTTCATTTTTGTGATGTGTGTGTTTGTGTTGTTAGGGTATAAATAACGAGTGTGGGTATTAGGGGGTTGTTGTGTTTTGTGTTGTTGTGATCGAAGATGGGGGAGAAGAAGAGATTCGCAGTTGACTCAAGCCTTAATACGTCAGAGGCTATATTCAGAAGAGTGCGCCAAAACACAGCAAAGGTTATTTTGGGAAATGCCTCGAGGGGGTTCTATTTATAGAGAACAAGTTTTGAGGGTCTTACAGGGGTCCCACAGACAATTTGAAAACTGCATTCTACTCCCCTCACTTCGCTGATCATTTCTATACCCTTCTTATTTTTGTACACCCATTATAACCCCCTGTTCTGGACTGCCATCCATGTCTCATCTCAACTGCTCTTGAAACCTTAGCTGCCCCATTTTTAGCCTCCTGAAGGGGACGCCAACACGTCCAGGCGCGTGGTCGCCAGTGGCTGGTGTGGCAAGTGCAAGATGGGCTGAGTCAGAGTGGGCTGTTTGTGTTTTTGGCTTAGTAATTTTTCTTAACTTATATAAGCAAATACATGAACCCCCCTTCATGTTGTGGACAATGCACAATTCATGGCCTCAAACCTCAAAAGCTGTCTGTTGTCGCCAGTCATAACATTGCTGCTGAAGGGAGCAAAACATCCGAAACGGGCTGCCCTAACCCAGGTGTCAAATTTAAGCCGGGTAAAAGTTTATTCAAAATGTAAGGTGACGTTGATTACTAAGATGAAAATATTCGGTTAATGGCGGTTGTTGGGGGAAGTGGTGTATGTAAGCGTGGGATTATGTGTGCTTAGTAAGTGGTGTTAGTCAACGTTTTACCTCAGCTGGATTACTCATTTTGCTTAGTAAGCGTCAGTGGGATTAGTCATTCTGCTTAATAAGCCGGCCGACTTTCCGACCCCACGTTTAAACGTCGACTTGGCTGCATGACAGAAAAAATGGGCTCAAAATATATACCCCCAATTGTAGCTCATTAAGCACTCTACAGAAAATCCAAAACAGCCATTCTCTTCGTCTCGCTCTTCTGAATCGATTGCCGCTCTCAAAATCCAGATATCTTCACTTTTCATCCTCCTAGGGCCCAAAAACCTCCCCACATTAACTTTAATCTCACAATCTCACTTTCTTCCTCACTCACACCATGATCACCATCCTAGGAGCCGGAGTGATAGGTCTATCGACAGCTCTTGTGCTCGCTGAAAACGGCCACAAGGTCAAAATTGTTGCTGCGGATCTTCCCGACGTTGCAGGTAGCGATAATGCTCCTGCTTCATACGCCTCCGCCTGGGCCGGCGCTCATTTTCGCCCGTTTCCAGCGAAAAACGAAGCCGAAAAAAGACTCGCTCTCTACACTTTCGCGACTCAGAAATTCATCAACAAGCTAGCTGATACCAGACCTGAGTCATCAGCTAGAGTGATTGAGGGAGTTGATTGGCTTGAACAAGTAGATGAGTACTACAGACGGTACAAGGGAGCTGGGATTCCCGGGTTTTCGATTTTCGAACGAGAAAAATGCGCTGAGTCAGATGATGTAGACGTCTTTGCGGGTGTACCTTCAGGAGTCAATTGGATTGCGAGTTACAAAGCATGGAGTGTCAATGCTCCTATGTACATTCAATGGCTGTACAGAGAGCTTGTTTTTGTTCATGGGGTTGATTTTGAGAGACGGCACGTGACTTCTTTGAAGGAGTTGTTCCAAAAAGACGTTTCTACCGTTGTCAATTGTTCCGGAAGAGGTCTGCAGTATGATGGAACATATGATCCTCTGTGTTTCCCGATTCGAGGCCAAACTCTGCTTATTAAGCCTCCGAAAGCGCACAGATACGCTGACTCAACTATTACTCATCAGGGTAAGGACGGAAACTGGACGTTTATGATTCCCAGAGGACTCGAAGGAGGATGGATCCTGGGAGGTACAAAGCAGGTTAAAGAGAGTGACCCTAACCCCAGAGAAGAGGACACACGTGCCATTATTCAGCGAGGCAAGAAAATCTTCCCAGAGTTGCTTAGTAATGGTGAATTTGATATCAAGCGGGTCAATGTCGGACTTCGACCTGCACGTGAAGGAGGGTCACGTGTGGAAAAGGAAATAGTCAAGGAAGGACTGGTGGTGCATGGGTATGGATGTGGAGGTAGTGGGTTTGAAATGAGTTATGGTATGGCTTTGCATTTGGCAGAGTTGGTGGAGAGTGGAAAGAGAGAAGCCAAGTTGTAGGAGAATGTGTGAATCACGTGTGAAGCACGTGATTTGTGCATTTGAACGAGACTTGCGCTTCAAAAAATTGAAAAACTACAATAGCTGTGTGTCTGAGTAATAAACAGTGTTCTTCTTAATAAGCTGTGTTCTGATACTTACGTAAGCTGTGATAATGATGAGAAGAAAAGAAGCACGTGATTTATTTATTTGAACGAGACTTGATCTTCCAACAATTGAAAAAACTACAAGAGCTGTGTGTCTGAGTAGTAAACAACTGTGTTTACCAGAACTAGCTATCCAAGTAGCTTCAAAAATCAATTTAAACAGTATAGGAAGTCTGGAAATAGCCAAGTCATTGTTGACTCTTGATGCGAGAAGACTCTTCCAATTGATAGAGGAGCTCAATGGGAAAATATCTCAAACTCTGAGACATGCAATCACTTAATCCTTTATTGGGGTTTAACGAACCGAGGGAGATATTCTGAACAAAATAAAACAGATGAGATTGTAGAGGAAGACGAGGGGAACAGAACTGTATAGGTGGCTTCCTTATAGGATTCCTGTAGAGTAAGATATTGGAGATTTAGTAATGGAGAATATTGGAATGGAAAGGGTCATTACTCATCAGATATGAACTGAATCAACAAAAAAACTGCTGTATGAGAGTCCAACCAGTCCATAAATGTCTAATCTTTTTGATTTTTGTCGCTCCGAATTATTTTTATTTAATTTGATTTTTCTGATTTTTCAAAAAGAATTCCAAAAAATACAAAATAATTAAAATAAATTATAACTAGCTTCTACGTTATCCTACACAGTTTTAGATCATTTCACAAGTTTAGACAGCTCTAATACATATATGAAAGGCATATTTACGCATATACCTGTTATATCCATCAAGTTCCATCAAGTTTCGTTGATTTCCAATTCGTCAACTCTCAGAAACCGGCACAAAACATCCTCCAACTCCTCTATACTCTTCAGCACTGTCAAACCATCTCTTATGTGTCCATGTAAGTCAAATTTAAAGCCCGTGTTACTCTCATTCAGCTTACGGGTTCATGTGAACTGAGTGAACCAGATGTATATTTGAGCTACTGCAACTTCAGAAATGGTGAGTTGATAGTCAAAGGTGTTCTGTAGTCAACAGTTCTAACAGTCAATAAACAGTGTTGATTCTCCTAGGCTGTAGCTTCAAGGTACTGTACACTTTAGTACTGGTACAACTTCTGTCTTAGTCATGAGTAACGGCTTGATTGTTAATGGTCTGGGTTGAAATAGAGAAGAGTCTCATTATAGCAGTGCACTCATATTCTGAAGGTTGTCTTCTAACATTAACAGTGCTAATCTGTATTATGAAGTTTGACAGATTCTCAAGTCTATAGTCTGTTACAAGTTGAGCATCAAGCAAGAGATGTGTCTAACAGTATGATTTTAGATGGCTGTTGGACTATCAGTATCCTACAAGTGATATTCACAACAGTAGGGTTGTATTCTGATAATCAGAAGTTCAATTGCAAGTATAAGTTCAATACAATTCTAGCCAGACCATCATTGTACACTTTCTACACTTTCTAGCTGTACTGTTTACTCTCTTTGAAGATGTCTCATTTCAAAGACTCATTTAAAAGTCTCATTTCGCCCGTGGCTATACAACGGTTGACCTATAAGGCTACCCGTTTTCACTGTGGCTTGTCGTGTGACTGTCTCACTCTGATGAGACATCATGACTCGTAAATTAATTGTCTGAGATCACTTGAAAGAGACATTTTCAGACACTGTAAACACTGTTCTTCATATGTTGAACTGACTTGATTGCTTACTGAATAATTGTCTGTGTGGGCATATGTAGCCACATCCCTTACTGAAGACTCTCATGAGACATGTCTGTAAATTAATTGTCTTACTTCAGAGACTGAACTTCAGAGTCGTGAACTGTCTTAAATATGGAATAGAGCTGTTATTCAAACATTGTCTTAAGACCAGGACTCTTGGTTATGAAAAGATACAGGCTGAATCACTACTATAGAACACTATATTGATGTACTTAAGACTGAGGAGAGCTCTCTTCACTGTGAAAATACCTCTTCAGATCAACACTCTGGACTACAGCTGAGCTCATTTCTTGTTTGAAAGTCTGGTAGTGTCTGAGAACATTCTAAACTGTGGCTGACCTAAGCCCAGTAGACTAAACCAAGTGGAGTGGTTTAAGACTCTGAAAAAGAAATTGATACTAACCCGACTAGTCTGTACAGCCGTGGTCTAAGTCGTAACCCATCTTAAAAGTACTAAAAGCTCATGCCTATATTTCTCAGGTGAATCATAGAACTGTACAGTCATGGAGTCCATCTCAGCTGAGCTCTGAACTCCATAAAAAAGTGGATCATGTCTCAATACAGTAATACAGCAATATCCCTCTCAAAGAGACTTTACCAGCTGATAACCTACTGGAGCTGTACAGCCAACCAATGGCTGAACTTGGGTGTCTCCACTGTGGCTGTTTGCTTCTCCACGGGCTTGTACTGTGGCTGACCTAAGCTAAAACGGTCATACTGAGTCATACGATACTATGAGCTGTATGCTGAGTAACCAGACGCTGAGAAACCAGACCTGTATAATGAGCCTGACAGAATACTAGTCTCAATGCTTCAGTTATCATGACTCATGACTCAGCTGGCTGACATAATGTAGACTCTGATATAATGTAGTTTGTACAGTTCTCTTGATCACACCATACTCTTGGTAAACATTACCAACCGCTATACCCTTCCATGTAGAGCCGCCCCTCAGTTTCATAAACCCAGAGTGACTGACCCGGAGATGAGTTACAAGTTACAAGGTACCTGGTACAGTAGACAAAGAGGCTGTACAAGAACAAGCCCTGTAGATGTAGCTGTATGAATGCATCATTAAGCAGCCCGATGCACTCCATAGCTCAACTCAAGCACTTCTGACCTCAATTGATCACTTCATCTGACCTCATCAATCGTATCACCTGTGACATTGTCGTATATCAGTAACGGATCGTATTTTATTTTTTTATCTGGCATATAGCAAATTAGCAAAAACCGAATCAGTCTTCGATTCATGTTTCATGGCTTTGTGATTGGAGCTGTGGAGTTAGCCACTTACGCCACATATCACGACATTTGATAGAGTTGCAGTGTGAGCTAAGATGCTGGTAAGGTCTTGCAAAAGCAATAGCCTAGATATATTATTTGCGTTTGATCGAGATAACCAGAGTACAGAAAAACACGAATAAACCACTTTTGGACACAAAGACGCTCATTATTTTGCACTGCAAGATAGTGCATGTTGTATAGGTTTGGTGCAGTGTACCTCGGCCCATGCAGTACATACGGCAGTTTTCTATGCTGCTCGAAAAGCAACTTTCAGGGACAACCTCTGCTCTAAGGCAAAGCAGGCAAAGGCACAGTCTCCACCCTAAGATCGACTGAAAGGGCAGATAGAAAAAAAGGGTAAAAAAAAAATTCACTTTGGTCAAGTCCACGGGATGTGAACGGAGATGAAATGATGAAATGAAAATATCACAAATGATGCAATGGTGCCGTGTGTAATTTGTTCAATCACATGGAAACGGCATATTCCCCTCGTCACTCAAACTCGCGGTTAGCTTCCTCTTAGCTCTTAGCTTCTTCTTGGTGTCTTTCCTTTCGTATTCAAGCAGAGAAAAAATGAGACTTCCAGAGGTCTCACTGTTGACAGAGCTCTTCTAAACATGCCAAGCACTCGAAATGAACCGAAATGAACGCCAAGTGACGCCATATTACTGTATGTACAGAAATGTAACACTTCAGCAGCACTTCAGCAGCACTTCTACAGTGTTCCATAGGTCTGCTGGAGTGCAGTATGAAGCAGCGAACTTACGAGGAAGCAGAGCTACAGCATAGAACTACGATAGCTTACGTATAGAACGGTTTGGGTTGGGTTGAGTTGAGTTGGGATAGTTTTTTCGGTTTCGTTTTTTTTTTTTTTTTTGACGTCCCTCTCCCGTAAGCTTCTTCCCTCGGTTAATACTGAGTTTCTCCTCCTCTTGGTTTGATCGATTGTCTTTGGCGCGCTTAGACAAAAAAAATTACACTCGAAATTTTTTCACAGTACGATACTGAGCTGCACTCCCAATGAGGTATACTGTATGTGGATGTATGAGTGGCAAATGCACAAGGGTTTCAGCCGCAGTTACCCGGTGTTACCCTGGAGAATACAACTTATGACTGTGACTTTGTGTTTTCAACCTGACACAGTTTGCTAATCTCAGCTTAAAGTGGAAGACTAAGACAACAATGAGATGGCAACGTAGATAACCGTGTGATAAGGTGGTGGTGATAAGCTGATAGAGATAGCACTGAGATAGCACTACAAGATAACTGTTTGTACTACTTGTTGAACAAACCACTATAACCTATAAACCCCTGAATAAGCGAGATGCAACCTCCATCTCAGTTGCTTGTCTTGAGACAATTACCTTGTGTCAAGCCACACAACTTTCAGCAAGCCACACGTCCTAGCTCGGCGGTGGCCAAGCGGCAGTGGCCAGAGAAAGAGAAGAGGGTGTAGAACTTGATTTCGTTGAATTCGTTAATTTTCATTTTTTTCAAATTCATTTTTTTTGCCATTCGCAAAACATGAACCCCACCCTTATCTCATCGTTCCTGCACACCATGACGTAATGACCAGGGTCACAAAGAGCCGCTTGACAAAGTGTTGAAGTGCTGTTGAAAAAACGCCCCAAAAAAAAACACACTTTAAAAACACAAAAATTATTCTTTAGTTCGTTAGACCCCGACAAAAGCCGTTCTCTACGGGTACTCTCTTCTGGCTGCCTGCTCCACTTTTCGTTTCATGTCTTTTCATCCAAATTCACTTTTCTAAATTCACAAAAACGTCGCCGTGTTGGTACATAAAGTTGCTTCTCTAAGAGGGAAAGACATGGCTTAAAGTGGGTTGTAGAAGTGATATTTGAGTGATTTAAAAGCGGTTTCAGGGTATATGGCAGTCGCTGAACCGCCCAGTAACCTCCGATAACCGATTCATACACTGCGTGGGGCTCTTCACAGTGACGTCATGAAATGAATGTTAGGGTTCAATCTCAGTCTCAAAGCTACAAACAGACAAAGTGTACCACTGCGCATTAGCACAAGTCACGTGCAGAACTTCAAACGACGAGCGGTGTTGTGGAGTAATAAAACATATGTGTGTGTTCACCTCGATTTAACGAATTTTGTGGTATTTTTTAATTCGTCATCAAAAATTCACCTGTCGCGTGACACAAACCCCCCCCCACTACATCCCACTTCTAACTTTATGTGGCTTATCTACTCATGCATCTTGGTTAACTCTATCTGGCTTAACATTTAGCTTGTTTCCAGATGAGCTCGTTGTATAAGATATCGCGGAACCTCTTGTCAACTCCACCAACACCCCTCCAAAATGAGCTATAGCCCCTCGGAAACCTCCGTCAACAAGACGGACGACCACCACGACACCAAGGGCTTCACCACCGACCATGAGCACGCCACCACAGACTTTTCCGACGGCCCTGCTGCCGAGGTGGTCGATGATGGAGTCAAGCGAGGTCTCAAGACCCGTCATCTGAGTATGATGGCTTTGGCTGGTATCATTGGACCCGGTCTGCTGATTGGATCTGGAGGAGCTCTTACTTCTGGAGGTCCTGCTTCTCTGATCATCGGTTTTGGATGTATTGGAATCATTGCTTTCTCCATCATGCAGTCGCTTGGAGAAATGACCACTCTGTACCCTACTGGAGGAGCTTTCACCAAACTCGGTGACCGGTTCGTTGACGAGGCTGCTGGAGCCGCTGTGGGATGGAACTACTTTATCATCTGGGCCTGTGTGCTTTCCAACGAGTACAACGCTCTGACTTCGATTCTCTACTTTTGGTCCGAAAAAGTCCCGATCTGGGGCTACTTTTTGCTCTTTTGGTTCTTTTTCCTCGGATTCCAGCTGCTGGGAGTCGAGATTTTCGGAGAAGCTGAATTCTGGCTCGGTCTCATCAAGATTGTCGGCCTGGTTGCGTTTTTCATTTTCGCCATCGTCTACGCTGCAGGCGGAGTTGGACGACTGGATAATGGAGATGGAACGACGAGAGCGCTAGGATTTCATTACTGGCACAACCCTGGAGCGTTTCCTAATGGATTCCGAGGAGTTGCTCAGGTGTTTGTTTTCTGCTCTACCTTTTACGCTGGAGTTGAATCAGTTGCTGTAGCAGCTACCGAAACCCGAAACCCTTCTGTTGCTGTTCCCAGAGCTATCCGACAGGTTTTCTGGCGTATCATTTTCGTCTACCTCGGATCTGCTTTCTTCTTTGGTCTTGTCTGTTCTTCCACCGCTCCTCAGCTCGTGTCTTCTCACGCCAAGGCTCTTCAGTCTCCCATGACTGTGGCTATCCAGACCGCTGGATGGCATGGAGGTGTTCATCTCATCAACGCCTTCATCCTCGTCACGTGTCTCTCTGCCGTCAACTCGTCCATCTATATTGGTTCTCGAACTGTCCTGTTCATGGCCAAGGACAAGAAGGCCCCCAAGTTTCTGGCCTACACCAACAAGCGAGGAGTTCCCGTCTTTGCCATCATCTTCACTAACGCCTTTGCCGCTTTGTCGCTGATGAACATCTCCACTGGAGCTGGAAAGGCTTACGGATACATTGTCAACCTGTCTGGTGTATCTACTTTCCTGGTGTGGGGTTCCATTTCGTTCATTCACCTGCGATTCCGAGCTGGATGGGCTGCTCAGGGTTATTCTCCTGAAGATCTTCCCTACAGAGCCATGTTCTTCCCTTACAACGCTTGGTTTGGACTTATTGCCAATGTGTTTTTGGCACTGGTTCAGGGATGGACTACTCTGTCTCCTTTCGATGCAGGCAACTTTGTCGATGCCTACATTCTGCTGCCTCTCTTCTTTGTCATTTTCGTCTTCTACAAGCTCGTTTTCAAGACCAGATGGGTCCGAGCTAATGAGATGGATGTGATTAGCGGTAGAAGAAAGGACGCAGATGCTTCCAAGGATGAGGAGGAGCTGATTGATGGTGTTATGACGAAAAAGAAGAAGACGACGTGGAAGAAGGTGTGTGAGAATTTTTAAGCGGTAGCGCTTAGCGAGTTCAGGCGAGTAGAACAAGTTCGGAATCTCCTTCTACGAAGTAGAAGAGATTATGGACGCAGTTCAACGAGCTACTGAACGAGCGGTGGTAGTCTTACAACTGCTGTTTCACTAATCCCACGAGACTAGCTGTTTCACTAGTTACACTACACTAGTTCACACCACCATCTTCTAGTTCTTCATACACTCTCAGACGTTGTTCTGCTTTACCCCACAAGGGACTTCATAGTTTATTTATTTGCATGAGATTTGCTCGTATGGGCAGATGATTTTGTTACACCAGAGAGAGTAGGCACACAAGATGTAGAAAGACAGTAGACCACCGTAGTATGGTGATAATGATATCAATGTGGGCTTCAGGACAATGAGAACTGTTTGGGCTGTGTCGATTGAACTGTGTATAATTGAGCAGTGTCAATTTGAACAGCGTCATTATCACCAGCTTATCTAAGTTGCTACTTGTATGTGAGTCTGTTATCACCACCTTATGACTCCACCTACTGTAATTGAAGATGATCACGACACGACCTTATTGTTAAACGACCCCACAATAAAGATTAACTCCCGGCTAGATAAGCTACTGCACGGGCACGTAGGGGTTTGTTTTTCAGAAACGGCTGTTATGCATAGTCAAGCCACAGTTTCACCCAAAAAGTGTGGCTTGAGACTATCGCAGATAGACAGTCCGGCGCGCCAGAGAGGTGCCAACATGTGTCCAGCCTGCTGATAGTTTCACTTTGTGTTGTGGCGGGAGGATGAGAGAAAGAGGCTGTCTGTGGCAGTATTGTGGTGCTACTTACTAAGCTAAGTAATATGTCTGACCACCACATCTTACAGTTGCTGTTGGCTTTTGTTGATGTGATACTTAGGTTGTAGCCCTTGCTCTCTTCTTCACCACACGCCATGGAGATTATCAAACAACAGTACCGACAGTATTACCAACTACTGTAGCTGGTAGTATGTGCAAAGAGGGTGAATACAGGTTGCTTGCTACAATACTGTAGTCTGTGTATAGTGCTAATTATTGTTGCGTTGTGCTGTGTTTGGTTTTGTCCTGTATCATCTGTTATCAAGCACAACCCTGATAACAGAACTACTTTAGTCCACCTGTTAGTGGTGTTATTACTGGCTTTCTTTGTCTCTTTGTTGATGGTTAGTTGGTGCTTGTTCACTTCTAGTGTCTACTTTTGTCTAGTGTCTACTTCCTTATCTCTTATCTCTTATCTCTTACTGTATGTCGGCATTTGACACATCTACTGTAAGGTGGGCAGTGGGCTTCATATTATTATTTTTATAATAACATATATCTGTGCCATATGTATCTCTTAACAATGGCCTGTTAATGAATCTACAGTTAGTTTCGTCGCGTATCCCACTTGCCATAAGTAAAGTCCCAAGCTGAACAGTTTTGCTCTCTTGAATAGACAATACTTTTGCCATGCACCGTGTCTCAACACGCATCGATAATGACACGAATATACAAATTTCTGAAAAAAAACGCGTTTTACCAGATTAGTAACGGTCACGTGACTCTACTACACCCCAAACAACCCCACTTTTGCCCTTACCTAACATCTGGTAGGACCCTGTTTCTACCCCATCTCTTACTCCCGATGAGTAAGCTTCCTGAACATTATCAAGTTTTTGAAGGGATTTTATTAGTAAGCAGTAGCTGAAAATCGGGTCACGTGTTACCAGTCGCGTGTTCTCTCGTATGCCTCTTTTCCCCACTCATTTAACCCCCTTTATACTCACTCATAATCCTCCCATCTTCCACTTACACACTCTAAAGAAGCAGCATATAGCAATGCTCTCAATGTCTTTCCCTAACCCCACAAGTGCCCAAATGAGGCCATAAAACCACCATTCTGACCGTCTCTTCCTCCGCTACAACATGCCACTATCCATATGACTCCTTCTTAAGTATCGCATGCACTTCCCAATCGGGCTTATCCGCAGATATCGTGTGCGGTTGTCCCAACTGGGTATCCGAGAAAACCTTATCGTCCCCGCAAAAACGCCTTCAAAGCGGGATGTCCACTGTGGAGTGAGAAATAATGCTACATCTAAATGAAGACCACCATTGAAACCGCACGTTTGAGACGATTCCAACAGTACTAAAAACACCCCTCCCTCTCCCATGTCTCACATCCCACCAACTCTACCCCACAAACTAACTCTACAAATCATAGCGTATCTGATCTCACTTTCTCCCTCACACACTCACCATGAAACACTTTGCCAAGGACAATCTCGTCAACCTTTACCTGCAGTCTCTGCTGGCTTCCAACCCCCAGTTACGGCTCGTTGAAGATCAGCGCATCGTCTATTATGCTGATACTCAGCCGAAAAAAGTGCGTGTGATCTCCGGAGGAGGTTCAGGACACGAGCCCAGCTGGAGCGGACTGGTTGGAAAAGGTCTGCTTGATGCAGCTGTTTGTGGAGACATTTTTGCGTCTCCTTCAGCCCGTCAAGTTATGGCTGGTATTCGAGCCACAGAACCTGATTGCGGCGTTATTTTGGCAATCACAAACTACACCGGTGACAAGCTGCATTTCGGGCTTGCGCAGGAGAAATTCCAGGCCGAATCGGGTGGTATGGCGTGTTCTGTCATTCCTGTAACTGACGATGTTGCATTGGGACGAACGCGGTCTGCCAAGGTCGGTAGAAGAGGTCTGGCTGGAAATATGCTGGTTTTGAAGTCAAAGGGAGCATCAGCTGAGGCGGGAGATTCATTTGAGCAAGTATCTGAGGTCGGTAGAGCTGTCAATGATGGACTAGTGACTGTGGGATGTTCTCTAAACCACTGCTCAGTGCCTGGAAGAACTGACGTTGATTTTCACATTCCAGAGGATAAAGCGGTATTGGGAATGGGTATTCACAACGAGAGAGGACTGGTGGAGGTTGATATTCCCGAAAAACCGGAAGATTTAATCCAGCAGATGCTCACTCTTTTGCTGGACCCTAAAGATGAAGAACGAGCTTTTGTGCCGTTCAACAAGGGTGACGAAGTTGTACTGCTGGTCAACAATTTCGGCGGTCTTTCCACACTGGAAAATGGAGCTCTCACTCAAGTTGCTCTTTCTGTTCTGGAGAAGGACTACTCTATTGTTCCTTGTAGAGTCATCTCTGGAACCTTTGAAACGTCGCTAGATGGACCTGGATTTTCAGTCACACTTTACAACGCGTCTCATTCGGCGTCTCTGATTACTGGATCATCTTCTCAGAAACTTTTATCGCTCATTGATGCTCCTACAGATGCCCCTGCTTGGCCCAAGGTGGGTAAGCACTCTCAAACTAAACAGACTGTCATTTCTCAACAAGAAGAGCCCTTGGCTTCGGATTGCGACGAATCGCCTTATGATGAGCTGATTAACAGAATCTGCACTCACGTGATCTCCATTGAGCCCAGCTTGACTACCTGGGATACAGTTATGGGAGATGGAGACTGTGGTATGGCTGCTCGAGACGCTGCTCAACATATTCAAAGAGAGTGGAAGATTAGAAAACAGAAAACGATCGAGGGTACTTTGAACGTCATTTCGTCTTGTCTGGACGACATGGGAGGCTCTCTGGGAGCCATTTTGGGCATTTTTGTTTCTGCTCTGATCAATAATCTGCAAAAAGAAGGCATTTCCGAAGCTCCAAAGGCAGTAGGACTTGCTTGCAAGTCGCTCCAGACCCATACTCAGGCTAGAAAGGGTGATAGAACGGTCATGGACTCTTTGATTCCGTTCTGTGACGTTTTTGCTGAGAGTGGAAATCTCGAAGAGGCTGCCAAGGCTTCCCAGGACGGTGCAGAGGGTACAAAATCACTCAAGGCGCAGTATGGACGGGCTAGTTATGTTTCCAAGACGGCAGATGTGCCTGATCCTGGAGCTTGGCTGTTTGCGGCTGTAGTTGGAGAGCTGGCCAAGTAATTAGTTTAATGTAAGTTTATGCAGTCTTTTATTAACAAAGTTATTGGGAGTATCAAGTAATTGTCAAGTATAGACCTACACTTCGTGTAGGTCGGCAAACCCTAATCGAAATTATTTTGATCTTTTCAAGCCGACTTTTCAGCCCAACACCACACCTCAAACATGTCGGAAGTGAGTCCAAATGAACACCACCTCTTGCCACACCACTAACACAGATCAAACGAAAAACCCCCGAGGAACACAAGGCCAAAAAGCGCGCCAAACAGCAGGAGTTTGAGTCGACCCTCACCCCCAACGCCGAGAGTGACCTGCAGACCACCAACAAAGCTCCCGAGCTGTCTGTGACACTTGTCGTGCCCTCTACTTGCATCTCCGAGACCGTCGTCAAGTCGTACCAGCAGGCCGTGCACACAGCTTACCAGATTGCTCGAGCAGCTGTGGCTTACAATGTGGACGAGATTGTAGTCTACGAGCCCTCTGAACGACCCGATGTGAAGGAACAAAAGACACAAACAGAGACTACTACAACGTACGGCAAGCCCAAGATTGTCTTCAACGCGGAAACTTCGAATCAGCACAAACCCGAGCTTTCCGAGCGAGCTGTGACCCTGGCTTCTCTGCTGCAGTTTTTCGTCACTCCAGAGTACCTGCGAAAGTCCATTTTCACACCCGAAACTACCACCACCAACTTTGAGTACGCAAAGAAGCTGCCAAAGCTGCTGCTGCCGTTTATGGAGTCACGTGACGCCCGATACAAGGAGGGTATGTCGATTCCCATGACTCTCAACAAAAACGTCAACTCGAAAATCTCCAAACAAAAGCGAAATATCAAGAAAGCTGAAGCCAAGGGAATCGAGCTCCAGCCCCCTACCGTTGATGGAGAGACTCCTTACATTAATATCGGAGCAGATGAGCCCCATGAGCTGGAATACGGCGTGTCGGTGCCTGTCGGAGTACGAGTGACGGTCGATACCAAGGAAAACAAGGTGGTTTCTGCCGTGGAGGCATACGGACGAGATACCGGATACTCGGTACGTGTAGCCACCGACTTTTCACACATCTTCACCATGCCTTCTACTCCTGAAGGATATGATTACACTGTGTGGTGTCCTGGAGGAGAGTTCAAGCAAGGAGAAGTCAAGGCTGAAGTGCAACCCAAGCCGATTTTCGCTCTGCCTCGAACTGTCAAACGGCCCTTGTTTGTCTTTGGACAGTGGGATCATGTTGAAGACGCTGTGAAACACGATACTGCTCTGGGCGTGTCTGGAGCCAAGGAGCTGTTTGACAGTAAGCTGGACTTCAAGCGGGCGGTCCGAGTGGAGGACGGCGTGTTTGTCGCTCTGGACCGGTTGGCTTAGCATTGTATATTAGAATAGATGATAACAGGTTGGTTTATAGTAAGCTATAGTGTGATTATGTGATTAAAAGACAGTACCATCGGACTGGATCTCAATGGGAGGACCTCCGTTGGCTCGCTTCTCCTTGGCAATCTCTCGTCCGGCCTTCCAGGTACCTGCTTCCAGCAACTGAGGAAGAACAAGAGGTTTCTCAAGCTTGGCATTGACCATGGGAAGAAGAGCGTCCAGGAAACCCACAGTAAGAGCTCTCCACTCCACAATCACGTCGGAAGAGGGCTCAAACTTGGGCAGATCACCTGATCCACTGAGAGACTGCTTGAGAGCTTCGGGTTTCAGAGTCAGCACTCCAAAGTCCACCAAGAGACCGCCGTTTCGGTACTCGGGCAGACCAGTCAGCTGATCCTCGCCCTCAAACGTCAGTCCACCGTAGTCCTTCATGGGAACAAGAATGGAGTACGTGAGCCACTGGGTGAGTTTGTGGAACGGCGTCACCGACCCAGCTTCATCTCCAGAGGGGTTAGGGAGAGAAGAACACACCCACGCGTCTCCGAGAGCCTTGCCGTTGATCTTGAGACGTCCCTCGGGCCAGATCGGACCCAGACCCGTCATCAGAGCCTCCCAAAGAGTGGCAATCTGGATCGGACCCTTGGCCGACGACTTGAGGTATGCAATGAGATGGCCCGGTCGAGCAGTCTCGCCAAACAGCTCTGGGGAGGCCACCAGTGCCTTGCCCAGTCTCACCAGCAAGTTCCATCGGCCCTCAAGTCCGTCCATGGGGTTCTTGTCGCTCACCTGGAACCCGTCGCTCAGCTGCGCCAGTGTCAGCCGCTCCAGCCCCGGACCCGTGACAGTGTCGGGGTCGCCAAACAGTCCCGCGGCAAACATGTCCAGAGACGCAATGGCGATTCCCTCGGACCGGCCGGTCTTTGTGCCCGATCCTTCTGTGTACTCCCACACGGGTCCCGCTCCCGCGTCCAGCAGCACAGAGACCACAAAGAGGTCGACGAGACGAGCGGCAATCTCGTCTGTGGGCACGTCCTTGGCCTTCCAGCTGTCAATCAGAGGCTCCAGGCGTTTGTGTCCGACATCAAAGTGCTGCCATCGTCCATGAGGAGGGATCTTGGAGGCGTCCGAGTTGTAGTCACGCTCAATGAGTTTGTGCACGTACTCGGCCACAGCAGGCAGCTTGTCAAAGTCCGCTGTAAAGTTGGTCAGTTTGTTGACCTTTGCCTGAGCAAAGACAGCAGAGGATCTCTCACGAACTGAAGGGAGAGTTAGTAAGTAGTCCATGGTGTACGAGTGTTTGTGTGTTTGTGTGTTTGGTGGTGATTGTGTGGCGTTACGTGGTGAAGATGAAGACAATTTATCTCCGTGATTCGGTGGCAATCTTGGGGCTTTGTTTGGGAGCCAATCACTCCAGGGGTGTTATGGCAAGATAAGGCACGTCATGCAGTGCGTGCATAACATGCCGTCGGGCTCTCCGGAGGGGTAGAGAGGGTGAAACGGGCGCAATTGACGGGGGAAAAGCGGATCTTCGAGAGATTTGGCGTTTCGGAGAAAATGCGCTTTTTTCGACACCCGTCAACATGTGGTTATTTGCCCAAATCACATGTCTCAACTCGCCAACACAGTTTCGGGGCGACAACACGTTCCGCTTTGGGCCTTAGTCTTATCGATTAAAGTCTATCTGAGATTGGGGCTTGGAGGGTGACGACACCAACACGGGACGACTCAAGACATACCCATTCAAGTTGTAGGCAACACACAAAGTGACGGTGAAGAAGAAGAGTCGAAACAGCACAACACAATCCTTATATATACACACCCCAAACGTTACACAAACACACAACACATCATGCCCCCATGACCTCCCTCGTGTCTCTTATCGAACCTTATTGCCAACCTATACATAAGCAATGCCGTCTGCCTAAATCCATCTTAATTTGTATCCCATCTTCACTTCACTCAACATGGTATACACCTCCGAACAAGCCGTCCTCCAAACCAAACTCGCCCAGCTGCGAGACCGCAAGCTCAACTCACGAGAGACAAGACAGCTTGTGGCTGAAATCTCCGGCTCTTTTGCCGCCGAAGTGCTCGCAAAAGTGTTTCAGCGCAAAGAACACTCGGAAAAAGACCGCTCAAACACAGTCACGTCGGACCTCGGACATTCCGTCGTGGTGCCCCAGCTCAAGCCCACCGACAGTGAGTATGTGATTGCCCCTGTGCTGAGATCGGGCCAGGCCATGCTGGACCCCTTCCTGGCACAACTGCCTGCAAAGGACGACCCTGCGGTCTATCATCTCGGTCTGTACCGTGAGGAGTCGACACTGAGCCCCGTGGAGTACTACAACAAGCTGCCCCCACCTCTTCCTACCGCCACGTCGAAAATCAGCCACGCGTTTGTGCTCGATCCGGTCATTGCTACGGGAGGAACCGCCAAGGCGGTGGTGGACATTCTCAAGGAGTGGGGCGTGGAAAACATTGTGATTGTGGCTCTGGTGGCGTCAAAGCAGGGCGTCGAGAAGCTCTCAGAGCTTGAGGGAGTGGACGTTTATGTCGTCAAGGGAGATGAGGGATTGACTGATCAGGGATACCTGGTTCCGGGTATTGGCGATATTGGAGATCGGTTGTTTGCGACCAAGAAGATTAAGTACTAGAGGAGCGAAGCGACTCTAGTACCACAGTGAAGGAGCGCAGCGACTTCACTGCATACCGTACACAGTACTTCTAGTACCTACGGTAACTCCTAACACCTCATGATCTCCTCTCTGTCTAGATACATTCATGTAATTATGCTCAATAAATATACAATTATACAATGGTGTACAGTAGCTCCTAGCTACTTGTAGTTAGAGGGTTTATATTCCCTGTGGTTTGATTGGATATCATGGCTGATTCTATAGAGTCACTATCCTTCTCTAATTAAGGTAAGTAATTAAGGTAAGTAAAACAACCTGTTTTGGGAGGTCTTAAAGGTGGTGAAAATTAATCATAAAAAATTGCAGAAAAAATCAAAAAAATCAAAATTAAATACCATAAAATTCATAGCATCCAGCTCAGCATCTTCTAATACTTCTAAAACCAAGGAATAATATCTATATGTCCATTCAACCCCACCACACAACTTTCCACCGATTGCACTCCTGATGCACTCCACACTGCAACTACGCACCCCACCCTCCGCTTAGTCAGCAAATACGTCCCTTATTCCGTGTTTCCTCCTATAGCCGGAATCCGAGTCAGCGGTTTCACTAATGCCTCATCACCGAGTATGCTAGTGGGGGTGGGGTAATGGGGTTTTGTGGGGGTATTTCTGGACAAAAGTGGATTTTAAAGGTACTGTTAGAATCTCCTGAGTCTGAGAATTCGAATGGTACCATTTTTATCTCTAAACAAGGTCTACTTCGTTCACTACATTCCGTCGCATCAGATACCCGTTTCAGCATGTCGGCGCTAAATGGAACTCTATACCCCTCCAGTGGGGTGTAGTGATGTTGGGTTTTGTGTGTGAGCAACAATGAGGAGAGACGGATTTTTGACAGTCACACAAACGTACGTTACACAAACAGCTTCAAATAATATATATATCTGTAGACCCCTCCCAATTTCTTGTTTGCAGTGTTTGCAGGGCTCTCATTTTTTACCGCCGGATCAAGGTTTGGGAGATAAGAGTCAGGTTTTCGGGCCCTGGAGAAATACCACTACACCACTTACAAACCACCATGACCAAGACACAAACCGTTGGAGTTCTCGCTCTGCAGGGAGCGTTCGCCGAGCACTGCCGACATCTCGAAAAAGCTGCTGTCAAACTGTCCAAGGACGTTGAGGTCATTGAGGTCCGAACTCCCGCAGAGCTAGCCAAGTGTGAGGGCCTGGTTATTCCTGGAGGCGAGTCCACAGCCATTTCTCTGGTGGCCCAGCGGTCCGAGGGAATGCTTGAGGCGCTTCGAAAGTTTGTCACTGTGGACAAGAAGCCCACCTGGGGTACTTGTGCTGGTTTGATTCTGATTTCTTCCGGAATTTACGACCACAAGACCGAGAAACAGACTCTGGCAGGTACTCCTGACATTGATGCTCACGGTAACAAGGTGGCTGACCAGACCGTGTCTGCTTTGTTTGGAGGTCTGGACGTTGTGGTGTCTCGAAACTACTTTGGACGTCAGTTGGGCTCTTTTATTGCTCCTCTGAAGCTCAGCAACTTTGGCGCTTCTTCTACCATCACTGACAAGGACGCTGTTTTTGATGCCGTCTTCATTCGAGCTCCTGTGGTGTTCAAGACCCTTTCTGATGAGGTCAAGGTGCTTGCCGAGGTGGAGGATCCTTCTGATAAGGAAAAGAAGCTGATTGTGGCTGTGGAACAGGGACATATGATGGGAACTTCTTTCCACCCGGAGTTGTCGGACGATACCAGAATCCACGAGATCTGGCTGAGCAAGTTTCTGTAGAGGAGGATTTGTATGAATAGATATGATGTTATGAGTGCTACTTGTAGTGGTATGAAGTTGGTTGGTACTTCTGAAGCGACTGAGTGGTGTAGATGTGTTAGAAGCTAGTGGTACAATACAACTTCTTGACTATTTGGTGTAGCTGATATGCCTATTGTCTTATGTCTCATACTGTGTTGAGAAGCTCTTGGTCTAGTAGAGTGTAAGTAGACTGTAAGTATAGTGTAAGTAACGGTGTATTCTAGAGACCCTGTATAAAGCAGAAAATATTCAAGCTACGGCTTGTAAATTAATACCAGTGAAATATGGTGCAATTATGAGCATTTTTATATTATCACTTGTCAAAAATCAACTTCTCAGCGTCACCAAAAGTGTCCTCAAAAACACCTTTCTGTTAAGCTATAAGGCTACTGTAGAAACTAGACACTCAACAAGACGTAACGTACCATAGACATACCCCAGAGAGCTTGGAAGTGGCTCAATTGAAAGGTACAGCTCATGAGATGTCTCACTTTCAATTTCTAAGCTCTACCATTGATTTTAAGCAAGTCTCGTTGGATTTGATAATTTCACATAAGCACCTCAGCCGTACACCACTAAAGAATGATCCAAAGGTGATTATAGAAACATACAAAGGCGTTTTCACAGTGCTACACAGGTTCAACTGTCAGTGCCCTAGTATGTTCTTAGTAATACAGTATCTTTGTATGGTCATCGTGACGACAAGAGGAACATAAAAAGTGTCACCTTAAACAGCAATATCAAGGCATCATACTATACGAGATATGACATTTGAGTAAGAACAGCAGTGATTATGGTCTTGATCGGTTCATATCTCTGATATTATATCCAAAAACACATACACATCATCTCAGTCATTCTCATCTCACTACTTTGTTCCACCTCTACGTCTCTACAATCTTTTCTCTTATCCAATAAAAACATGTTCTTCTAAACACCAGCTGTCAATAATACATGTGCAATTTTTTATACTTGTTTTGGTCGCACCGCTTAAGCAGCAATGGTGACCTCAACATCCACACCAGGCTCAATGTTGATGGAGGTGATCTTCTTGACAACCTCGGCAGGGGAGTGCAGGTCGATGAGTCGCTTGTGGATTCGCATCTCAAAGTGGTCCCAGGTCTTGGAACCCTCACCGTTGGGGGTCTTTCGGGTGGTGATGTTAAGAACCTTGGTGGGGAGTCGGACGGGGCCCTTGACGCCAACGTTGGAGTTCTTGGCTCGAGAGATGATGTCAGCAGAGACTGAGTTAGTATGTTGCAAAGCAAATCACAGATTCGTCGTGTCTATGGTGTCGATTCACAGGTCTGATAGCCTGTACCATTCCTTCGGTCGTTTGTTGGACTTGAAGATCCTCCTCCAAATCCCATTTTCCAAATCCCATTCATATCCTACTCACCGTTCTCGAGAGCCTTCATCTTGGTGGAAGTCAGAGTGATTCTGATCTTTCGCAGCTGCTGGGGAGCTTCAGCGTCGGCCTTATCCTTGTTGAATGACATTTTGGCGTGTATCGTGGATGAGAGTCTCGTAGTCAAACGCTTGAAAATCAAAATTCACCCTGAGTGGGAGGTTGGAATCTGCAGACAGTGTGACTGTTTTCTCTCCCAAACAGGAAATGTCATGTGACCAAACGCTAAATCGGGACAGGGAACTCCCAACGAGGCACGTGACTGGGGTAATAAACGAGGATATTGGAATAAAATAATGCGAATAAAAATGGGAATAAAATAAAATTAAATCGACGAATAAAACGTGATTTAATGGAGATAAATTGGGATAAATCGCGTCAAATAGAGTGCACAAGGGTAAAAGGGGGAATAAGGGAGACTTAAAAACACCACAAAAATACCACAAAATCACCATTAAAAAACACATTCAACAAATACCACACCCAGAGAGTATAACACCACTGAATTTTTCTTAAATACACGCCTTCATCACCTCAATCATCCTTCTCTAAATGCCTTGCTCTTCATGCATATCTTCACGACGTGTTCCATGCAGCCCCAAAGGAGACTCAACCATACGCCCGTATCACATAACATACAGCTCAATTACCGTTTCTAGAACAAGCCCCAAGTTAGTCTACATGTGATATCCAAGCGTATCTCCGTATTCCACGCCTGATACACTATTCCACATCCGTACGGCTGCTTGTCTAGTCACATTCCTGCAGCACACACATCACTCTGCATTCATTCTTGATACGAGACAAGGCAGGGAAGTGACAGGGCATATTTGTAGACCAAGACAAGTCCAAATTCCACACTTCTTGGCATATGACATTCCACCCACATTAATCTCACGTGTAATACCAGTACCGGTACGTCGTTTTTTGTCACTTTTTGCACTCCATTTTTCCTCTTTACTCCGGTTGGTGCCGTCGCGTTGGGCGCGTTTTCACCTGCCGATATTGGGGCAGAGTGGAAATTTGCAAGGCAGTTATAGGGCGATTGGAGAGGGTGAGTAAGGGGAAATTTGGTAGTTACACAAAAACAGCGATTCTGATTCTATTCCATTATCGTTAAACCCGATACTGTCACTTTTCGCGGACTCCCTGTATACCCCTTTTACGCATGGCTGGCTCCTTGGCCGGGTAACTCGCGTACGCGTAACCCATTAGCATAATTTAAATGTGTCTATAGCCCATACACGGCACACGATATTTTACAGGACAGCCAGTGGAGGAGAAGAAAGGAAAAACAAACACCATGGATACACACACTCGTGAAGACGACAGCGGTGACGAAAGCGACATTATCAACATTCATTCCGACGAAGAAGAAGACGAGGAACCTCATGACACACCTTCTCGACCTCCAAGAAGCAACAAAACTCCCATGCACACGGTGACCAAACGGATTGTGGCTCTGACGCCTGGAAAACGGCATTACCAGTACGTTTCGCCTCTGTGTTCCGACAACATTGACCCCATTAGATGTGCTTCTCTGTCTCCTGACCCGTTTGCAGAGGGTAGTTCAGACACTGGAGTTATCACAAGAGCTCCTTTGAGTGGACTGAATATCACCAATGAGAGTCCACAGTCGCCGTCCAGGAGTGGAGATGTTAGTCACGTGACTCATCCAGGCGACGAGACTTGTGTTGATGTTGAGATAGATGAGTCTGGAGATACTACTCTTGTTCAAGAAGAGGAGAGCAAGCACAAGACTTACGAAGAGCACAGATTACTTCAATCGGAGCCCTGTCACACCCGTAAACGGTCACCCTCAGCTATCAGAATCCTCACAGCTCATACTCATCCTCAAAACTCTCCTTCTGAACGAGTCATTTACTCTTGGTCAGATACTTCTCCAGATGACTCGCGTTTCCAATACAAGGACTCGTCTCCTTACTCTGTCAAGAATTCCACACCTCCTACACAGTTCCAGGAAGACTCAGACAAAGAGAATGCTCCTGGAGGTAGTGTCAGGTTAGTAGCTGGCATGGGAAGTGAGATTGGTGAAGCTGATAGTCCTACTCAGCCTAGAAACAAGAGACGAAAGAACGAGGGTCTGAAGTTTGGAGATGTCCAGATGCCTACTGAAGAGGATACATTGAGAGTAGAGCTTGAGAGAGTCAAGCAGAATGCTGCTTTTGAGCTGGAGGAGGTGAGACAGGAGTACACGGAAAAAATCTCTCAGCTGGAAACCGACAAGCAGGGTCTTTATCTTGTGATTGAGGAGCTGAGAAGAGAGGTGGAGAGACAGAAGGGAGTAGTCAAGAGACTGAGATGGTAGGATTATTTATTGCACTAAGTGCGCATGTAACATACAAACACGAATATGAAGAACTGTTGTAGAGTGGCATAAGTACGTATACGGTAATTACTGGTGTTTAAAGGACTGTATGGTTATGGCTATATCCATAGCCTTAGACAACACTCCACTTACCACAGACATACACAAATACCAACATTTTTTTAGTATCAAAATGAACAGAAGATACAGACAAATTAGCTGACACTTATCTCAGCTCAATCGTATCACTCAGTCTTGCTAAAAATGACATTTTGTGAAGTCATCAATTTAAGGTGGAGTGACAAACAACACCGTCTAGCTAATTACATTTACTCTTAATCTACAGCACAGTCTACAAATCCCGGTTTGAATAATTAAGTCAGTTAACTTCTATCACTAATATACATCATGACACATTAAATATAAATAACCTGTCTGCTACCGCCACTTTTTTTTGTAAGTTGATTACTCCTCCTCACTGCTGGAGCCACTGTCATCGTCAGACGAAAGATCATCTCGATCAGAGTGGCCATTGGTGGGGGGAGGGGTAGCAGAGCCGCCCTCAGCCTCGTCAAATTGTCGCAGCTTCTTCTGAATCTGCTCAATCTGCTGCGCCTGCTCGCTCTCAGACATGGGCTTGGACTTTTTCCGCTGTCCAGGGTAGACCGAAGAAGACGGCCGTGACGAAGACGAACTCTTACCGCCACTGGACTTCTTCTTGCTGTCATCCTTGACAACATAGTTGTACAGCTTCATGAGCGTGTGGGGGTCGAGCTGGTCCATATCCAGCTCGATCTCGTCCTGGCCCTCGCTCTTGAGCTGCGGCATCGACTCGTGGATGAGGTTGATGACATGCTGCAGCTGCTTCTCCTTGAGCTGGGGGATTCGCTCACTGAGCTCCTTCTTCATCTCATACGAGACAACGACGCCTCCAGAGTCAGAAGATCGAGAGCCCTTTCGCTTGGAGCTGGACTTGGACCGCTTGGAAGAGCCTCGACGACGTGATCGCTTCATCTCCCGTGCAGCATCCTTCTTCATCTTGGTCAGCTCCTGCTTCATCCGCTCAATCTGCTCCTCCAAGAAAGCAATGGCAGGGTTAGTGATGGAAGAAGCCAGATCCTCGTCGGACGAGTACTCATCGTAGTCGGACGAGTCATCCATGGTTGGTGGGGGAGAAGGAGGAGGAATGGGCTTCTCACTCCACTTTTTGTCGAAAATCGCCTCCAGACGCTTGCCCATCTTGTTGACGGGGGTGCCATCCGGGTTGAAACGGTAGCAGTTTTTGAAAATGAGCCGCACGTCGCCCTCAAACTCGTCTGCCGTCTCGTAGGCGTTGTTGTTCATCTTCTCCTGGACCGTCGACAGATCCATGGGCTCCTTGATGATCTTGAAGTAAGAAGGACAGTTGAGAGCCACGGGGTCAACGGGCAGAAGGAAGGGGAACGAGTACTCCTCATGCTTTTTGCTGGTTAGTTCCTTGAGCACCTGGTTGCAGAACCGAAGCTCGATGGCGTGCTTCTTCTTGCGGGGCTTGATGTTGGTGTAAGGCAGGTCTTTTGGCTTCGGCGGGTGAATCTCTCGCTTTGGCCGGCCGTCAATAGCAGACTCTCGACGGATCGTGGGCACGCCACTTGGCTGCAGAGCGTAGGTCTCTTCGCTGCCTGCAGTCATGGAGCCTCGAGGAGTTCGAGTGCTCGTGGAGCCGCCCAGCGACTTTTTCTTCTTGAGAGGCTCGACGGGAGCCTCCATCGAAGGGAAGTTGAACATGTGGCGTTCGAACGACGTGAACAGCGACTTGGCCATGGACGAGATGAACGAGTCTGCACCGTTGAAAGTCAGACAATTGTCGACAATCTTCTGCACATCCGCAATCATGTCCTCCTTGGTGCCGTAGTCGCCGTTGTTGAGCTTCTTCTCCATCGTGCCGAGGTCCATGGGCTGCTTGATCACCTCAAAGTATGTGGGAATGTTGAGCTTGACCGGGTCCACGGGGTGGATGAAGGGAGCAGCATCCTTGAGACGCTTCACCGCCTTGAGAGACGACATGGCGTACTTGACCTGGTGCTTGGGCATCTCAACCACGGGTTTGTCGCCCTCAACCACGGAAGAAGAGGGTGTGGGAAGAGAAGCAGCTTCAGAGTGTGCAGACTCGTCGGGCTGTTCCTTAGACTCGTCCTCGGCCTTCACCGAGGGCTCCTCAGGCTCATCCGTAGGGTCTGCGTCCTCCTTGGCCTCTTCCTTAGGCTCCTCTGTGTCCATGGCGTCAGCATCAACGCCATTAGCGACGTCGACATCGTCAACACGGGGACGCTTGATGTCGTCCTTGTCCACCTCGTCTCCAGGCCGTTTCACGTCGACATCCGAAGAGTTGACTGTGGGGGTGGTCTCCATTGTAGTCATATGTACAGTAGATATATTAATTAAAATATATCTATCTTGGGTTAGTAGGGAACGGGGGGTTTAAGTAGTGGCGTGGCCATGGCGTAGTCATGGTGTGGTCATGATGTTGTGAAGTTTAGTTGTGGTGTCAGATGACATGACTTAGTCAGGGTGGCGACGACAAAGAGTAGGGGCTGTGTAGTGACAGTGGCGTGACATCAACGACAACATCAACAGTCATCAACGACATCAACAGCAACGACAACACCACCCCCCATCATCATCAACAACAACAACACCACCTTATGCACCATCATCATCACCACCATCACCATCATCATCACCATGTTTACACACGACACCACCAAGCGCATGTCGTGTGCATAAATTTTCTTTGTCTGTACTCACTCTTTGTCTTTTGTACCCACCAAACTGACCAATGAGAGTCAGTGTTTTCGTGTTACGGTAGGGTAAAGCGCGAAATGTATGAACAAATTCAGTCCGATGAAAGGAATTTTGAAATTTTGGGAGCCCGAGGGCTTAAGTACTTTGCCACGGTTAGCATTCTTCCCAGCACAAACGCAACTTTAACTTTGGGCTAGGGCACACTACTGCTTTTGTCTAAATATACAAGCAAGGCTATAGGGCCACGGTGGCAACACCCCACGAGCGAACGGCCTTTTACAAATGGCTCCAACCGCTCGCCTTGGGTCTACAAGGCTAGAAGAATAAATCCGACGATATCACAAACCCTCTTGGACAGAGGTATTTTCCCAGCCCCCCTCAAACCTCAAAAACAACCGCCGACAACATCCAAAACTCACTCTCGTCGTGCTGCGAGAGACGGACAAGTGACAAGAAAATTTTTGTCGCATTAGCAGCAGCGGATGGTTAAGGAATGTGAAGACAGGTGCCCACAAGAGCTGCAGTGTAGGGAGAAACCAGGAGTAAAAGTGTCCCGTTTGGGCCTCCCAAAGCTTAAAATGACTCTTGCACAGCAACTTGGCTCCAGATTTGGGTGGCGAAAAAAGGGAGCGCAAAAAGGCAGCCAGTGTGGAGACCAGGTGGAGGAGAAACTGGAGAGGGGGCGAAAAAAACGCCCACGTAGCAAACAAAACTGCTGAGAAAAAGGCCACCACACCCGCCAGGTCATTTCCAGCGACTCCACATCCCCTCCTATCATTCTCGCACGGCCCTCTCGTGACACGCCTGTGAGCTGCTGGGTAAATTTTCGGTTTTAGTTAGGGTCAAGCCAGCCGGAGGGGCATGGCGCGACTGTGTCCTCTAGACACAAGAGGCGCAAAACCCGTCGAATTCGGTGTCGAGGAGACGGTGGGGCGTGGGGCAGTGTGTGGGCAGCTCAGAGCACTGTTTTGCTGCTGTTTTGGCGCTGTTTGGCCCGAAAAAGCGGATGCTGAAAATGCCGCATTATTGCCAACATTGAAGTATGCGCGAGGCAAACCTTTCGGACGAGTGTGAAGAGGAGCTACACTTGTCTTTGTTTGGGGGACCAAGGGAGTTACCCGGCAGCAGACGTGCAGGTGGGAGTGTGCAGTGGGCGGTAATAGAGTTTGTGGATCACGTGACTCCCAGCCATACGAGGACGAGGAGGATGGGCGAAAAACCAAAACAAAAAACAAAAGTGCTCTCAAACTAATCAGCTTGGATGTTGCTTTTTCAGTCAAGTCCGAGTGAGTGCTAATATAATACCTCACAACACCCTCAAACACGTGCTCCATGTCTCACTATCCACACAGCCTCCTCGGCACGGCTAGTCTAACTCTGCCCCTGAACAATGTGCAAGCGTGCAGCAAAGTGATGAGGCGTGATGATGCAAAAGTCTTAGCATGGAAGGGTTGCGTGGGTGCATGGCGATGTGCGTGTTTGTTGGCGTGTGACGTGTGGAGCGCAAAAGTGAGCGTGTACCACCTGTCGAAAACACGTCTTTACCACCCTTCAAGCCACCGGCTGAGACTGTAATTACCGTGCAATCTAACTTGCTAGCATGCACTGCTCAACTGCTGAGACCATGTGCAGGACATGCACCGAAGGGACCCTTAGCCCTTGCCCTAGCAATGAACCTGGATGAAGATGACGGAATATAAGTATGTAGATACACACGTAGCAGCTCGGATTTTGTTCTGACTGTGTTTTCACGTGACCAAGTGTTATATCTGGTTTTCTTGATTGCCTCATCTCACACTCAAAAGTCCTCGACCCGAAACCCTGTGCGTTTCATACCACACCTAAAGTCAGCCCCCAGATTTACACTCTTTCTCTTGTCACCACGCTATGGAATAATGGACGAAGCGTTTCACTTGCAGCCCCACACCCATGTGTCGTCCAAAAAGGTGGTCGACATTGGAGGCATCCGCACCATGGTCTACGGGCTCGAGGAGCTTCCCAAACGCTGCAAGGCCGTGGGAGTGCTCTATCTAGCCCACCCCAGACTGCAAAACTACATGTACACCGAGTACTTGGCTCACGAGCTGCTTTCTCGGTGTCGTGAAGCTGCTGTCGACAAGTCTCCGGAGGCCGACCAGCGAGATCTTCCCGCCACAAACACGGGAATTGAGGCGTTGAAGGCCTCTCGACCTCATGTCACCCGTACAGACTCACACACGTCCCGTCGCCACTCGTACACGCCATGGACCAACTACATTGCGGTGACGTTTGATTTACGCAACCACGGGTCTAGAACACTGACTGCTCAACGCTCACTCGACTGGGAGGCTGGAAACGACACCCATGCAGTGGACATGATGTCCATCATCGACGGGTCTGCCGACGACCTGCTGCTGGTCATGCAGTATCTGCCGGCAGTGTTGGACGCCCAGCTGCGTAACGTGGCTCCAAAGTGGCACAACATTGTCTCGGGAGTATCGTTAGGAGGACATATTGCTTGGCGAACAGTGGCCCGAAACAAGGACCAGGACATTTTCGCCATTGCGCCGATTATCGGATCGCCCAGCATGCGCACGCTGTTTGAGGACCGGCTGGACCAACATCGCCAGAAAACAGGGTCGTTAAAAAACACAAACCCGCAATGTCAGTATCTCATCCCAGAGCCGCTCAAGGACATGATCAATAGAGACGACCAGCGCGTGCTGGACATGTCGACAGATACCCATGTGTTTATTGCGACAGGAGAGCAGGACGCCCTGGTCAAGGACTCGTACTCGCACGAGTGGATCGAGCATTTCAAAAAAAGAGGAGGCAAGCCGGAATACGTGTGCCAGGAGGGCGTTGGGCATGTTTGTTCGAATTATATGGTGACGAGGCTGGCCGAGTGGATAGTCAGGATTACAGAGTAGCATAGCAAGGACAGTACGTAGGAATGCATGTGACAGTCCGTGAACGAAGTGAACGGACTGTATTGACAATGTGAACTTACTGTAGTGTGTATCGTATCGTATGACAGAAAATATGGTGTCATGTTGGCCGTATGGCCGTAATATCAGTCTAAATTGTAATGTAATATATCTGAGACGATAACCCCTGATTGGTAGAGGGCAGAGGTTGGTGTGTTTTTGCATTTCCTATTGGGGATTTTTCAGTGCTAAATCACTTGGCACTGGAAGTCTCCACTCATAACCTGTAGGGAGGAGGTGTGGTAACAAGGGTAAGGGGGAGTTGTTGTACGAGATCTGGAGATTTGATTGATATAATAAAATTCACTTTTCCTTGATTTTTCATGAACGAGCTGTAGACGTAAAACTTGAATGCCACTCAGAGGTGTGATTTGACGTTTTCTTGGCTCAAAGTGGTCTTGAATCGACTTGTTAGAGGCCATTACATCATAAAATTCCAATTATTTGTTGGTTAACTCATTTTTCCAGGAAATGTCCATACTCTACTTTTCCGTCTCTCCATTTCACTCACCTTAGTTAGCCCCCAGTTGTGACATTTCTTGAACTTATTAATACCCCTCTCAGAGCTCCACAGTGGTCCAAATTGCCCCGGAAAAATCCCAAATACACTAAACCCGTCCTCTAGAATCGTATCACATTACGAAATCCCCCAAAAAACCTCAATTCCAGGATCTCCCCTTACTGCCATCTTTTTAACTCATCATCACCCATTGGGAGGTTCTCTCCAACCAGACCACGAGCCGTATCTCCATGAATATACCAGCTGGAGCGATGAAAATTGGATCACGTGATTCGCAAACCCGTCTGTTTTATATTTCCGTCACAAAAAATGCCGTTTCCCTTGGTTACCCAGTTCATATCGACAACTGGTGAACCCGCTAGTATCGGGGCTGGGTCACGTGCACCCATACTGCATGAAAAATTGCCAAACTCTCATCCACCCACACACCATGATCCGGCGACTATTGACCCCCAGCGCTCGGGGCTTTGCCTCTGCAGCTGCCGACACGCTGCCCGGCGCCGCCAAGCTGCCCGAGTACGTGCTTGCTTCTGTGCGACAATTCCCCTCTCTTGAGCCCACACGTCTTCAGCCCGTGACCTCACAGGTGCTTGGAGCTCAAGTTCACAAGGACCTGTTGTGGCGAGCTGTGGTGTTTGAGGCTGATCGACAGCGAGTCGGCGCCTCAAACCCTCCCGGCCGAGAGCAGATGGGCTTCTCTACCCACAAGCTGCACAAGCAGAAGGGTACCGGTAGAGCTCGAGTGGGTGATGCTGGTTCTCCTACACGAACACAGGGAGGTTACGCACTTGATCGAAACGCGCCCAACAAGATGGCCACGGGTCTCAACAAGCTGGTGTACGGCTCTGCGATTCGAGCCGCTCTTACATCTCAGTACCAGGAGGGACGACTGTTTGTAGTCGATGGACCCTGTGAGCTGCCTGCCAGCGTCAAGAACAACACCACTTTTGCCAAGCAGTGGCTGCAGGGCGAGCTCGGTTTTGGCGAGAAGGAAATGACCGTCTTTTTGGTGGACGTTGAGAGACCTGTTCTGGACTCTGTTCTGGGTAAAGACAACCTCAAGGCCGATATCGTGCCCAAGGAGTTTATCGAGGTAAGAGATATCCTCAAGGCTCGGAATGTAGTCATTGAGTACGAGGTGCTGAAATGGCTGGCCGCCAAGTACCCCACTAGGGATTTGTACGGAACTTACAAGCCTTGGACTAATTAGTGTATATAGCAATGAAGGACATGGCGCGTAAGTGCCATGTCAATGTAAAGTAACGGGCGCTGTAGGTGCAGTGCAAATAGTAAAGTAAGGGCACTGTACCGGAGGTTTCATTTGTAACATATTTATATCACTGTCACTGTAGACCATGGCTGTCCGTATATGAATAGGCTTACCACAGCTACAGTGTTCACCACCTCAAAGTCTCATAGTCAGCATTCATTCTGTGTGTCATCTCTTCATTTACCAACTAGCTGAAGGCACTGTATTAATCAACTGCCTTTAGACTAGCTTTACAACCTTCAGTTTGACTGTCCTTATTTGACTGTCTTATTCTGATATCTATAAGCAAGCTTACAAACAACACCATCTGTAAGATTGTTTAATACCTCTTACAATTCAATTAAACACACATTGTTCATTGTATTTATTTTCACCCAATCTTCGTTCCTACAGTTCAAGTATTTGTCGTACCGTCAACAGTGGGACTCCGTTTACTTAAGGTTAACAAAAAATCCAACTAAAAAAGTGCCCTGGGGGTCGTTTCTACACGTTCCAGACACTCCGTGGATATGAGGTGTTTAGTATTACACCAATTAAGGCAGGTAATTATATAATCTATACTAATCTCATCATGTGCTAGTACAAAGTTCCGAGTTGTGCGTTCACAAAGTCTCGATATTACTTGACATTTGAAATTTACTTCACTCCTCCCTAAAGCTTAACCAAAGTGTAACTGGAGGGTACCCACAGTTGATGATACCGACCACTTAGGTCGTTGGAGATCATGCTGAAGATGGAGCCTATGCTGAGTTGATACAACTGCTAATTGTTGTACTTGTTAATGTCAACTGTAGATGTTTCCATGGAGCATTACTGTGAATGAACTTCAATACAAGAGCTACTGCTGTCAAGTACACTTCCAAATACAATTGCTACTACTAATTACCACCATTCATTCATCCAGAATAAACGCCTCAAACAGTATAGGAGAAGTCCACAACAAAACATATACCCAAGAGTTTGACACAAGTTCACTCGCCAACTCCCAACATCCAGGATCTGCATATACTCTCAGACCAGAAAACAGTAGAGCTTGAAAGAGTCTGCAACTGTAGTACACAATGATATCCACTGTACCAGTACGTTCTCTAGTCAAATCAGCTCTTTTGGTGATGATTGAAAAAATAGACAGGTCGGCAATTATACACATACTGAACAAGTATGCATCTTGCACTTGTCCTGAGTACCATCTCCAACCGTACCAACACGCTTGAAGCAAAGAAATGGCATATGTGATTCCAATAGTCCACTTTAGAAGCGTCTGGGTCATGTTTTTGCGGTTTTCAAACACCATTGTAGTGTACAGAGGAATGGAGTAAAAAGACAAGATTCCCAGACCAAGCAATATCCATATCACTCCAATGATCTTCTTGTAGTATTCTGAACCTTCACTGAGACCCAGGATTGTAAGGAAGAGAAAGAATGCAGTTCCCATAACTACTGCTTGTCCAGTTTCAGCCGTATTGAACTCCCGGTATATATCCATGTTGAAAGAGTAGTGTTGAAAGCCCTGAGACAGCTTGGTGGCGATATTGACACTAGATGAGCATAGTTAGGCTAGATGTTAGGGCTACCGCTAGTAGTACGAAGAATGTATGAGATGAGAAGGTAACTTGAAGCACTGTTGGTACACTCCTGAAAGTTCTTAGAAGCTCTGTAGTTGTGCAGGGTTCCTTATATCTCTGGTATTGACTCCTCTCAATGGAGACATAATTACTTCTTTCCGTGTACAACACTTAAAACAAGAAGTATACCTAAATGGAGTTGATTATCGATTAAATCACATCAATTGAATTCACCTCATTTTGTTCACTTTCCGACTGAAGGCTCAAGGCGTCTCGTTGAGACTCACTTCTCTATATGCCTATTTAGTTTAAGCTCAACTGATTTAGTTATCAGTATTGTGGAAGAAACCCAATGGCATGAAATACTGCAAATAAGTGAAATTAAAACATCCAGTCATCTTTTTCGTACTCTTTACATACCACTACAACTTTTAAATTTTCTCTTACATCTCTAAATACGCCTCTAGCCTCATTTCAAGTTCAAAAACTAATATCCCCTCTAGAGCTCTATACAACCACATAATCAAAATAAAACCACTTCCATCATCTGTATCTCTTCTTTTTCTACCTCGTCACAAATTTTCCCTCCTCTCACACTTCTCCAACACCTCCAAAAACGCATTTGAAAATTTTGCGCACGTGACTTATTCGGCCTAGTGTATTGGACTAATCACTTTTTAGGCCAGTTGCGGCCATATCCTGGTGAAAATACGGCTTCCCGTCCGATCAGCCATAGTCAAGCACCAGAGAGCCTAGTTAGTATTGTAGTGGGAGACCATACGAGAATCCTAGGTGCTGCAATTCTTTTTTTATTTGATACTCACCCAAATTTTTATTTTTTGGTACCAGAATGTAGCTCTTGATGAGGCGGTTCTTTTGGTATTTTAAAAATCCAGAAATGATAAGTCTTACGTAAATTTTCTCAGTGTAATATATTATAAATACTAATGTCTGTACTTGAAGTACGGGGATCTGTCTCCCATTTCCGACAGCTCCTTTGCAGTGAGATGTTCACATTCTCCAGAAGAAATCTTTGCCGTCTTTCGCTTGTTGACAATATGGTAACCAAAGTTGAGAACAATCAAAGCCACAATACCGATACAGACAAACATGATTTCCATAGCATGACCCAGTCTGAACTCGGGTTTATCTTGAGCTCTGTAGATATTGGAAGCAATAGCTCCAGACAAGTTTCCAATACCAATTTGAATAGCCATGGCTACTGCTCGTTTGTAAGTACCAGCCACATTATTAGACATCCAAGACACAATAGCAGGTAGAGCAGGATAAAGACCTAGAGCAATGAAGTAGCAGCCCACATAGACGGCAATTGGTTTCTTGTGAGACAAGTTGAAAGCCAAAAGATATCCAAACAGCATACTCAGTAGATTAATCAGAATGAAAGGAGACCGCTTACCGTATCTGTCTGAAAACCAAGCCTGAGCCACTGAAGCGATAGCTGCAATGATGTAGATGGGAATAGTCATGAGCTGAGCAGTGGAAGATTTGTAGCCCAGGTTGTTGACAATGGTAGGAAGGAACAGAGAGATACCATAGAGAGGAACAACTACTCCAAAGTAGAGAAGAAGATGGACGTAGACTTGAATATCAGTGAAAGCAGCCCAGACGTACTTCCAGTCACGTGAGTCGTTTTGTTCAACCAGTTCTCCTCCTCCAGAGTTATCATTACCGTCGTACCTCAGTCTCCACATGACAAACTCTCTCTCTTCTTCAGTGAGAAATCTAGCGGTTTCAGGAAAATCGTGCACGAAGAAAAAAGCCACTACAGCTACCAAAACAGTAGCAATACCTTCCAGAATGAAAATCCACTGCCAGCCATGCAAGCCAGCCACACCCTTCATTTTTCCGATTCCAAAGGCTAGTAGTCCTGAAAAAGCTCCTGCAATAGACGCAGCAGAGAAAAACATGGCTTGTCTGAACTGAATCTCTTCTCGGCAGTACCAGAGAGTCAGATAATAACCAACTCCAGGGTAAAGACCAGCTTCAGTGACTCCCAGAAAGATTCGACAAATGAGAAGACCATGGTAGTTTTTGACGAGTCCCATGAGTGTCATGACGATTCCCCAGGCTACCATGATGAGAGGAAGCCAGATGGAAGGTCTCAACTTCTTCAGAATCATGTTTGAGGGAACTTCAAAGGCAGAGTAAGTGAAGAAGAAGACGGTCAAGCACATGTTGTATTGAGGACCGGTGAGACCTAGATCAGCAGACAGACCTTCGATATTGGCGTTTCCAACGTTACCTCTGTCCAGAAAGGATAGCAGGTATAGTAAAGACAGAATGGGAATGATAGCCAGGTCCATCTTCTTGAGCAGCTTCTTCTTGTCAATGTTGGGGAACATTTCCTCGGCTGTCATAGCCTGAGGTTTGGACGAGAAGTCATCGATTGAGGAGTGCTCGATGTGAGTGATTTCGTTTTTTTCCATGGTGAACGGGGTGAACAACAGCTGTGGAACGATTTAAACGAGATGATGTTTGAGGGCGTTTTGGGACGGTTTTTCAGAGATAAAAGTCGTTAGAGCTCTTGGACACCCTGCTTTCGTGCAAATGCGGTCTCTGTGAACTCGATACCTATTCTCAGCTCCTCAATTCATCTTTATATCGTATTCTCTATGCTGACCCCCACAACTCAAGGTTCAGTTAAACTTTAACCTCGCTTCCCAGACGTGTCTATAATGTGGGGTAGTCCAAGCAACAAGCAAGCAGCGACAAGACACGTCGGATGCATGCCAAGCTGAAAACCGCCTTTACGGTGTAAATAAACCGCCTTTGAGTGCGTTTTTCAGTCGTGGGGGTCACTTAGCCGCCCACAAAAACATACAACAAAAAACATACAACAAAAAACACACGGCTTTTTACCTTTACCTTTACGACCAGCCTTACCCGACCTTAATACGGCGGCAAAAATTATGTCCAAATTGTAAAATACTATTTGCTATCCTTGCGCTAATGCCTGTCTCACCCCGCACCAGGAACGGTAGTGATGGGTAGTGTTATCTACAAGTAGCCATATGTGTAGCACAGACACGCTACTGTTTTGTGTCATTAACACAAACACGCCAATCGTGATTCTCATTGTATAGTGATACCCCTCTTCTAAGTGGATCTATGTACGCCTTTGTTGATTCATTTCGGCTGTCGACTCGGATAAATGGAGTGTGGAGCTGAGTTATTTGTTCTTTGTCAGGACCCACATCACATAAAAAAAACTGGGCTCCTGGGCAGCCTATACTGCCTGCCTGACCCTGAAACTCTGATATCGGCTGTTGCACAAGAAAAACAGTAGAACCCATATGTGATTCAGCCTTGGCATTGAGTGGGTCTCTAACCCCTCTTGTCTAGCTACAGTACCATGGTAGTACTGGTACAAGATATTACTCGTGTTGACCCCCACATGCCAAGGGTCCCACCATGGTATCACCCTTGTCTTGTAAATACGACTTTCTAATTGATACGACATCTTAGTACAGTAATAAATGGCTGCTAATAGCAATATATCTGGTTATATACATAGTTGTATATATTAATCTGACAAGGGTACACCCGGCCCCCATTTCAGCTCCCGTCGGATAAACTAATCGGGTGAGACATGAGCTGCTGTCTTGCCCTGGGAAGTGAGACGGCTTCATACCACTCTGCGTGCGTCTGTCTCACCTGTATCGACGGAATCTTGAGCTAGCTGGAGAGATCTACCGAGATATTACCGGGTGAGGCTGTGTTGGAGATGGTATCGTGAACTAAATATTTGTCTGGAACGCATCTAGCTCACGTTTTTGTATAGCAAATGGTGGATTTTGTTATCTCATCTTACTCAGCATTTTCTGGTCTATCTTTTTATATCTCCTCAGCTACGGGAAGGTCAGATCATAGTACTTTCATTAAGCCACACTGGGCTAAGAGTGATACACCACACCAACTAACAAATACCATACTAAGACGATCTAGAACAATTGAGATGAAACTAGACTGACTTAATGGCACATACTTTTGGAAAACACTTTCAGACTGCGTGTTTAGACAACAGCAAAGCTCTGTCCATAGCTGATAAGTACATCCCCTTATAATTAGCACACATCAACATGATATTGTATAACGATCTACAACAAATACTGTACCACATCAGCACAACATCTACATCAACCTCGGTTACTCTCCCATACTCGACTATTACATTCAGGCTACTGTAGTTTCACCAAACACCCTAAACCGTCTCAGGCTAACACACCTCATCTCCAACACGCTAAACCTGAAATTTGAATCACGCTAAACCAAAGCACCATACATGCAAATATTCACACCACCTAAATCATCTCCATACAAGCACCCATACAAACCATAGTACGCACCCCTCCATACAAACACGTAACACACCCCACACACATCTACTCCATGTAAAATACACCTACAGCACCCTCCTACACCTCTACACCTACCCTTCCACAGAGCACTTCACACCAAGCCTACATCCTCTGTCTTCGTTAGATCAATAAAAGTTACGTTCATCATCATCACCCCGCTACCAGTAGGTCTCTGGGCTACCACCTCCCACCATTTCTCAAACTCAACAAGTTCGAAATACACTCGGCCTCCCGGGACGCGTCGACCACGTTCTCCCTTACCGACGACGTCTTGTTGGTCACCGGGAGATCGTAGTGCATCGCCGGCAGCCGCTTCTTGAGCGTCGCCGCCAGCGACTCCTCGGCACTGCCTCTCTTGGCGAGTGGGGAGGAGGCCACGTTCAGCTGCGAAGCCGACCGCTGCGTCATGGGAGACGATGTGGCCAGCGGCGAGCCTCCCAGAGTGTTGTTTCCGGCTGGGTTGGCCGGGGAACAGGGTGTGGGAGGAGCACCCAGACGCCGGGCGGCCCCCTTGGGCTTGCCGGCGTAAATGACTGTGGCCTTGCCTCCCCGCATGGACAGACGGGGGGCAGTGGGCTTCTTCTTGGGTTCGGGGTCTTCGAAAACCGAGAAGGATTTTTTGGCCGCGACGGACGTGGCGACAGATGCAATGGTGCTGGGGGGAGGGAGAGAGGGCACTGTGAGGGAGGGTTTATCGGATGTTGAAGAGGTCACCGATTTCGCTTCAGAAACAGACCGATTGGCCAACGTGTTGTTGAGAGTGCTGTTGGCAAGAGTACTGTCTTCGTCGAAGGTTGTCTCGGCAAACGACGACTCGGCAAAACTCGTGTCGTCCGTCATGCTCTTGTTCATGCTCTTGCGCACGCTCTGCCGTTTGTTCTGGAACCACACCTGCACGGCCTTCTCGGTCATGTCCACCCGGCGCGCAATGTCCACCCGGATATGCTTGGGCGGCTTTTGGTTGCGCGCAAACTCCTGCTCCAGTAGCGCGAGTTCTGTGGGAGAGGTTCGTCGTCGTTTTCGACGAGCCAGACGCGCGTTGTCGATGGCAGGCTCGTTGGACGGGTACGATGTGATGGAATGTGAAATGAATGCATATTGCGCCTGCGCGGGGGCCCCACCGTTTTCCTTCTCCTCGTCCGAGTACAGGTACTGGTCCGCGTTGAGGTTCTGCCGGTACATGGTGTCGGACTTTTGCATCAGGTGTGCAAAGTGCGAGAGGGTTGAGGGGGGGGTTGAGGAGGGGGGAGACGTGGTGCCAGACACACCTGTGTTTGTGTTTGCTCCGTTTGTGTCTGTGTTTGTGTTTGGTGACACTGATCGTGTCACTTCCTCCTCGTCCTCCCTCTTCCTCTTCTCACACTCCTTGGAAGGAGTCACGGGCGACTTTTCAGGCGTAGGGCCAGACACGCACTTTGTGTCCCGCTCCGTCTTGACAAAGCCGTCGGTGATTTTCGACAAGTCCATGGTGATGTGAGTGTGTGTTGTTGTGATGAAGATGAAGGCAGGAGAAGCAATGGTAGAATGAAAGGACCTAAAAAAACACTTTGCAAACGCTTTTGGTAAATTGGGTGTGAGGTGTACCTGACACCCTAACCCAGCTGCAGAACTTCGTTTGCAGGGAGATGGGCGTGTTTTATGACGTAAGAAACGTGATAGACGTGTTCCCGTGGCTCGTACGTGCCGAATAACCCAGGGTACACGTCAATTGCGCTTTTTTCGACGTGAATACCGGCCATTTCAGCTCGTCCGATTTACCTCAACAAGGGCCTTCATTCCAGCTGCAGCACAGGTGTTCAAAGTATAATTATATTTGAAAAATGTGCCCAAACTAAACCGTCGTTGGTGAGCGCTACAGACGTCGTAGAACCGTGAAAATTGCATATTCAGAATCAGCACGTGTTTCTCGTTCTAACCATTGTTTCGGATTCTTTGTAGCACCTCAGATCGGCTCACCAGGAGAACCCGCTCGCAAACTATAGGCAGTGCATGCAGCAAAATTGCGACGTGTACAGAGCGTGTTATTGGCGTTTTGCGAGGCGATTTGGGGGATATTTTACTGTCAGACTGGTGTGGAAGGGCGTTTGTACAGGTATTTCGACTTTCGGCGGATTTGGCAATTTTTCATATCGCTCTTCAGTTACACATGCTAATTAGACCTTGTATGGAATGTGGGCTTTGACGTGGAGCAATGTATGAAAATTTGTAAACCAAGCGATATCAGCGTGAAAATTGGTCAGTATGAAACACGTGACATTATGAGTACAATCACGTGACCATATCACCTTTTTATCAGCAAAAACACCACAATCTCGTCTCTACCCTGGAACGTGTTGTTTGCATGCATGCGGCATCTAACCTCCAAAGCCGCTAATTAGCCCCAGCTATTTTTAAACTCGGAAAGCCTAAACGTAAAGTTTAATCGTCGTTACACGTGAGATGGATGAACACGGAAAGGCATGGGATACACATGTTACAAGGAGGATAGAGGGTGTCTTGTTCAACACGTGTTTGTGTGTCTTGTTTCTGTGTTAGTGCGTGTTTCACGTCTCTAAGACATGCAGTACTGCTCAATTCACCATGCATCAATTAATGTGCATACCAACACGTCCTGTTTTCATTTTCAAGATTGTACTTGTAGATCGGGTTGTAATGAATGTTAGTAATCGAATAACACTAAGACAGATGTGGTAAGTGGAGGCGATGACGAGAGCCTTCTGCATTAGTAAGCAGTGATACGCCACGAGTGACATACAATAGGTACACAGAACTCATACAATTGTCACACAAATCTCATACAATAACCACAAATCACACCATGGGCATTTTCTTTAATTACCAAAACATGTACCCCTCCCTTACTTTTGTCTAACCTTCATTTTTCCATTTTTCAAAGTTGAATTCTCAAATCACGTTAAACCCCTGCATCGATATTGGTATGCGAGGAGAGCGGACCGCGATAGTGGTGAGAGACATTGGCAGGCAGCAAGCAGCAAGTGACACAAACACGTCCGACACGCGTGGGGGAAGGAAGTCACGTGATATGACATGATGACAGAAAATGAATGCTCCAGTTACTGCTTTTGGAATGATAAGTGAGCGTCGTAGTATTAAGAAGGGGAGCGGTATATGACGTCATGAAATATGTACTGAGAAAAAGCAATTCAAAAGTAAGTCACGTGATAATAAATGGAGATGCAACCATGATTACATAAGCATATATCCAAGTTATTTTGCAGTCAGTGCAATATGACAAACTTCCGATGAGATGAATTTCCGAGCCGCACGACAACCTCGGCTGATTTAGTATAGTGGTTTTGTGCTACGTTCAAGTAGTGGAGACGGGAATAGTATAGATGGATAGCCCTGGTCTGTGCGAGTCGAATGGTATAATTGGATAGCTGTAATTATTGCCGTGTGAGCTGTTAAATGCTGAATAGTGGTTGATATAACGCCGGCTTTATAATGCCGGCATTAAAATGACCTGTCTTTTTAACGAGCTGACGACTGGTCAGGTGACTTGAATTAACGAGCCGCACGACTGGGGGTGGAGTTTTTGGAGGTCGAGATTGGGGTGGAGAAGTGAGCTACGGGATTTTTGAGAAGTGCAAATCGTTGCTGGAGGTCAGGGGAGTAGGAATATGGAGTCAGATGTTGTGTAAACTGAACAGGGCGTTCCAGAGGATTGTTTTTGTGCTCGAAGAGAATAAAAAGTGAACAGAGATATCAATGGAGGTATACAAATGTTGGTTTTCACTCTGATCAGTGAGACTACTCAGTTTCAAGATGTCGTTTGGTGTTGAACTTTTAGAGTACAGTAGGTATGAAGCCCACCTTTCAGGTTGAGATTGTAACTTGTTATCCATATACGATACAGCTCATAGTTAAGATACTACGAACACACTACTTCTGTCTCAAGTTCAAACTGCCCACCTTGTTAACAATAGCATCTCCAGAACATGTTTGTAACAGTATAAAGCTGTTTATTTGTATGTTATATTCATGTTCAATTATTTATACTGCTGTTGTATTCATTTGTTATGTTAATGTTCAAACGTACACATTTGTAAGGCTCACCATCCACTTTAGCCTCACATTAGCTTTACCTTATCCACCTTTTATGCAAGGGAGATATTATCCGTGTTTTGGAGAGTTGTTCCAGGGGACGGAAAATGCTCCAAATTAGATTTTTCTTTCAGTCAACGTGAATCAACCACTCCAACAAACAACATATCCAAAAACCAGCTCTCCACCTCTACTATAACACCTTGTAGCGTTTTCCCAGCTCCAACTTTAGGCCCTACTTTATCTCCACCCTGAGGGAGGTGCCGTGCAAGCGAAAAATGAGACATAAACAGTTGTGAAGGTGCTCTTACGTGACAAAGAAACGATCAGATATTTTTTCTACTTTCGTACAACTCCACCATACTGTTGTTTCACTGTCTCACTTTAGCCTCCTTGAGAATGATACCAGTTTATTGGTCCAGATGGTGATAGAATGACTCAAAAATTTGTCACAATGTAGTAACCGCCGTAACAAACAATCTGTCAAAATCCCAGCTCAATCGGGGCAAAACTGCAGATTCTACCTGCACTTCATCTTTAGCCTCACATTAGACTATCTCCACCTTTTGGGGTGGATAAATGGATGCCGTTCAGATTGCTCAAAAGTGATCCTAGAGCTATAAAAAATCGACACAGCAAATTAACGACCCCAAATAACGCATTTCTCAAATATGAGCGAAATACACCCACAATTGCAAAAGTTTCTCTATCAACAACTTTTTAGATTCACTTATCTCCACCTTTTAGCACATCGATACACAAGGACAACCACACAGGTTCCTGAATAATGCTCCTAGAGGTCTCTAATTTTGACACACCCTAGAACGCACTACAAAGAAGCCACACACACCAAATAAATCCCACCTTTAGCACCTCTAGCACAATATTTACACTTTCTTCCAACCGCCCACCTAACGGCACCCTAACCTACTCCAACTCTCTTTCATTAAAACAATTGATAAATATATAAACACTAGCAGTTCTCGACGTGGACCACACCGCCCTTCTTCTCGTCGTCGTCGGACGCAATCTGCACTGCTGCAGAAGTCTCGGGAACCATCTGGTGGCCTCGTCGGCCAATGAGGTACCAAGGCAGAGAGAACATCTCGTCGATCGACTCGAGAGATCGTCCAGAGACTTCGGGGAGGAAGAACCAGGACCAAGCGAGACCGATGAGAATCACTCCCGAGAAGAAAAACATGGCTCCAGTATCGGTCATACCGAGTCTCATGGCAGGAAGAGCCTTGGAGTTTCCATACTGGTTGGCAAAATGAACAGTCATGATAAGACCTGAAGCCAAGGATCGGTGTCGAACAGTGTAGATCTCGGCATTGATGAGGTACTGCACTGAGTTCCATCCCAGAGCCCATCCTACACCAGACAGATAAATGGCAGCAATGGCAGCGACTCCAGCGTGTCGTTCAGAGGCAGATTTCACGTGAGCAGCATCGTTGGGGACTACAGCAAGGTAGATGGCCACATACAGAATGGAGACAAACTGCAGAGTGATACCCGAGTACAGAGATCGTCTTCGTCCGATAGTATCAATGAGAAACACGGCACAAATGATGGAAGCGGCAAACTTGACTACTCCAAGAATAGCAGTAGCAAACATCTTTTGCTGCTGACCGTTGACTCCAATCATCTGGAAAAACGAAGGAGCATAGATGGTGATGGCGTTAGCTCCAGACCACTGACCGAGAATCTGGATCATCAGACCGAGGAACAGACGGTACCGGTTAGCAGGAGTAGCAAGCAGTTCTTTGAACAGAGACCAGTAAGAAGCACCTGTCATGGCCTGCTTTTCTCGCTCAATCTGCTCTCTGACGTTGAGAATCTCTCCCTGGACGTACAGATCGTCAGCAGGAAGGCCTCTGATTTTACAGAGAGTCTCAACAGCCTCTTCTTCCTTGCCAATCTTCATGAGCCATCTGGGAGACTCATAAACGAAAATCGAGCCAATCAGCATGATACCCGAGAAGATGATCTGCAGAATGGTAGGAATGACCCATTGGTTTCGTGAGGTATTTGAGATATGAAGAGTAGTGCCGTAGTTGGCAAAGTACGACAACATGACTCCGAGGTAGACTGAGCCTGAGAAAGCACAGGTAGCAAGTCCTCTGACATGTGGAGGAGCGATTTCAGCAAGGTAAGTAGGTCCAATCACAACAGACTGTCCAATACCGATACCAGCAACAAATCGTCCGGCATAAAGCTGACCAACGTCCTTGGCAGTGATTTGAACAATGACTCCGACAATCCAGATGACCAGCATCTCTCTCAGAGCCCACAGACGGCCAATACGGTCGACTACCAGCATGGCTACCAGAGCACCAGCCACAGAACCGATTTGGACCATGGAAGTGATGTTGGACAGCAGGTTGGCCTTGGCGTCTTTAGATAGAGAAGGGTCATGGAGTTTGAATTCTGAAATGAAAGCTGGCTGAGCAACAGTGCCGGAGATGTTACCTTCATCGAGACCTCGAGAGGTTCCCAGAAGACCAAAGACAAAGATGGCGAACCAGAGGGTCTTGTTGAGCACCTGCTTGGGCTCGTTTTTCATGGAGATCCAGAACATGGCTGGAAGATGTGAGTGATGATGGGTGAATGGAGTGAGGAGCCAGGCTATATATGTCTACTTGTTGAGCTGATACCAGAAATTACGTTTCAAAAAGGTTTCTGGGGTACAGCAGAACAACGGAGAGTAGACAATGACACCAAGTAGGCTGCTTGTCAGTGAAGGGGTATACCAGTGGATTCTGAGCTGTTCTGTTTGTGTCTGTGTAACGAGTTTTCAACGTGTCTGTGTAACGAACGTGTTTGTACCATCTACAGTACAACAACATCTATTCAGGTCCCCTATGCCCACCCATACCCCTCCGCCCACCTTAAGTACCTTGGCAATGCACAGGCACCACACCGGCGTCTTTGTCAACGGGCTCTCAGAAGGGAAACGAAAAGTCACCGTCGACGTAAGCTCAAAGCTCAAACGAGCCAACGAAGTTACGGTGGAATGTAGACTGTTGAGGAGTACTGGTTGTTTGTGAGGTAGAAGAACGCGCTTTTTGTTATGTGTTTTTTTACGCGTCGTTTTTTTCCACGCGTTATCTTACACGCCCAGACCTTGGCGATGAACTTGGCGATGACCAAGACCCCCTCACACGTTGCTTGGCCAGTTGCGTAACAACCAAGATTTAATTTCTCCTTTTACCAACCTTGCGTTAGGGTTTAGACAAGGACGGCAAGCAACGTCCTCTGTCCAACAATCCAAAAATAGGTTTTTAAACACGGAGATCTTGGAGACCCTGCTGGGTGGATAAAAACGTGCTCTGCGAATGCAGATCATCCCTGCGTTGATAACGAACTGAGCGTCAAAACATGTCCGAGTCTTTTACGGCTGTTAAACGGCTTTACTGCGAACCTCATGCACGCGGGTTTATCCGAAAGTGGTGCGGTCGCATATGCACCTGTACCCCGCATGAAACAAAGCAGAAAAATAAATTCCAAATTACGTAGCAGTGCATAATGGGGTGACCCACGGAGTAAGAGTGTTTTTTTTTAACGTCGTTTACACACCGTTCATCACTTGCGGTCGCCCACATTGCTGGCTTTTTGCAAGGGTGGGCAGTGGAGGAAGGAGAGGTGGGTCTTTATGATCTTCGTAGTGAAGACGATTGCCATCCATATAGAGTTTTTGTTTCGGCCGAAGTTTCTCAGAAGAGCAAAAGACGTCAAGGTTTGTATTACCCCACACTACGTCACAGTAGACTGAGTTTATTAGCCCTACCACGGAAAAGAGGCAGAAAAAAAGAGACGACAGTGATTGGAAGATATACAAATGAAACGAAGACAAACAGAGACAAGAGAGGCAGAGGTAAAAGAGGCAAAACCTCAGACAGTGATAATGTACGTTCTACAAGATGCATCATTGCTTCTTTCTACTTTGACATGACACTCTTCCATGTCAGAGTGTCAGTCAGTCACACGATTATCACAATATTATATTATCAGGTGATTGATCTACAGTAAACAACACAAACAGCCAACGGGTAACGTGAAACGTCTTATTAGCGCTAGCCCGGTTTGGTTGCTTAGTGTGGTGTTAGGCTGGGTGGGTCCTTTTTTTCCAGTTTTTTTTTTACCCTTTTTTTTTCCGTTGCACTTCCCAATCCACGTCCCGCTCGCGTAAGTTTTCGGCGCCCCCACGTTTCAAACAAACGATTCTTCTTTCCTTAGATCGATAGAAAAAGTTTGTTATCCCCTCTCGGCGGTGGTCGTAGAGGTGGTTTTTGGACGTTCACAGACATAACGGGTATGAAATAACACAAATGGAGCATTTTTATAGACACAAATAGACACATACATGTTGCACTGACACACCCGTATCGTACCTACATACCCATATCGTACCTATTATAAGCACCCCCCTTTACCCATCTAAGACAAGCCGTGTCTATATCCCAGCTTATATTTTAATTTTACTCAACCGAGGTTATCCGACGAGTAGGAACCCGATCCCGCCACAAGTCTAACCCCACTTCGCCGTGCATCTCGTATTCGTTACATGTACATATTTTACATGTCAGAGGAGGTGAATGATGACTAAGTGGGTGGATACCAGTACACTGTTTGAGACTGTTCTTGTGGTTTTACTGAGGCTTAGCATCTCTTACTTGTATAGGGGGTACTGGTAGTGTGTATTCACGAATGATTAGTTATTATTAGTTCAAGAACTCGGGTTACAGAAGAGAGAGAAAAATGAGAGGTATATGACAAGATAGAGAATGACTCATTATAACTAATGAGCTAGAAATACCCCTCATGATACTAAATGTGAGTTAGAGGCCCCCAACACAGTTTGTTGGGGGGCTGGTGGGTTTTTGGAGCACTCTTGTCAGAGGTAATGACAATGGAAGACTTCAAAAGTAGTCAGAATGGTGTTTTAATGAGTTGAGACGTCTTTTCTCATTCAAAGATGTGATAAAATGCGGATTTTGTGAAGTTTTTGCAGTGTTCTCATACGCAGATTCAGAAAAACATATATAAATGGCCAAATACATCTCAAATGTGATCAATTGCTGGTTATTATTGATCTTATCTTATCAAATTTGTGTAAAATTTGTTTAATTTCCCTCAATATAATTTATTTCGATTTAATTTGATTTATTTGTCTCAAAAATACATTTTATTCATCGAAATTCGTGTCCCAAAAATTGCCTAATCGGGACACTTTTTTGAAATTGACGATGGGTCCCCTTTTCCAAACGAATTAATTCGACTTTTATGCGGCCTTAAAGGGGTTAAGGTTTGAAAGTTAGTAAGCCGGTTAACCAATAAATTCAGATTAAATGTCCATGGAGGGGTATTAACAGTTTGAATATTTGAGAAGGTAGAGCTGATCTTTGTCTATTTTTCGGTACTTATAAATAAATATATTTATGTATTTTTATGGTGTTGTGGAATAAACAAAGAATTTTGGCATGCATTTTCCAAGAATTTCTTGTCAATTTAACTAAAACAATTCAGAGAAAATGAGGAAAAAACCAATATCTTCACAAAGAGTATGAAATGAATCACAAAACCAAGGAGACTCTAAAGAATGACTTATTATAACCACAGAACAAACATTTGGCCATTGTTAGTTGTATTAAATCAGTACCTATGATTACGAGAGATACTTCTAAGTACAAGTACACCCAGTTTGTACCGGTAATTAGTCCATCTTAGAATTCTAAGATGGGATAGATTTTTATTCCATAATTGAAATAATATATAGGCCCAAAAATGAGCACCAAAGTGAAGAACATGCCGAAAAAAAACATAGCAGGAGCAGCGTCAGAGTCATTTGGGTTGTTTTTCACCATCAGTTTTATTTGCCCAGTCACTAAACGGTTATTGAAGTTTTCCAACTCCACAATTCGTTGTTTGACGCTTTCCAAGGTGACTTGGTCGTCGGCAATGTCGGGAATGATAAGCTCGTCCATAACGAAAAGTTGGGTAAGTGTAACCGTGTCGATATATGCCTGCATTTCTATTTATAGATGTCTTAAGGCACGTGGTGAGCGTGGTACATATGGTGCTTGTACTCACTGTCTCAGTTATGAGACAGACTGGATATTATATAGTGTCAAGTACTTGTAGTTGAAGACATGAGTAATATAAGGTTTGATAAGTATTATCACATGGCATGGGAAAGTGCCATAACTCGGGTAATACGGTAGACACAGAAAATCCAAGAAAACGGTTCGAATGCCACAAACCAGGAGAACAATGCTATGCAACAAAAACCTCCAAAAACAAATTTATAACCCATGAGGTCCTCCGTAAGTCTAAATAACTTTAAGGTTTCCGGTTGTGTCGGTAAAGAAAAACAAGCCCAACTGGTTATACAAGACTTCAAATGGAACACTAACTACATATAATTGAAGCCCCATCCCAGGGCTATCTTTTGACACCAATATAAGTCGTACTACAAACATCAATTTTATACATCTACAGCTTGGCGACATCCAGTCCCAGCACCACATCGTCCTTTCGCTGTCTCAGCAGCCGTCTCAGAATCTTTCCAGAGGGGTTCTTGGGAATAGCGTCAATCACAACCACTCCTCCATACAGTCTCTTGTAAGAAGGCACCTGTTCGTCCATCCACTTTTTGATGGCGACCACGTCCGTCTTGGGGTCTCGAACCACCAAAAAAGCTCGAGCACTTTCAGTGGCCTTTTCTTCCTGCCACACTCCAATAACAGCCACATCCACCACATCAGGATGAGACAGAAGCAGAGCCTCCAGCTCAGCAGGAGCCACTTGCTTAGACATACTCTTGATGAGCTCCTTGGTTCGATCCACAATCTGGATACGTCCGTAGTTGTCGATAACAGCGACATCTCCAGTCTTGAGCCATCTGTCCTGGTAGTGTCTCAGACCCTGAGCCTTGTAATCGACCATTTCGAACGACTCTTCGGTCGATTTGGGGTTCTTGTGGTATCCAGTCATGATCTGGGCTCCTCTGAGGTACAGTTCTCCAGAGGGGATTTTGTCGCCTCTTCGTACAGCGTCAGAAAGAGCTCGTGCGTCAGCCACCTCAAAAGCAGGCTGATCAACGCCGTTTTCGTCCACGATTCGAGCCTCGGTGTTGGGAACAAGAGTACCAACAGTGACAACGTTCAGCTTGTCCCAGAGAGGATCACAGAGACAAGCAATAGGAGCAGTTTCAGTGAGTCCATAACCCTGGTAAATGACAATTCTTCGGCCATTAGGAAGATTTCCTCGAGTGTTGCCTGTGAAACGGGTCTGAACAGCATCAACCACATTTCCTCCAAGAGGAGCAGCTCCAGAAGTGATGGTCTTGAGATTGTCTCTGATAACGTCCAAGTATCGGTCGACAATGGGATGTTTAGCCAGAGCAACGATAATGGGAGGCACCAGCACCCAGTAGTTGACCTTGTGTTTCTTCTGGCCCTCCAGCATCTCCACCAGATCAAACTTCTTGTGGTAGACGACTGTAGCTCCCAGAAAAGGCATATGCAGCATGAACAGAGCCAAGCCGTAGATATGAGAAGTGGGAATCACAGCCGAACACACGGTATCGTCATCGACCAGCGAAGGGGCGTTCTTGGCGGTCTGAAGTACATTGGAAGTCATGGCGAAATGGGTCAATTCCACAGCCTTGGGAACTCCTCCAGAAGTGCCTGAAGACATGCCCAGGTACGCCAGAGTGGTGTAAGCCTCTTCCTTGGACAGATGGACGATAGGAGCGACTCGAATGAGATTAGGTCGCACTCGTCGGTTCTGTTCCAGCAGGTCCTCAAACACCACCACCTTGATATCCTTGCCGGACTTTTTGACGGCCTCCTGAGCCACCTCGGCTCGGTCTTTCTGTGCCACAATCAAAGACGCGTCCACCACATTGATCTGATGCAGCAGATCGTTAGCGTCGTAGGCAGTAGAAGCAGGCGAGATGATGGCTCCCAGATCATGCAGAGCGATATGACAAGCCAGGTTGTCAGCGGTGTTTCCGACGTAGAAAACCACCTTGGGATGAGCGTCTCCGTCCTTCTTTTTGCCCACGTCGTAAGTGTGGAAGAACTGAGCTCGAAGCATTCCCGAGACCTTGAAGACTCGAGCCAGAGTCATCTTCTTGTCGGTATCATAGTCGACCACGGAGATCTTTGTGTCGTTGTCTGCAAACTTCGAGGAGCGCATAAAGTCGGGGATTGAGCCGTAGAAGAGCTCCGACTCGGGGATATCCCCCAGAGGCGCTTTGTGGATGATTTGGGTCATGTTTGATGTTGCTTGTCAAAGTGTGCGGGGAGCTCTCCGCTTATATACCCAAATAAGCTCTTTCAAAGTTTAGGGTGAGAAGCGTGGGGTCAAATGTGCGGGGACCCTTCCTTAGCCACATTTCAGAGTTCACTGAAGAGATGTGCATGAGCAGTGCAGCGTTGAATAACGGGTCTTTGTGTTGTTGTAGGTGTACCTGTTATCTGCGTTTTATTAGATATGGCTGTTCCGTTGAGTTCCACTGTTCTGTTCTGTCCATCTTGTCTTATACCATATTCTAATCACTAATTAACCTGGGCAACCCCGCATTTTTATTACCACTATTTGGAGTGAAAAGTGTCATATCCACACGTAACCACAACCACTTTTTCTCACCACCTCGGCTGACGCACTCTACGGGAAAACCCGCTTTCTACTCTTCCTGTATCTTCTCGTTTCAGCATTTCGGCCGTTTTGTGCCGTGCATGTAAGTTCAGCTCCGTTCATGCAGTAGCGTTGGACCGAGGCCGAGCTGCTGTATATGAGTGGTGTTACATTGAGAAGAGAGTGTAGGAGTAGAGGTGGAAATATTTTTTATTTTTATTTTTTCCACTTCCACCAAGTGCAACAGTCGTACCCCCACCCAAGTTCAACGTTGATCGGCCTGTTGAACTCTTACGTCCAAGTATAAAAGTAGAGTTCGGAAGACGTTATGCGGTTGAGAATGTGTGGCAGAAGAGACACTCTACAAGCAACAATAGATGAGTAGACACAAAGAGAATGATATGGGAGGAAGCCATTGTTCCAGAGAATATCCCTATGTTAAAATTGGTACACGATATACACCAGTACTGGATATATCGTTGTTCTCGTTGAGCTGCTCCGTAAACAAAGTTTGACACTGACGGAAGTGCGGAGAAACGTCTTAACTCCGAGGTTGGTCAAGTTCAACCGGTGTTTTTTCAATGAGGCACAAATAATAGAAAACTAGATATTTACAGTATGTCACGTGACTAGAAATACCCAATAGAAAGCGTTATATTTGCCATCTCCGAAATAATACCACGGCTAATTATACCATGTCCATAGTTAGACTCTGCCAGCACTGCCCTATCATTGGTATTAACTGACAGCAATAAAACCGGGGTATAAGTACGGTACTAATATACACACAGCAATGATAAAAGCGATTATTATCAATATATAGGAAAATACGTGGTGGGTGTGTTCACTCTGGCTTTCTAGTGCTTGCATATTTTCACCTTGTCTCGGCTGAATTTCCGAGCCGCACGCCTGGGGGTGGTGTTTTGACCCCCTTCATTCTGGACCGAAAATCGCCCTATGGAGATTCCGAAGAGTGCATTTTGAAGCTGGCGAGGAGGAGAACACAATTACACCCATGGAAGTTCAATTCAGAGCCCAACCTGACCCCAGGACGAAAAACCGCTTACCTCGAATAAGGTGCAAGTTCGAACCTCCGTGATATCAGAGTGGAGACACGAGGCTGTGGTTAGCGAGGTGATATCAGGGAGTAGCAGTAGGGAACTGCAAAAATCACAGCAAATTCCTGATTTTTTGCCTACACCATTGAGTCACGTGTTGCATTTTTGAATAATATTTTACCATACAGCCCAGCCCACTCCATACACTACAAACACCCCAGTAAAGGCTGTGCTCCAAGTACAACTTCAACAACTACAAATACAATAAAAACCAATATAATCCTACGTGCTCTAATTATTGCACTTGCCTGTTTGACACTGGCCATTCGCGTCGTAACGTCTGCATGCACCGTTCCCCACAGGCAAAATAATACGATGCAGTGAGACAGTGCCTGGAGAGATGGAGGTGTAGAAGAGAAGAACTGAACTCGGTGCTACGCACCTCGTGCACCTCGTTCAGAAGAGCATCTCCAACGTACAACACACACACATTGCTGCCAAACACGCCATCATACAGTCATCATTGCCTCCTCTCTGAGGCTGCTGCTGTTGAACATAGACCGGCTGCTGAGCGTACATGGGCTGTGGAGGAGGAGCTGCATATCCTGCCTGTTGCTGCTGATATCCAGGGTTGTAGCCCTGCTGGTAGCCGCCCTGTTGCTGTGGATAGTAGCCGCCCTGGTTGTTGTTGTATCCCTGCTGCTGGTAGTTTTGCTGCTGGTACCCTTGGTTGTAGTATCCATCGTTTCCTCGCTGCTGGTTTCCATAGATAGGAGGGGGTCCTGCTGGGGCCTTAGTTAGTTTTGAACGACTGTTTTTGTGCTCATTCAGACTGTTTTGTGTCATTAAGACACTCGCCATCTCATACTCACTCCGTACTTGTCGCTCATGTTGTTGTGTGAATGTCTAGTTCTGGATTCTCGTATTCTGCGCGAAATGTAGTCCGAGAGCTAAACCGGATTTAATTGCGCATGACGGGAGCGCAGTAAATGGCTGTACTAATGGTTAGTAATGGGCTAGCGGGAGGTGGAGGGGGCTATAATTAGTAATGCTTAGTCAGGATTTATTTTAATGATTTTTTCTCCAGCTTGCCACCATCATACCATCTCCAGGCAACAACTGGTATATATCTCATCGTTACTAATCAGCCTGCAGCACACATGCAGTTTTGAAGATCTCGGAAACAGCGGCTCAACGGTTACCCGGCCGAAGCGGAGCAGATAGAGTTTGAAGAGTAGGTGGGGGGTTTAGTTGGGGTTTAGTTGACAAGCGGAGATTCGATTTTGGGGTTAAATGGAGTGAAATGTGGGGTTTTAATGCTACCATTGGAATCTCCTATTCAAGAGGAGTCTTGTGGTGCTCTTAAAAACTCTGTAACATCAATATTACGTCCAGGAGGACCCATTTAGTATGAATCATATGATGGAAACAAAACCATCATATTAAGACTCCCTGAGCCATAAAAACGAGATTAAATGAACCAAGTGACTTGAAAAAATATGTCTAATGCTCGTTTTTACCTCTGGAGGGATATTTGTGCTGTTGTTTGCATTGAACTGATGACTATGCTGTCTGTACAGTCACTAAGGTAGCTAATGCACTGTTATGTAATACCAGAATACTAAAAATCTCCCGTAGATTCAGAATATACCACTTCTGACCCATTTCGACCAACACTGAACCCTCGACCTACACCACACTCATTTCTTAAGGTTATCAAGTACCAGGGCAACTAAAGTCTAAGTATTCACCACCCTCTTCAACTTCCGCTAAATGCAAGCTTTTCGCCCCCGAAAAAGCCCAAATCTACTCAAAAACACCTCCAAATCCATTCCTCCTCACTCTCCACCCTCCAAATACCTCCCAAACGCCTCAAAATGACTCCGTATCAAAACCAGACAAACCTTAATACCTCCCAACCAGGGCTTTTTCCACAGTTACCCTACCGACCTGCCATAAAAACACCAAAATTTTCTTTCTCTTGTTCTCCAACTCAACTTCCCCGAAAGCGTTTTGCCTAGGGGCGTTTGGAGGTGTCCCGATTGTTTTCGGGCCCATGGTATCTCCAGCTGGCCCGGTTGAGGTCTAGCAATTCGCCGTTTAATCGCAGTCTCGCCCCCTCGCACAGGATTTGATGGTTGTTTCTGTTTCAAAACCGGTCGTACATTCTTTAGTTAAGTAGACGTGAAAGGTTAGAGAAGAGCTGAGTAACTTGTTGGGTGGAGGTTGGGGTGGAGTATAAGCTCAAGTGTTGGGTGTTGTGCTAAGTGATGTCAACTAAATGATTTGTTGTTCCAGCCACACGCCAAGTCGCTTAATATCGCTACACCTCGCTTCAGCTCGCTTGCTGAATATTCTGGCACACCACTAATTTCCGCAACGGTTATTTTATGACCCTTCTCTTTTCTCCACTTGCAAGGGTTAAACTCTGAGTGCAGAGCGCAGGGTGACTCTTTTGAGTCTTGTAGCCGACCAATACTAGCCCAAGTGATAATGAGTCATGCGTATGGGTATATATTTGATCCTATGGAGGAAATAAAAAATCCGGTTCTCCAATACCTCTACTGTCTTGTGTATAGTGTGTGTGCTTGCTCCTTGCTCCATACTACAGTATTGCTAATCTCTCACGTCAACATGCATATGTGGAAGAGGGTGGAATATCAGTATACGACAGAGTCAGATAGACATTCACAGCTGTACTTGTACGATACTTGTACTGTAACTACTAAGAGCTGTGTACAACAAGAGTTTGCCACTGACACTCGTTGGACATACCAATACCGGCAAGAACACGTCTACCGTTTCCACTTTTTCACCTTGACATACGTCACTGTCTCAGATCTACAACCCTCATGCTGCTTTGGTAAAGAGCACACGACAACCTACGCTTCCTCGACACACCCTATTTTTTGAGTCAGGCTGTGCAACCCGTGGCACTTGTACCGCACTATGCACTCTGTAGCCTACCCCAGGTATGCACCACAAGCACGTAGGGGGCCTACTATTTGCCATTGCTTATCTGCGGAAAGTGTTCCTTTTTGGGACTTGTGGAGGTGTGGTGACATACAAGTACCTGGTAGACAGCATATTGTAGAGTCTCCAGCGCACAAAAAAACCCACACCGCTACTACCTCCCTTACTGGGTTGATTTAATTCGGGGGCCTCTTTTTTCCCTCTTTTTCGCACCTCCTCACTTGCTATCTTAGCACAGAGCACACTGAGAGTTTAACCGACAAAGAACTGTAAATTAAAGTAAGGTGCCGTTTTTTTTTTTTTTTCAACCACGCTTAAAAAGACTGGCCTTCCCAACCCTCCAGACACTCCAACTTCCAGTGTCTTCTCACTTCTTCACACACACAGCACTCGACAATCCACCCCGATTGCCGACTGCTAGCACCCGGTTTCACACCCTTTTATGACCCGAGAGCAACTGCTCAGAATTTCTCGCCCCGCTAAGCCCCGGTAGCAGGTCTAGGAGTACCACCAAGATATACCACTGACAACACAAGCCCGTCTTGTTACACAAAACCAACGCAAGCGTCATCCGTCGTCTTGTTCAAAAACACAAAAACAACACCAACTCATCCCAAAATGATCCTCGAACACCATGTCAACCACCAGGTGGCGGTGGACCTCGATTCCGCAGAGGCCTTTGAAGGCCCCGAAAAGCTGCTCGAGGTCTGGTTTGCGCCCAACCAGGAGGCGCTCCACGGCTCCGGCAAGTCGCTCAGAAACGTGTCCACGTCCCAGTGGGAACAGCTGCTGGATATCGTCCAGTGCAAGGTCCTGTCGTCCGTCTCGACCTCCATGCTCGACGCCTTTGTGCTCTCCGAGTCGTCCATGTTTGTGTTCCCCCACAAACTCGTTCTCAAGACCTGTGGCACCACCACTCTTCTTGTCGGCATTCCCAAGATGCTGGAGATTGCTCGAACCATTGCCGGTTTCGGCTCTGAGGCCACTCCCTACAGAGTCTTTTACTCGCACAAGACGTTCAACTGCCCCGAGAAACAGGCGCCCCCTCACAAGTCCTGGAAAGACGAGGTGTCTTATCTCGACTCGCAGTTTGATAACGGAAAGGCGTACCTCGTAGGAGACACCAACTCGGACCACCACTGGTACTGCTACGTGACTGGCCATGACGACCATGAGGAACATGCCACTCACAAGGACCATGTCATTTCTTCTCACGATGAGACCATGGAGATTCTCATGACTGATCTTCTGCCCTCTCGAGCCCAGCAGTTTTTCACTGATAGACTGCCTGGAGACGCCAACAATGCTGGCTTCCAGCACAAACAGGAGCTCCTTGTTGGCGTGGAGCATGTCGTCAAGGCCGAAACCGACTCGGCCTCGTCTTCCGACTCTGAGTCTGCTCCTGCCTGTGAGGGAACTTGCAAGGCTGATCCCGGTCACGTGCTCGGCGCCTATGTGTCTACTCAGTCCGGAATTGCCGACATTTACCCTCGAGGCAAGGCTTCCGTGGCCGTGGACTCGTTCTGCTTCACTCCTTGTGGATACTCTGCCAACGCCATTGTGGACTCGGGTTACTACTACACGATTCACGTGACTCCCGAGCAGCACTGCTCTTATGCGTCCTTTGAGACCAACGTGCCTGCCAAGGAGTACGGCATGACCAACATCGACGTTATCGAGAAGGTTCTGAACGTGTTCCGACCTGGAAAGCTGTCTGTGACGCTGTTTGAGGCCGAGAACAACTCTCTGCAGGACTGCCATCAGTTTGCTCGTCACCTGGACGGCTACAAGCGAACCGACAAGGTGCTCTACGAGTTTGACGGCTACCAGATGGTCTATGTTTGCTTTGAGGCTATCAAGGGACGAAAGTAGAGTCTTAGAGTATAAATAGATAGCTAGTTTTTAAGATAAGAGATTGAGATAACGTGATTAGTGAATGTAAACAGATGTGGGGTATAGTAAACAAACAACGGGGGTAGAATGATGCTCGGTAGAGTTTAGGTTATGTATGGAATGAGTGGAATTAAATAGAATTAAACGGGAATTAAATTTGGATTTTTAAATTTTATTCGAGAGAAAAACAGCAATAATTGCTGAATAAATACTCAAACCAGCGTTACGGAATAGTGCCAAACACACCTGATAGAAGCTGACCAGAAGTATGTTGTGTAAAAAATAAATCACTGCAGGGGTCCTCTAAGAGGGCCATTTTGAGGATTTCTTTTTTTAAATGGAATTAAACGGGAATTAAATTTGAATTTTTAAATTTTATTCGAAGGAAAAACATTCAATAATTAATAATAAATACCCAAACCAACCCTACGGAATAGTGCCAATCACACCTGATAGAAATGGACCAGAAGTATGTTGTGTAAAAAATTAATCACTGTGGGCGCCCTCTAAGGGGCTCATTTTTGAGATTTTTTTTTCTCGTTTTTTCACGAACAAAACGGTCCAGCGCTTTTTCGAGTCACTAATCGCCTGGCTAGCTCAATCGGTAGAGCGTGAGACTCTTATCTCGAAAGTCATCTCAAGGCTGTGGGTTCAAGCCCCACGTCGGGCTTTATTTTTGGGTCGCATACAGCACTCGCGACATATTCCATGTTCTGTGCTGCATTTTTTTTTCTCACTCTTTTTTTTCAGCTTAGCTCAAGTGACCGTTATGCAGTGTGTATGCAGTCCGGCTTTATTTTCACTGTGCGAAAGTGGAAGTTAGTTTTGGTCAGCCAAAACGTACGCCAAAAGACGCCAAAACGAGACACGATAAATCCCCCAGAAAAAGCACCCAACAGACCTACCAAGAAAGCCACCACATCTCCACCATGACGTACACGGAGTCACTGAAAATCATTGAGGAACGAATCCGGGAAGCCGAGTTTTTGACCCAGAAAGCACAGCCCTTGACACGCTCGGAAAACCACTTTGAGCTCGAGGAAACGGACGACGAGCTGTTCAATGAGCTCATGCGGTCTGACACGCTCGTGGACGACGCTTTTGTCAACGTGGACGGACTTTCGCTCGAAAAACAGCTCGCTTTAGTCGAAGGCAAGTTCCAGCAACTCATCAAGGAGAACAAGGTGTTCAGAGACTACTTGACGTCCATTGAGCCCTATAAACAGGACTTGGGGTTGATACGGGCCTGTCAAGCCACTGGAAAGTCGGCTCCAGAGGCAAAAGTGGTAGTGGATGCTCTGGATCCTGATACTCTACTGCAGTTCACTCAACCTCATGGAGTTGACGAAATCAAGACAGTGGGAGATTTGGTACCGGAGAAGACGTCCAAGGTGATTCAGGAGCACGAGCAGATGAAACAGGCCGAGGAGAGACTGGAAAAGCTGAACAGTGATGTTGCCATGTTGGCTGTGAGGAGTGCGAGGGTGTTGGAAAAGTATGTGAAGGAGTTGGTTGTTGAGCCGAATGAAGTACTAGCCGAAAAGAGTGCGTAGCACTCTTGAGGCACTAACAAGGTGATAGAGTGCCTACAAACCTCTTTGAGGCCTCTACAAGGTGAAAAAGTGCCTACAAACCTCTTCAACACTCTACTAAAGCTCTGAGACGTTCTACAGGACGCAATGTCCCTACAGTAGCATCTGGAGCACGCTATGTGACTCTAAGAGCGCATATGAGTGTCTTGGTGATTCCCACCGCATCTGTACCATCTTTGTCAGCCGCTCACAGGCTCTATACAAGTCCAGAACATGCGGCAAAGTAGCTACGAACTTCCTAAACCGACTACTGCATACCCCACAACAGCCGCATGCCGCACCTCCAGCCTATCATTTTCCTCGGTTATAAACGTGCTTCCCCTCGGGATCATCTTGGCGTTTCATTGATCCGTATGCACGGTTCTCCGCGTTATACGACACTACGTTTTGCCGCTCAAATGGGTCTAACGTACATATACGCGCTAGTCGGGATTGTGTTATAGATCTGGTGAGTGAGCGGGGAGAAGGTGAGAAGAGGAGGGGAAGTACTGTAATATATTATATTTATTTATCCTATGAATGTACTGGTACTTGTACTGTACACTCGCTCTTACTCGCTTATTTATATTAAAGTGTATATTTAAGCAGTCGCCAAAACTCCTCTCCCTGCTGCCAAGACGCGCTTAACTCTGAGGTGTGACGTTGACGTCAGTTGTGGGGAAGTAACAAGAAACGAAAATGTATATATCACGTACCCGTAGGCAATATGTCTGTATCGCCATGTCCAAAAACGAATTCTCGGTCTCTGAGACTCGGGTCTCTTCAGACCATGTCTCCATCCAGTCAGTCCACGAAATCGAAGCCAAAGAAGACAAAGACACTTTTGTCCAGAGCCTACCTCCTATTGTTGATGAGAAAGCAGTTATCCGCAAAATCGATTTGCGAATCATCCCGATTCTCTCTCTGCTCTATCTCATGTCTTTTCTAGACAGAGGCAGTATCGGTAATGCTAACATTGAGGGTCTCAGTACAGACCTCGGCTTGACAGGAGCTCAGTACAACATGTGTTTGACTGTCTTCTTTTTCACATACTCTGTGTTTGAAGTCCCTTCCAACATGATGCTAAAGAAGCTCAAACCGTCTATTTGGCTGCCTACTATCATGGTAGCTTGGGGCATTTGTATGACGCTTATGGGTATTGTCAAGAACTATGAAGGACTTTTAGTAGCTCGTCTTTTTCTAGGACTCACTGAAGCTGGTCTGTTTCCGGGTGTCAGCTACTATCTCACTCTCTGGTACTGCAGACGAGACATTCAGTTTCGAACTGCCATGTTTTTCTCAGCTGCTTCTGTAGCTGGAGCCTTCTCAGGACTACTAGCCTTTGGTATTGCCAAAATGGACGGAGTAGGAGGACTGGAAGGATGGAGATGGATTTTCATTCTGGAGGGCATTGCGACTGTGATTATTGCCATTCTAGCCTTCAAACTGGTTGTTGACTTCCCTGATACTGCTTCTTTTCTGAATGACCAAGAACGAGAATGGATCATCTGGAAACTCAAGTATGATACCAACAAGAGCAAAAATGCAGTTCAACCGCCTGTAATGGTTGAAGAGAACCACGATACGACCTGGGTTGAAGTCAGGAAAGCGTTTAAAGACCCTCAGTTGTACCCTCAGACTTTGCTATATGCTGCAGTGCTCGTTCCTCTATATGGAGTCAGTTTGTTCTTGCCTACAATCGTCAAAAACCTGGGATACACATCTTCAATGGCCCAATTGATGACGATTCCAATCTACACTTTGGCAGCTATTGCTTCTGTACTTCAAGCTTGGGTTTCAGACAAGTTTGGTTTAAGATCTCCTCTACTGGTGGTCAACTTCTGCTGCATGTTTATTGGATACATGCTTGCCATGAACGTTTCAGCTGTTGACAACCCTACAGCTACGTATGTTGGATGCTACCTAGTAGCTCTAGGACTCTATCCAGGTATTCCAGGAATCATTTCTTGGCTGTCTAACAACACTTCAGGAGCATACAAACGAGGAGTGTCTATGGGAGTCCAAATTGGTTTTGGTAATCTCTGTGGAGCTATTGCTTCTCAGATTTACAGAGCCCAAGATGCACCTCAGTTCAAGCTGGGACATGGAATTGAAGTCATGTTTATTTGTCTCGGCTTCATTTGCATCTTTGTATTGAATGTGGGTTATTACTTGGTCAACAAGAGAAAGCGACGTATGATTGCTGAGGGCCAATGTGAGAATTATACAGCCGAAGAGCTCAGTCAGATGGGCGATAAGTCGCCGTATTTTATTTATGCCCATTAAGGAGTATTTAGTGATGATTAATGAGATTTAATGAGATTTAACAGTAGAAAATACAGAAAAAATGTAGATACACTCAAACAACCCAGGGATGACTTTCAACACTTCTGACGATCAAGGCCAAATCGATTTTTGTCATTTGGGTGAAAATGCCTTCCAAAGAGCTCCATTTTACAAGTAATACTCCACGGCACTTCTAACAAAAGCTGGACAAACCTTAAACGTTGAATTTCCGAGCCGCACGCCTGGGGGTGCTGCTTTGCCGTATATTTTCAGAACAACGAATTGAGCTATGAAAATTACAAGGAGTGCATTTTGGAGGTATTTGCGAGTAGAAGAAGGCTGTATGTGTTAATTTGCTGTGAAATCGGCATTTTTGTACATTTGAGCAAATGTAGAGGTTAAACTTGCTTGTTCTAGACCGAAATCCCAACTTGGCCAAAACACCTCTTATTGTAAATCTGGAAGCAGTGCCATAATTTCCTGACCGAGGGCTTCAAAATAAGCCCCCTCTGACCTTTCTATCGGCATTACCCGTTGAACGGCAGCCACTCAAAGTAGCATAAAGTACCTGATTTGGTCCCAGCATAAAGTACCGGGATTGGAAGAAAATCGTGCAGAAACCTAAGTAAACACAAAATAAATGGTACCATTGTGTTCGTCGAGAAAGGGGCATCACTTCTATACCAATTACTTTGTATTTAGTTTTTCCCAAATCTTTAACCCGTCTCAACATACCCAGGATTAATGGTAGAGATTTGAGCTTTTAAGGTATTGATTATTTAAGCTATGGGAGCACTCTGAATTTTTTTGGTTAAAATTGGCTGTATTTTAAGCGACAAACCATTTTCAATATTACTTGAAATACACCCAATCTTAACCAAAAATAATCCCAATGCTCCCATAGCTTAAATGAACATCACCTTAAAATCCCGAGGTCCTACGATTAATCCTGGGTATGTCAGGAAGGGTCAAAGATGTGCAAAAAATGAACCAAAAAGAAATTGGTATAGAAGTGATCCCTGTTTCCCGACGAACACAATGGTACCATTTATTTTGTGTTTAACGCTGTATCTGCACGATTTTTTTAAGGTTTCTGGGACCCAAACTAGGAATTTTTGGGGGTGTTGAGATATTGGTATCAGTGTGTTCGTTGAGGTCGTGTGATGCCAAATATGGTGCTTGTTGTGCTTACTCGTGAGCGTTGCTGTTGCTGTCGTCGTTTGAACTTGTTTGTGTCATATCTCGACGGATAGGCATTTTAAAGGATTCTAGTGTTGATAATTAGATTTTTCTGGTTTCAGCGATTCAGATGCTACTAATTGATTTGTATTTAGGTATCTTCTACGTACACAAAAGTGTTGTTACCTATGGTATCTCTCTTGTATTAAAGCCAGCGTAGCTCACTCTAGATGCACCCTACAAAAAACCTACAACGACAATTTTAATCTTCTCGTATCAATAAATAATACGTGAAAGTATTAGATCTCTTTTATTCTTCCTGGCTATTTGAGAATGGTTTGAAGATTAGTAAGATTTTATCGCACATCCTCGGTTGATAAACACGATGTAACCTGCTCTATGAGGGCATACTGAGTTGTAACTTCATTTGTCACTCTAAATAAACTCTTTCCCATAGACTTTTCGTTGAATTCCAGCTGTGAGCTACTCCTGTTATGATTATTATGAGCTGTGATCTTGTGGGACAGAAACTAGCTGTCCAAGTAGACTTCCAAAATCGATTTAAACGACATGGAAAGTCAGGAAATAACTAATTCTATGTTGATTATTGATGGGAGAAGACACTTCCAATTGATACAGAAGTTCAATGGACAAATTACCTCCAACACCGAGGCCTGCGATCACTCATTTCATCATTGGTGTTTAAGGGAGCGAGGGAGATATTCTGAACAAACTAAAACAAATGGGATTGTAGAGGGATACAAGGGGAGAAAATCTGTATAAGTTGCTTACTTATAGGGGGTCTGTAGAGTAAGATATATGAGGTTTAGTATTGGAGAATTCTGGTTTGGAGAGAGCCATACTCATTGGATATGAATTGAATCAACAAAAAAACTGTTGTATGAGAGTCTAAACAGTCCATAAATGTCTAATCTTTTTGATTTTTGTCGCTCCGAATTATTTGTATTTAATTTGATTTTTCTGATTTTTCTAAAAAAATCCAAATAAATACGAAATAATTAAAATAAATTATAACTAGCCCCTACGTTATCATACAAAGTTGCAGATCATTAAAGAAGTTTAGACAGATCTAATACACATCTGAAAGGAATATTTACGCTTATACCTGTTATATCCATGGAGTCCCATCACGTATTGTTGATTTCAAATTAGTCAACTCTCAGAAACCAGCACAAAACATTCTCAAACTCCTCTACACTCTTTATCACTGTTAAATCACCTCTGAGACGTTCATTTAAGGCCCCTTTAAGGCCCATTTGCCCCCACAAACGTCACACTCCGTTAATCCGATTTATGCTGATTTAATTCAAAAATGGTTCAATAATAGCAATCAGAGCACAACGTTATTGGTATCATTCGAACCGCCTGGGGTGTGCCATTCCAACGGACAACTCTAGAAGTCTGTAGCACGAGTGCTCGATGAGATATGACGCAGTCAAGGCGAATAGACAACAACAGCAATACTAACCAAAATACTCAGCGACTGCCATAATCAAGATCGCACGACCTCAATGAACACACCTAAACCAATATCTCAACACCCCCCAAAATTCCCACTCCCCATTTGAGTGAGGTCCAAACTCTATCCATATAACGTTTAATATAACGAAACAAGCAGCTACAGTAACTAAATCTCTACCCTACCCTCTGCTAATACTATACTGTTAATGCTTATTAAATTAAATATTTTAGTGTCTTCCAGACATCATCATCACCTACTCAAACTGCTTCTCCTGCCACTTACTTCCCTCCATGGCAGGAGATGCCATCACTATCGATCGCCTGTTGATCGCCTTATCCAACTCCGGAGTATCTTCTGCGACTCGAATCAAACTCCTTCTCAGCTCATCGTTCTCCATAGCCTTTGTCTCCAGAGTCATCTTGAGATCCAGGGACTGAGTCTGTTGTCTTCGCAGATCCTTATCCAACTGTGACATTCTCGACTGAACCGACTCCAGCTCCAAATTCAGCTTGGACATTTCGGATTCCCGTGCATGCAGCGCCAGCTCCGTCTTCTCCAGCTCCTCCTTGTGCTGAAACGTCTGCTTGGCAATCGCAGTTTCATGCTCGAGGTTCTGCAGCTCGAGTTTCGACGTGAGAGACTCGACCTGCGTCTCCAGCGCGTTGACCTGCGCCTCGAGCTCAAAGTTGCGTGCTGTGAGTTCCTCCTCGTTGACATGGTTGGAGTACCGGATGGCTTCCGATTGAGCGAGATCAGGCACCTTGTAGTCATCTTCGTCTGCCGTGGACACGTTTCTCGCCTCTGTTCTCGCCTCCTCAAGCTGTTCTCGCACTCGCTCATTGTCCTTTCGAGCAGCTGTAAGTTGAACCTGGAGATCGTTAATCATGGGCATGAATGTCTCGGCATGGTTAGTCGACTCGCAGTACTCTGCGTTCTCCAGCTCCAACTCCAAGTCAGCCACTTTTTCCTGCAAACTGGCAATCATCGAGTCCTTATCTCCCTCAGCAACAACCGTTCGAGGTAACGACTTCATCTGTGTTTTCTGCTGGGCCAGGAGCTTTGTAACTCGCGCATCTGACCGTCGCAGCTTCTCTTCCACCTCAGACAGCTTCTTTCGAACTTCCAACGCGTCTCGTGATACTCTGGGTAGAGAAGAAGACCGTTCGGTTATGGATGAAGATCTGGGAGGCACTTTTTTCGGGTTGATTGGCGATACTCGGGGTTTCTCGGCAGCCTGAGACAGAGAGGGTGTTAGAGATGTTCTGGTGCGTCTAGCAGTGGTATCTGAAGGTGCTCCACTGGTGAACTGTGAAGAGGCAGAGTGGGTGCTCAAACCTCGAGTAGGACCAGTAGAAGTGAACGTACCAGTGGACTCTCGTTTCGAATCTCCTCCAGCAGTCTTGGTAGACTGTCCACCTGTAGTCCTCGTAGAAGGAGTTCGTCCGCTGATAGAAGAGGCCTTGGAGGTGGACGGAGTAGACACCGTAGACACTCTGGAGGCTCTGGAAGTGGACGTTTTCGGCGTGAGAGAACGAGGAGGAGGTCCAGACGCCAAAGGAGACTTCAAACGAAGAGGTTTGACGCCAGCTTCAGCCAGAGACGATTTTCGCTGTGTGGATCGTGTGGGGGTGGCCAGAGGGGCCGGTTTGGGTTTGGGTGTGGGAGTTCCACTGGGCTCTGTGTTTCCACCCACTTTTTCAGTGTTGGTGGTACTGGGGGACGTGCTGGCCACGCTGTCTGTCTTTGTTGCTGTGTCCTTGTGAGTATTGTTGGGGGTATCTTTGTCCTTGTTGGAGTAAATGGCATGGTTGAACTTGTCATTGTCAATGTCGTAGGTGGGTCTCAAATGGGTGGATCGTGACGAAGGAGGCGATGGGGAACCTTCAGAGGAAGATCCGGAACCTCCACGGAGGGAGGACCCTCGCGTGGGAAGATCGCCTTTGTAGGATGGCTCAATGCCGAGTTTTCGTGCTCGGGGTTCGGCTGGTGGGGTTGCTGTGTTAGTACAACGGTAGTGACTGGCCGAAGGTCAGGAACGGACAACAACAGGTTGACCACTGTCACAACTCCAGATATCACTCATCCAATGATTCTCTGCAGAACACCAGAAGTAGGACACGTAGAACGACATTGGCGATGTAGCACACAGCACAGCTCACGACACAGCTCACCAAAGGACGTAGCACAACTCGTCCGAATGACACAGTCTACTGCGCTCACAGCTCACTGCGCTCATAACAGTACTGTGCTCAACACTCGCAGCCCACGATATTCGCTGCGCTCATATCTTGGGCGTGTAAGGCCGTCGTGTTTCATCGCACTCAGGTACACGCACCCACAGGTTGTATCGGCAGGGTCAAGCTGTAGCTGTGCTGTGCTGTAGGGTCATTGCTGTAATGTGGTCTGATGATGTTGAACTGATGATGTTGAGGGTGTTGATGTTGACGGTGATGACGATGTCGATGACAGTGGCTCGTGCTACGCACTCGCCAACTGCTGAACGTACTCGCTTCGCTCGTACGTTCATACTCACTCTTTGCCCTACTAGCCGCAGTCGAACTGCTCAACCTCGCGACCAAATCCGACATTTTGTGTCGTCGTCTCGCAAACGCAGGCTCGGTCACTCTCGGAGGAGGCGGAGGGGGAGACGTGGTGGAAGCCATAATACCGGTGGTGCTTTAGGGGAAGCTGCGTAGCGGTTTCACAATCTGCGAAGTGGGAGGTGTGCAGTTGTCAAACCTTAGCACGCCAAACTTTTGAAGCGAAAGCCTATGCAATGCAGGGATAGGGGTCAAGGGTCGCTGGGGGGTAAGAAAAAAAAAAAGACGTGTTGGGGTGTTGAATAAGAGGAAAGATTTAAATCGAGCATGCCGGGCTTTTTGAGTATTTCGGTCTCTACTAAAACGCCTGTCCCTGTTCAGGGGCTAACATTAGCCGGCCCAAAGCAGGCTAGCCAAACAGAGTTGGAGCTGTTGGTACACTGTCATACACTGTCATACACTGTAAGCAGGTGGACATTTATAGGTCAGTGGAGGGTGGAGGAGGAGCAGGAAATGGGGTATTTATATATATTTGAGGTCGCAAAACGACACGTAACACAATCACACAACACGCTTCCCACTACACCTGTTTACACCACTCTACACTAGTCCGTATAGCTCAGCTCGTATGGTGCGGTCGGCTCCCCACAAGGCTTATACCGTGTAGAGTTGGAGCTAAACACGGTCTACTGCACAAAGTAAAACGTTGGACTGGGAAGGATGACGGGTGTTACAGAGTGACGTGTGAAGAGATGTGGATGATATAGACAGAACAGGAGATGTGTTAATCGTGGTGTAATTATTTGTAATGAACCAGAATGCCCTTCAGACGCAACTCATCGCTCCTTACACCCTGCACAAATCTCCGTGTTTAACTCTAGCAGCCGTCAGGGTACCCCTATTTGGCATTGTTGGTGACCAAAAGCAGAATGGAGGTGTTGGAGGCTCGTTTTCGTGGCGTTGTGTTTTGATTTTCGTGTTTACGTCGCCCGGGAATATTATCCGGGATATTATCAAGGTATTTTCGCCCTATCTATACAGTGGAGGTGTGCTGTGCGTACAGCTCGTTTGATCGCCGGATCGCCGCCAGAATTGATCTGAGACATGACAGTGTACAGCGATGGGCGATCGCCGTAGTAAACATAGCTCAGGGAGGACATATGAGGACGTAGTCCGAATGTGTCCGACCAATGCCATCATATCCATACAATTCGATACCAATACCTCAGTTCGATACAAGCTGTACTTTTCATTGAGCTTTTCAATCCACTGTTATGTCGTCTAACCACTCAGATAAACAACAGATCCAGATCTCGCCGTTTATCTTTAGAGTGTGTTTAGATCCTGACCAGAGCACGTGTGATACAGTGCAAGAGGACATCATGGAGAACCACAACAGTGAGTATCAACATTGAAGATTGCTTCTACTTTGACCACGATAAGAGCGTGTTTACTGACGGGAAGATCTCAACAAGTATGAGCAATCAACAATGAGAAACAAACAGATATCAATGGAGCTGTTCTAAGAGACGACTGAGAATAGTGAAGTGATAAGGAGGAGTCTTCTGTTCTAGAGAGTCCAATGTGTTATGGACGTTCATCCTTAGACTCGTCTCTAGACATAGCTGTCTAGGTCTAGAATTACTAACAGGCTGAAGGTCCAAAGAACGTCCATTGTTTACCAGTGGAAGTACAGTATTACAGGACCCAGACCAATATGACAGAGTGTGTTAGTCTGGGGTATCTTCATGTCTATGAATGCTGACCTTGCAGCAGATATATTAGTCTAATTAAATACACAGGGGAAGAATGGCGAGGGCCAGAACAGCTCCGGCTCCAAGTCGGGAAGCACCGTTGACGTTCTGGGTAGGAGGGTGGTGAACAGTGGTGTTTCCGGGTTTGGTGGTGACGGGGATGATAGGAGCAGGAGGAGACTCAACGGGAGCCTGAGGAACAGCAGGCACCTCAGGAGCAGGAGCAGGAACATCAGGAGAAGGTCCAGGTCCAGGAATGACGGGAGGAACAGATCCAGAAGCAATCACGATAGGAGCGGTGGGGTTGAGAGGAGGAGCAGTCACGGTAGTGTCGACAATCTCGGTAGGGTAGGACACAGGAGGGACACAGTCGCCGGTAGTGCAGGTCTGGACAGTAGTGACGGTGACCTTGGTGACGGGTTCAGGAATTGAAGCAACAGGCTTGGACTCGGGGACCTCAGGGACAGGAACAACGGGTTTGGACTCAACGGGAACCTCAGGAGAAGGAGCAGGGGCAGGCTTGGACTCGACAGGAACTTCAGGAGAAGGCTTGGGAGCAGGTTTGGACTCAACTGGCTTGGAGACATCAGGAATAACAGAAGTCTCAGGGGTGACAGGAACAATAGGAGTAGGGTGACACTTCTCTTCAGTGCAGGTAACAACAGAAGTGTAAGTGAGGGTTCCGACAGTGTAGGTGACCACGGAGGTTTCGTCCACAGGAGTAGGAGCAGGAGCAGGAGCAGTAGTAGGAGCAACAGTAGTCTCGGGAGCAGGAGTAGGCTCAGGAGTATCAGTAGAACACTCTTCAGTGACAACCACAGTGGTGACAACTCCCTCGGTAGTGCACACAGTGGTATAAGTAGTCAGAGAGACGTTGGAGTAGGTAGGAGCAGGAGTAGGAGCGGGAGTGGGCTCGGGAGTCTCGGTAGAGCACTCCTCGGTAACAACAACGGTAGTGACAACTCCGTCAGTGGTGCACACGGTAGTGTAGGTAGTCAGAGAGACGGTCTCGGTGGAATCAGGAGCAGGAGTAGGCTCAGAGGTAACTTCAGGAGCAGGAGTCTCGGTGGAACACTCCTCAATGACAGTGGTGGTAACCACTACACCGTCGGTAGTGCACACAGTGGTGTAAGTGGTGTAGGAGACAGTGGGCTTCTCAGAGCACACAGGACAGTGAGTGGAAGTCAGAGTCAGGGTGGAAGTGGCGTTATCAATCACCGTAACAACCTCCTCGATAATGGTGCTGTTGGCCACATCAATCACCGGAGCAAGGGTGGTAACAGGAGCCACATCGGACACAGTAGCGAGAGAAGAGTTGAAGCCCTGGGCAGCAACGAGAGTAGCGAGCGAAATGAAGAGAAGCATGTTTGGTTTCTTACGGTTCTGGGGGTTCGGAGCCTCCGTTTATATATATCGTTTTTTCCCAGACCCTTCATGTTTCATCGCGCTACACGTTCCTGCTTGACAGTGTACAACCATGACGGGTGTCAATGTCAGATGCAAGTCAGATATGGTATGGTGATGAGAAAAGAATATATATAATTGGATAATACTAGAGCTCAAGGCCGTTGAAAAAAGCAACGTTTCTTTTTCCAACCTCACCTCTCTTTAGCACTACATCTAGGTCCTACTCTATCTGTAACACCCCACGTTTCAGAGTTCATCCGCACCTTTCTTCGGGGTGACAGAAAGATGCATTTTCGCCGATTTTTTTCGGAGGCTTGATATACTCAGGATTACAGTCCGCGTGGAGTTGGATGACGTCGGGATGACGTTCTCCTTGCTTGCCCCTGAAAAAATAAACAAGAAAATTAAGGCTAGAGCCGTTCAGGTACGAGATAGTGCGATGGTGGAAGGCGAAATAGTGGGCGGAAAAATAATCAGAAAAATCCAGAAAATATATAAAATATTAGAGGAAACACAGGATACTAATATAACCATTAAATATTCATTTTCACGTGTTTACCGGCCTCTCTTGCTTGTGTGGGCTGGTATCGACGTCCGACGCATACCAGCCTTCTCCTGCTTCTCGGTCCTCCTGCATCTTCCATGGCACGTGAACCCGTGCCGAGCCACGTGTAGCACGGACATGTCATGTTCTAGATTTAATATTCCCGGTCTGTTGAGTATTGTTGGAGCCACTTGCAAGGGTGTTACATAGCCCACCGTGGAATGTGTGTATGGAATGATATGAAAGGTGTGCAAAGAGTAAAGAAACTGGTGGTTTATGAGACAAAAATACACATCAAAACGTATTTGAGAGTCATAGTGGTTTTCAGTATTGTGTTCTTCCATACATATACCCCTGAAAATGTTCTGGTGTGTTCTCGTCGTTATGCATAGCCATGTCATGGATATGAATAGGCACAGCTAAAAATACTCCTTTATTTGCGTCTATACGAAGCGTGATGCTTGTTTGTCGTCAAAAATAGGACATTCTTGGTGTTGCTGGGATACCAGTTGAACATAACAATAACACATGAACATATCAGGCAAGAATAGAACAGCAGTGCACAGTAGCACTTCCAGTACACCCATTTATAGTAAGATACAGAAACATACAGGGGTCTAGATAAGCCTAAATTATCGTCATTGTTCGTTAATTATTGTTCATCGTTACTCGTTATTATTATTCATTGTTTCTACAGGGCTGTGCTCAATGCAGGTTGTCTTCTATACATAGAACTGCACACTGGAACAAATATAGCCACTCTCTACTGGTATATCAACTCTCTGAATACAGAATTGTAGACTCATATTAGTGTTCTATACCAACGGCTTGGATGCTACTGTACAGTAAGTTCCACACTCCTACTTCTACAACAGTAAAACTCGCTTCGCTCGTTTTCGCTCATTTTTGGGGTATTCTTGATGTATTCATTTATATAAAAATTCAATGCATATGCTTGATGCTTAATGCTCCTTCCTACTTCCTCCTTCTACTTCTAATTCTTAGTACCGACCTCCACGGCACAGGCAATAGCCGATCCATAAACGGTACCTTCCTCAACAGCCACAAACGTGACATTCAGACCCTGCTCCTTCAGTCTCTGCTGCATTCGGGGTCGGAAGTTGGGGTACTTCTGCACCATGGTTCCATCATACGCAATAGAGGGTGATTCACAGTCTGAGCCAGTCAGCTTGTAAATAGCGGTGATGAAAGCGGAAGCCAGAGCAGCAGAACGGTCCGAAGTGGACAGAATGATGTCTCGGATGTAATCGTCTTCTGCTGAGTCATCAACCTCAATGTCGGCCACTTCGGCTGTAGTGAGCTCATAGGCTCCCACGTCAGCATGACTAAGGAACCCAGTCTTGGACAAATCTCGCAGAATCAGCCGGCAAATCTCACCGAGGTATCGTCCAGACGAAAGCGACTCGAGAGGCTGGAAACCAGGTCGCTCCAGAGCCAGATCCAGCTCTTTATCCCAACAAGTCTTGGCCACACAGTTTCCAAACAGAGAAGCCTCACAGTTGACAATGTACTTGTCCTGGAGCTGGTCAGTCTTGCGCAGCTGCTCCTTGGGAATGAGGGCAGACACGTTGATGCCAGTGCCAAGAATCAGACAAAGAGGGGCCTTTGAAATGTAGTTTGCAGCAACCAAAGAGGCCACAGAGTCGTTGAGAATAGCTCCAACCTTGACTTTTTTTCCATGCGAAGCAAAGTGGGACTCAAACAGCTCCTTGAGGTCCTCGTTGATGATCTCATCGGCAACTCCGTACCCTTTACCCATGGTCTGAATAAGTCCTGAAGAAATATGAGGCTGGATGATGGGGAAAGACCATGAGAGACCAATAGGAATGGTCTCAGTCTCCTTCTCCACCAGAGGCATGATTCGCTCGACGATCCAGTCAAAGAACTTTGCTCCAGACAAGTTCTTGATGGGATCGGGAATCAGATGCTGCACACTTTCCAGCACCTCCATCTTCTCCAAATCGACCATGGAGCCCCGCAGAGTGCTTCCTCCAATGTCGATAGACAGCACGGTGCCCCTGAGAGTGTCGTTGGGCAGTGATCCCATCTTTGAGGGCAACATGGAAGGTGCGTTTGTGTCGGCACATGCTGGTCCGATTTCGGCGAGAAAATCGGTCACCAAAGTGTCCAGAGACGCTCGGGTGTATGTATGATGGATGCGGAGGTTGTCGAGCACGTGCTGGTTGAAGGCGGAGGGGTTTTTTGAGACATACTGTTCGTAGTCGACCAAAAAACGCGAGGTCAACTCCGACACGGTTATCGATGCGATTTTGGACACGTCATTGGCGGTGTTTGTGTTGAGATCAGTTGGGCGGGTGACGATGACGGACATTTTCGGGCTGTCGCTGCTTCTGCTGCTGCTGCTGTGTCTGGACAACCATGCCATATATATGTTGTGCAGTGCTAGACTTGGTGTAGGTGAAGGTTGTATGTCACCTTGAAAATGCAACCTTGTCTGGGGAACCTTTTAACCGGGGAAGCGCATGCGACAAGTTTAAAAGTGTAATTAAAAGTTTAAAATGAGCGGTGCTAAAAACAACAACCGGATGGAATAGTGGGAAGCAAGTAATGGTGCTAGAACCCTGTAACACTGGTGTAGTATGTGGGGAGTCCAGATAGCACAGCTCAACAATTTGTTTGTGTTACTTGTGGTGTCGCGTGTGTTGTAGAGTGATGTTGTGTAATACAGTGCATTCACCAAACGGCTCTCCCAAAGTCAACTAAGTACACGTACATAATAAAGACTCCGCCTCCATTGCAAAGTCCAAAACATGGACCCCCCCCACAGTTATGATTTTTTCTATGCGTTTTTTTTTTTTTTTTTGACGTCATTTTTTTTCTCATTCATAAATCTCCACATACCCCAGACGCAGTTAGCGCCATCGGCATGGTGGGCCGTTAGGGTGGTATTGCTCCATGTAACGTCGGATACGAGATACTTGGCCGAGCTAAGTGAAGCTGGGGAAATGAGCAGCCATGATAACCGGTTAAGGGAGGTGTAACAGCAGTCAGCTGGGGTTGAATGTGTGATTTTTGTAAAACTACGCGTTATTTCCGAAAGTGGGCTTTTCTTCGGTAACTGGCTGATTCAGGGGTCCTGGAAAGCCAAGCTCTATATGATTAGATTCGTCTAGCCGAGGCGAGTCTAACGGTAGCACTTAAATGTTTATCGGATAAGTATCTGTTGAGCAGTGTTGAATAGTAGTGATGTGGGGGGAGTATGACTTGGCATGTTGAGCAAGTCACATTACAAGTAGAAACGTCACGTATCTTGGCTGATATGATATGTCATTAAGGCACAGTGGTGGTGGTGGTAGCTACGTAACATAGGCATAGTTTAAGCGTGGGATGAAGCGTGACGTGAAACGTAGATGTCAGTTGGGGACTTAGATAACGATCTGATGATAGAACTGGAGATACTTGTAGTGAACTTGTCAGCTGACTCTTTGCAGGCATAAATGAATGGACAAGACACCTGACCGTTAGATATACGCCCATGTCACCTGCTCAAGTATACATATAAATCATAAGCCAGGTGATAATGGGCTGTGCTATTGTCAGAATACGGGCTGTCACCTGTCGAAAGATAAGCTGTAGTAGTGAAACTAGATCAAGTGCCTGATACTTGATAGAATCCCAACAACTGATCAACATCCAGCATTGATAATGCACCTCATATGAAAGCTTGTGCTACAACTGTGGTCATTACAATAAACAAATAGATACAGTACATAGTTCAACGGACTCGTGGCTCGCAGGACTCGATATCATGCTTTGCATGAATCTTGTCCACTCGCACACTCGTCCTAATAGATATTGTCCGTTCAGTCGTTCGTGCTTCGCACTCACTTCTTCACTACCGACTAAACTTCTCCTCCACCCTCTCCACCTTGAACCCCAACCCGCTCAACCCATCTCTCTGAGCCACACTCATATGATCCAACACCACTGTTTCAAACCCTTCAATTCTGAAACTTCTCATGGCACAACACACCAAGCCCTGCATGACCAAATCACTCTCGCTTTTCAGACAAGTCATGCCTCCTACTGACGCTCCAAACTCGTAGATCCAAGGCAACCATCGAGCTATAGAGGAGCCTTTGTTGAAGAGAACCACACTGCCAACTACAGCTCCATCTCGTAGACACTGAGCAACATACGCATCAGAATCTCGTAGTTCTTCAGGAAGATCAGTAGCATCTGTTTCAGCTACACTGGAGATTGAGAACCGGAGATTGTTCTGTTGAAGTTCTTGGATAACTGATGCATCAACTCTGAAGTCTTGCAACCTCTGATTAACAAGAACAACCACATTGTCTCTGAAAATCATGGCTCTATCCACTTTTTGCAGCCAAGCTAACGACTCAGGAGTAGCTCCAGCGAAAAAAGCAGGCAAAACCGATCCAAACGAGGTCAGTTGAGCTGAACTGGGGTCTTTACGACCTTTAGCTCGCTGAACACGTTTATACAAACTCACAGCAATACCCATTTTTCTCCTGGACGGATCTACCATTAGCAAAGCCACTTGAGACTTGTAAGCCGCACAGAAACCGTACAGTTTGCCTGTACTCGAGTTTTTCACCACATACGAGTCGATATCAGCAAGAACAGAGAACGCTTCAGCAGGTAACTTCCTTTTGGGGAAACATAAATCCCACAAGGGCTGTACATTTTCACCTGCATACGTCTCTACCATCCATGTTTTCCTCGTAGAAGGAGTACTCAGAGACTTTGAGCCTGATCTCTGTCTTCCCCAGAAATGTGAGAAAGGAATAGTTCCAAGAGCAGGCAACTTTCCAAACATGACTTTGGCACACGTGACCTGCATTTCCGGCGTGAATTCAAACGCACACACGTACGTTTTCGTGTCTGACGTGTGATTTGAAGACGCCATATCGTGTGGAGAAGAAGCAGCTACCAGAACAAACGGAATACGTCTTTGGTCACATAAAAGCTGGACGTATTTCGTGATGGACGTCTGGTACATGTTTGAGTAGGCTGTAGTGTTGACCAGAATGACAATAGTAGCCCTGGCTATCAACTGTTCATGTAGTTTGATGATTCCGTTTTGAGAGTAGGAAGTGTGTAGAGTTTTTCCTTGGTGATAAGAAGCAATGGTTTTTCCCAATGGTTGGAAAGTGGCTTCTCCAGGAAGTAGTCTCGGTGTACCGTTAGAAGCTGGAGTACATTTTCCACTCTGAGACTCATCTGACTCACATAGTGGAGTCAATAGTAAGATAGTATCCTGACGTTTCAAGGAGAACGGAATCATGTGTAGATAATCACGTCCAATAGCCACACATGATTCGTAAGCTCTAGCAGAGAGTAGCTTATGTTCCTGTAACAGTTCCGTAACAAAAGGTCTTTCTCCTAGAATACTTTGCCAAGTGAGGTTTCTGCTTGCTTTCATGCATCTCACTCTTTCAGCAGACTCAATGATGTTTTCAGGTTCAACCAGCCCGTCAATGTAAGCTCCTGAAAGTCCCTCCAAGGCTTGTTTCTGCAACTTGAACGAAGAACAACAAAGAATCATATCACATCCAGCCAGTTTAGCAGAAACAGTGCCTTGTTTAACACCCACTTGCTGGTACAGAGCTTCCATTTCCAGACACTCTGAAACAATGACGTTTTTGAACCCCAGTTGGCCTCTCAGAATCTCGGTGCAAATCTTCCAAGACAAACAAGCATGAGCTTCAGTAGGGTCCAAACCAGGAGCTGAACAGCCACCTACCATGATCGCGTCCACGCCCATTTCAATGATGGTTTTGAACGGTACAAACGCCTGCGCTTGCATTTGCAGCTCGTTATCGGAAACAACAGGCACTCCACCCATAACCGAGTCCAGAGAAGCTGTTCCATACCCCGGAAAATGTTTTCCACAGGCCATAAGTTGCTGTTTTTGAAGTCCGCGGAGATAAGCCGATCCAAACTGACTCACAATCTCGGAATCATCTCCAAACGCTCTTGTTCCAAGCAAGAAATCAGCACTGGCAGACGTACTTTTCAAAACATCCATACACGGACCAAACACGAAATTGACACCAACCGCTTGCAGCTCTTTAGCCGCAGCTTCCGCCACATGTTCCACCATGTCAGCATCCTTGGAAGCCGCCAGAGCCATCTGACATGGGAATTGAGTCACTCCCTTGAGATTGTTCAAGATTCCTCCTTCTTGATCAATGCATATCGCCATAGGTTGCTCGTGACCCGCATCATAGGCCAGCTGCTGCACGCCTCGAATGAGCTCACGTGCAGAGTCAACACTGGGCAGGTTCTTGATGCTTACCTGAATGGAGCCGACCTTGAAGGTACGGACCAATTCAGCAATGTCGTCGTCAAGCTCGGCATTACGTAAGCCGCAGATGAACAGCTGGCCGATCTGGTTTCGTTCGGACTCGGATAGCTCCTCCATGTTGTGATGCGGAGGTGGTAGGTGTAGCGTCGTGCTAGCATGGCAGGTGGTGACATGGGGATGCGGCTGACGGGAGGGGGTGATATTGGAGTTATGGCTCTGTAATTATACTGGCTTGATGGTGGCGATGCGGTGATTTCGAATCCGAAGGAATTTTCCCCGTAGCTCCATTATTGCGTGTGTTGTTGACTCTTCCGTCCGTCCTTATCAACACGTTACAACCCCCAATGTAACCCTGCAACGTTACATGGTCCCAACGATAGAGTGTGAGTTTCTGCACGATAGCCCTCGCTTATGGCTGCCCACAAGGTTAATGGTGCACTTGAGACGCACAACAAAAGTTACTCGAACCAAATATATAGACAGGGGACGGCGTTTGGGGGTGTTCTTGTGTAACTGCCAACTCTTATCGACAAACAAAAATGTCCTCTCCAGCTTCGTTTTCGTTCGACAGCATGTCGTCTAGATCGTCGTACTCACCCAACCTGGTGCGTTTCACCAACGGCATTCTGGTGGACGACGGACAAGAGTACCATCAGGATTTGTGGGTGGATTTGGACCTTGGTCAGATTGTTGCTGCTGACGAGACTCTTTCTCCTCGAGTTATTGACTTGCAAGGTAACTACCTGAGTCCTGGTTTCATTGATCTTCAGATTAACGGAGCTTTCGGTTTCGACTTTTCCAAGATTCCAGAGAGTGCTGAGGAGTACCAGGCTGGTATTCTTGAGATGGAGAAGACTCTGCTTAAGACGGGAACTACTGCCTACTGTCCTACTCTTCCTTCTACTTATGCCAATGTCTACAAGCATGTTCTCCCTCTGCTTGCTCCAAACACTTCTCAGGGAGCTGACAACATTGGTATTCACGTTGAAGGTCCCTTTATTTCTCCCCAGAAACCCGGTTGCCATCCTCAGGATGCTCTCAAGACTCCCCAGTCTCTGGAACACATGTACGAGACTTATGGCTCCAAGGAGAACCTCCAACACGTGCGAGTCATCACTCTCGCTCCTGAACTGCCCAACATGCAGTCCTGCATTCCCAGACTCAAGCAGGAGAACCCTCACATCACCATTTCCATTGGCCATACCACCTGTTCTTATGCTCATGCTAAAGAAGCTGCTCTCGGAGGAGCTTCTATGATCACCCATCTGTACAATGCCATGCTGCAACCTCATCACAGAGAAGCCGGACTTTTCGGCTTGATCAAAACCCACGAGTGCCAGCAGCCCTCTTATGGACTTGTGGTGGACGGTATTCACGTGCATCCTTCCTACGTCGCTATTGCTTACCATACCAACCCTGAAAAGTGTTTCCTGGTAACAGACGCCATGTTTGCCATGGGACTCGAAAACGGTATTCATCCTTGGGGCAACCAGGAGATTGAGAAGCGAGGAGGTATTTTGACACTCAAGGGAACGAAAACCATTGCAGGAGCTGCTACTACTATTGACGAGTGTATCAGAAACCTGGTTCACTGGGCTCAGATTCCTCTCGCTAAGGCTCTTCAAACAGTCACTTCCAACCCCGCCAGAGCCATTGGAGTCACTCACAAGGGATACCTCCGACCCGGATGTGACGCTGACCTGGTAGTCATGAACGCCCAGGGCGAAATCCAGTCCGTATTCAAGGGAGGCTACCAGGCCAAGTAGGACAATGCTAACAGACAGATGTATAATAGATAATAGAAAAGAAAAGTTTAACAAGTGGATCTATAAAACCGTTTTATGAGGGGAAACGTTGAGGTATTTGTTGTGTGGGGATGTGGAGAATGTGGGCTAGACTGGTTGAGTAACGGCCAAGTAAAGTATAAGTAATGAAATTGTAAGTAATGTGTATGAACTTGAGAATGGTGCTTGTTGATTGGGTATACACTCAGATAATGTCATTAATTCGTTGAGTGATAAGAATGACAGCTGTCAGGGCTGGTCATGTTGAGAGTGTGGCTGATAGGAAGGTGGAAGATGTTACATCAGATAGTGGCTGTCAGAAAGATACTGAATGATAAAACACGTGCTTTGGTGGGTATATGATAACAGATTGTAGTGAGAGTGTTATAGGATTGATAGTTGACAGTTCGTTAAACATATCAGTGACGAAGGTATCCAGTTGGTTGATATTCAACAGCCACAAGCAGAGAATAGATCACAGAGCTATATCAACCATTTTTAATCGGTATTGCAAAATAATATCCACCCTCTGTAGTACTAAATATTCCGAATATCTGCCCTCTCAGGATGTCTATTTTGTAATGCTTTGCTGAATACAAGTAGACTTGGCTACAAGTAGTACTCAAGTGTCTATCTTAATGAACAACACTGTGAATACATTTTACGGTAACTGTGTGTGTGTCTTACTGTATAATTAGCCGTGTATATCCACTCGTTAGCAAGTAGCTAGGCTGTCTTCATATCCAGTTGAATCTCTACCTACAGTACCCTCAAATGATAGTTCTCTGTTAATTATAAATAAATCCTAGTTGTGATCAGTAAGAATGAAGACGTGTAAGCAGAATGTGTTCGTACGGAACAAGCGCTTCGCGCTTGTTCACTTCACTTATCGGCACTCGTGCTACGCACTCGTGCCTATAGTTTTTGATACTCCTCCCAATCAATCGCATACACATCTCCATCATATCTCACCAAATCAATATCCAAGTCCTCCAACTTCGCCCTCACTCCCGCCTTTCTCACCAGCTGCTCCAGTGTCTGTTTCTGAGTCCATCCATACTCAGAAGCGACATGAGGCAAAAACGTAGCTCCATAATCACTACCATGGTAATCAAAAGCGATTCTGATACCATGTTTACCCACTGTCCAGTCCCAGATATCTTTTGCTTCTGTGAAATTCGACAGTAGCGTCACTTCACATTCGAGATCCGGCAGCTCAGATGCACGAATGGGGTTGAAACGGGTATCATGAAGACCGCTTTCAATGGCAAATTTAGATAGCCCTTTTTCGAGCTCCATGTCGGCAAAAGTGCCAATACAGCCTCGGAGTTCATGTTCAGAGCCGTCCACAATGTTCCACGTGACGAAAAGAGGGAACTTTTTGTGTTCGAAAGCAGAAACATCGGTGTTCAACTTCTCAGCAAAGTAAGAGAGCGAACGGGGGGTAGTCTTGTTGATCTTGGCCCACAGGGCTTCAAACGCCACTGCGGCAATTGGAGATGGTTTAATGGGCATGTTGGAATGTGACACAAAAGGAATTGTTTGAATTGGACCTGTTTTGACCGACTTGGGTGTGTGGTTTGGGGTTTGCTGCCTGAAATTAAACTGACTCGGAACAGGTCCAGTTTAGAGGTGTGCATGAAGATAGTGAGCTAAAAATGGACGGTTTGGAATGGAAATCCAAGTCCGAAATGTCAAAAACATGAGGGGGGGTTCATGTATTTGCAAATTTGGAAAACCAAGAAATAATTTTTTTCCACAAAACCCACCCTTGCCCCCTCCTCTCTCACCATACCACGTGACTCCACACTCCATCGCCTCCTCCTTCTCTCTGGGGTAACCAATTATACTTTGGATGACAAATAACCGTTATACGCCATCAAGCCACTGGACGGGTTAAACCAGTGAACGGTTCTATTTGCCCTGGTAAAAAAACACTCAATTGCATCACGTGACTTTTAACCGTTGATTCCCCGTTTTTCCCGCCTCTCACACGCCGTTTTGGACTGCTTTTCAGCTCCGTCTCTTTTTTAGCCACCTTGCATCGGACTTAAACCCGCATCAAAGTCTACCCAGACCCACTCAACATGCTAAGAACATCTCTTCTGCTTCGTCACTTTTCCTCCGCCACAACAGCCATGCCTACCGTATCGCCTACATTGAAAACCACGCCCACCTCCGAGCTGCTTACAATTGCCGCAGGCTGTTTCTGGGGCGTGGAGCACATTTACCGAAAACATTTTGCCGACAAGGGTCTGATTGACGCCAAGGTGGGATATTCCGGTGGAAAAGACACAGATCCCAGCTACCGAAAGGTGTGTTCTGGTTCTACAGGTCATGCCGAGGCTTTGCAGGTATCCTTTGAGCCTGCTAAAGTGAGCTATGAGGATCTGGTGGACTTTTTCTTCAAGATTCACGATCCCACTCAGGCTAACGGACAGGGACCTGATTTGGGCTCTCAGTACCGATCTGTGATTTTCACACACTCTCCTGAGCAACAGAAGATTGCCGAGGGGGTGAAGCAGAAACTGCAGGATACATGGTTCAAGGGAACCATTGCTACAGATGTGGAACCTATTCAGAACTGGTGGGATGCCGAGGATTACCATCAGGAGTATTTGTTCAAGGAGCCTGGAGGATACCAGTGTCCTACTCATTTTTACAGAAGTACCCCTGAGAAGTAAGTAGCGCCGAAGGTGCTACTGGTACTTACGTACTGTACAATGTACGTTCTTGTGGTGTATCACTTGTCCTTGCTATGCTCTTTAGGGTACTGTAAGCTTGATCTTATGTTTCGTTTAACATCTGGAACCCACTCAACTTGTCTGAAGAGTCTATGAGACTCAATCTGACCAACTTCAACAGAACAACAACGGCTCAACGCCTTTATTTATGAATACATTATGATATATGAATATTAACTGTAGTCTGTACTTTCAATATGGTCTGCGCCTTCAATATGGTCTGTACTTTCAATGTGGTCTGTACTACCCTTACTTATACGGCTTCATATACTGTAAGAGCATTGCTTTGTAGGTATAGAGCTGAAGAAGCATATATGCCAGTACTTTTTTTTTTTTTAGACTGGCAGTAACAACAAATAGTTCTCAGTGTAATTGGTAGTCTTACATGGTTTAATTTCATATTATGCCTTATTAGTGTCTCTGTAGGGCACACTTGTTGCTGATGTATACACTCTCTTCACTCTTACAGAATGGTCATGCAGTAAGAACAGAAAAGATTTAGAGCTATCTGACAACTGTTTTTTACAGCTATATTTGGAGTCTTGAATGTTTCATGACTCTTTAAATCTTCATCTCGGTACTCTTTGCTTGTCAAGTCTTAATCATCTCCAGAGAACCGATTACCAAAATAGATAGAACCAGAGTGATTTTGAAATTCTACCAGCATGTATACTTAAATAATCTGAATTTAAGCACTTTTTAATTACCTCCAGCTTTTATTTTCTCTTCCAGCTCTCGATAATCTCTTGATTAATACACTTTCATGTTCCTTCAAGTTTTCACACCCTCCCTAAACAGTGACCTCATCAGCCAATTTGTCACAAATATAAACTGAATACTTAATTACCAGCTTCATCACAGCCCCCTTTTTACCCAAGAAAACTTCCATCCCTCAAAACAGGTTATTTTCGGGAGATTCTGGCAAAACCAAAATTTTCCCCATTTTCAAAACAGGCCTCTTTTTCATAGTCGTACCAACTCGCCCAAAACTGATTCCACTAATAACATACGACTCTGAATGAAACTCAAGACACCAAATTATCTTTTACAACTCCTCTTAACTCTCCAACTTGCCCCTAACGGCCGTAAAACGCGTTTAAAAAACGCCGTTTTTTTCGCCAGAGTGACGATAGTACAGATCCAAAAAAGGGCCAAAATACAGCCCGCCATCATAGTATAGTGGTTAGTACACCTCGTTGTGGCCGTGGAAACCTCAGTTCGATTCTGGGTGATGGCATTCTTTTTTTTTGTAACCGAGAAGGAAAGTAGTATTTTTTTTTGCTTCCCAACCAACTGTCAGTCAATAGGTACTCGTCATCATTTTTTAATCCACTCTAGCCCAGTTTCTTATATGATTTCACCTGATTTTCGTTTCCATAGAATACACATCAAACTCTATCATAAACCCTATTTGGTGCATCAACATCACCACTTTTGGTTTTGAAAATTCACCAAAACCTCACAAAATGACTACAGACCAGGGCCAAAAAGAAGATCCTATCGCTGTAGGAGACTCGTCCATGGAAATCACAACCGACACAAACCCACCCAAGGCTCTTACGATAGACAACAGTCATGCTACCGATCTAGCCACGCTTCCCATGGGCCAAGATGAGGTCTCTGAGCGGCTTGAATCGTTACACAAGACGGATATGAAGATTGCAGAGATGACGGAAACCTTATCCAACGCCATTGACCTGCTCATTCCTCGATCCGAGCTGGATATCAACTCATTTGAGCTGAAAGAAGGAGACAAAGGCTGGGAACCAGGCATTCAACAGGGCTTGCCCAGTTTGAAGTCTGCTTTCAAAGTGAACTCTGTGGAGTTTCTGGCATCGCTGGAGGAGGTGTCTACGACGCTGAGAAAAGAGATTAAGAGACTGAACGACTTTAGCAGAGATAAAGTGCTGCCTATTAATACTGATACCAAGGCTCAGTGGACTTCACTGGAGAACTATGATAAGATTGTCAACCAGATCAAGGGCATGTTGGAGGGGGAGACCAAGGAGAAGAAGGATGAAGAGATGAAGGACGTTTAGATGAATACTAACTTATTGAACAAGTGTAGATGTGGTTCTGTGGGCGGAGTAGGTACTCTGGAGGTCTGTAGTGTTGTATGGATGATAAGTGAGGTGTTAATATCAACATATCAAAATTTGGGCCAGATCGGTTCAGAAATGAGTCCCCTGGGGTGTCTTGTGTGCTATCCCTCGAGCTCCTGATAGTACAAGTGACTCTGGAGACTTGAAAATTACATAGAGAGCTTGTAGTTATGTTTATATGCTCGTAATAAGTGGTATATTGACCTATATTACTTGTAGTCTTGAAGATATCTGATAAAAAATGCATCTCTTGGAGTATCCTTTATGCTCTCCTTCTTACTCTTACTTGTACCAGCAAATAAAAGTACCATAGAATATAGGGTGAATTTCTTGATAGTAAAATTGTATTCTATCTTGTGTGATACTCTCTTGGATTGCCTCTGGTTGTCTTTCTTGTATTTGTTTAATTTGCAGAGTCCTGCCCTGTCTCTCTACAAGAACAAGATTATCAGGCAGTAGTACGCTCAATCAACATAAGAGAACATCTGAGAGTAGTAGCAGCACTCAATTATCGACAATTCGTGTATTAAAATCAAGTATCTTTCAATTGTAAAAATATGTCCCCAATTGTCTTGTCAGTTTATCATACAGCTCATCTCTTCTCAACCATACAGGCACTTTGAGACACTTCCTCGAACGCCCTGTAAAGATATAATAATTAATTAAAAAATACTCTGAATAACATACGAGTTCCCCGGTAGTAGATACCAAAAAGAACCCTTAATAAATATTGTAGTTCAATGTGTGTCTATACCCTTTCAAGCACGGCTTTACTCAAGACCTACTTAGACTTGCACTTATCAAACCTGCACTTTCAGAATGTACACTCAATGAAACAGGCTAACAACACCAGAATGCAAACAACTCATCTCTCATATCCATGAATGAACTTGTTAGCTGAAATATCCACTGTCAATTTACACCTTTCAGCCTCACATCCTTATTCTAAACCATACTCTAAACGTCTTTTGTAGTGCTATAACGACACCATCTTAAACAGCACCTTCTTAAAAGCACCTATATTATGAAGCCAGTTGTTTCAGTGCCCCTTTTGTTCTATTTTTGTACTCCTGCATACCGTCCCCTGCACGGATCGAACTGCGAGCCCACCATTTTTTTTCTGGGGGCTTCTGTCACGTGCCGATTTCCGCTTTGGAAAAGGCCGTCACAAACCCTAAAGTGCAACCCACTCACGCAGGCTCTTCACGCCGCCCTTGATATCTTGTCATTTCCAACTGCGCGCAGGAAATTTCTCACGGTCCAGTTAGCATAATACAACATGAGCCAGAACGTTCTTCTTGTTCTCCGAGGAACCCTTGAGGGTGAGTACTGAGGAATGAAGGCCACCACGACAATGGCAAACGACCTGATCTCGACTGAAAAACTGGCGACCTTTGATCGACTGAAAAAACGACACAATGACTCTTGGATGAAAGCGACACTGGGGTGAAAACGAGCGATGGGCGGTTGTCAAACGATAGAGGGCTTTGCAAGTCCTTCTGTTTGTCAACTGGTTGTTGTTTGTGGTGTCAAATTTTCATCAATCGAGATTGTTATTCCTTAACACATACTAACAAAGGCCACAACGGCTGGGTCACCTCCCTCGCTACTTCTTCCAACAACCCCGACATTCTCCTGTCTGGATCCCGAGACAAGTCTCTGATTGTGTGGTCTCTTACCCGAGACGACACCAACTACGGAGTCCCCCGAAAGTCTCTCAAGGGCCACTCCCACATTGTCCAGGACTGTGCCATCTCTCACGATGGTGCCTACGCCATCTCCGGCTCTTGGGACAAGACCCTGCGAGTCTGGGACCTGAAGACTGGTGTCTCCAAGGACCGATTTGTCGGCCACACTGGTGATGTTCTCTCCGTCTCTTTCTCTCCCGATAACCGACAGATTGTCTCTGCCGGCCGAGACCGAACCATCAAGATCTGGAACACCATCGGTGAGTGCAAGTACACCATCACCGACAAGGGTCACGAGGACTGGGTTTCCACCGTGCGATTCAACCCCGCCACCAAGGACGAGGAGGAGCCCTCTCCCAACGCCAACACCATCATCTCTGCTGGCTGGGACAAGAAGGTCAAGGTGAGTATACTAACTAGCATTGGTGCAATGATGAATATTACGGAAAACATGAATATTTGCTACTTCAGACCTCGAAAGGGAATGAGACAAAATCCAAATTATCTGAGGCACCAAACTTGGATCTTTTCCAAAGCGCGTAAGCGCTGGGAAAGAGCCAAGTAACCATTCTTTTTTTTTTTTTTTTCGAAAATGATGTGTTTTTGAATGCCCGAGTTGGTTCGATCCACGCTTTCGGCGCATTCCTTCTCATTTTCATTTTCTTCGAAAATAAAAACTCGAAGAAATGGCCTACTAAAAACATACTAACTCAGGTCTGGGACCTCGACACCTGCACTCTCAAGGCCGACCACCTCGGCCACACCGGTTACGTGTCCACCATCACCATCTCTCCCGATGGATCTCTCTGTGCCTCTGCCGGAAAGGACGGCTCCATCCTCCTGTGGGATCTGACCTCCTCCACCGCTCTCTACACCCTGCCTGCCGGTGATGAGGTGCACGCCGTGTGCTTCTCCCCCAACCGATACTGGCTGTGCGCTGCCACTTCTTCTTCCATCAAGGTCTTTGACCTCGAGAAGCGAGTGCTGATTGACGAGCTCAAGACCCAGACCACCTCCGAGGACGGTAAGGAGCCCGAGGCTCTGTCTCTCACCTGGTCCGCCGATGGCCAGAACCTCTTTGCTGGTTACACTGACAACGTCATCCGAGTCTGGCAGATCATGCAGTCTTCTTAAGCGTCTTGAAAAAGATGTTTTGAGTGGTTGCACAAAAATACTAAAATACATTGTATGATATGACCCTTGGCTCAAGTGTATGATGTAATTCTTTAATATATCCTAGTGGACGAACCAAGAGTCGTTGCGAAGCAATGACTTATTGTAGAAGTCGTAGAAGTAGTTGCGAAGCAATGACTTGTTGTACTGTATGATGATTGTAGTGAGCTATGATGATTGTAGTGAGCTATGATGCTGTTTGTATAAGGAGGTTGTCTCATGCTCGCTGCTACAAAGAAATAACGTACTCGTAGAGCATTCTAATGACCATATTGTACTGTGAGTCAAGTCTGGTGTCTTTAAAATGTAGGATGATCCAGTCAGAGCTGTTTCAGCTTCTTACCCTTGTATCAATATTAAGAAATGCTGCTGAAAAGACATCAGAAATAGCTGAATCCAAAAGAACTTCAAATTTGTGATTCATTGGCCTCCATAACTGATCTGGTTTTGACTTGAATCTTCTCAGACAGTTGTACAGTATATCCAGCTATGCCCTTTCCTATGATGCATACGTAGCAGTAAAACACAACACTACAGCACATTAAAAAGGAGCAGTGGCTTAACAGCACTTGAAATATTCACTCTAACACTCGATTAATCTCCCCCAGGACACTCAAAATACCCTCAAACCCTTCATTACCTTCATTACCCTCTTTCTCTTATTCCTCAACTAACTCCCAACTAATACACTACCTAACATACTCTTCCCAACACCCTCCAAAGCACTTTTCAGAAACACCAACCCCCTAATCCTCCTCATCCTCCCTCTACAACCCCAAAAACCCACCTCTCACCTCCCTTCCACCTCTCCACCTTCTCCAGCCTCTTCCTGCTCTCAATCTCCAACTACAACTCTAACTAAACATCTAAAGCACTACACAACACCATCTCCAGACCGAACCAAGCATCGCAGACCAAATCCAACCATATACTCATACTCACCCAGCCTTCAGCAATCATTTACCTCTTCCTCTGTTAACCACACCCACACCCTCTCCAACCCTAACCTCTTCCCAACTAGGCCCAATTTAAATTTCCATATCATACTTGCATATTTCAGCCTAGCAAAACCAACCCGAACACCACCTGAAAATGGCCCGAGACCCGCTTATTGGAATCGTGGGAAAGCCCAGTAGTGGCAAATCGACCACTCTCAACTCGCTGACCGACGCCACAGCCAAAACCGGCTCTTTTCCCTTCACAACCATCGACCCCAACAAGGCCACTGGATACCTGCAAATAGATTGTGCTTGTGCTCGTCTCAAGCTCCAGGATAAGTGCAAACCCAACTATGGCACGTGCAAGGACGGCCGGCGGTTTGTGCCCATCATGCTGCTAGATGTGGCTGGTCTTGTGCCTGGAGCTCATCAAGGTAGAGGTCTGGGAAACAAGTTTCTGGACGATCTTCGACATGCTGATGCTCTGATTCACGTGGTGGACGTGTCTGGAACTACTGACGCTGAGGGTAAGAATACTCGAGGCTACGATCCCGTCAACGATATTGAGTGGCTTCAAGATGAGATTTTCTACTGGATCGAGGGTAACTTGAAAAACAAGTGGGGCTCGATTGTGAGACGACATACCTCGACAAAGAGCCATATTGTGGACACGTTGCAGAACCAGTTTTCCGGTTACGGATCCAACAAGGATATCGTCCATAGAGCTATTGACAAGCTTACTCTGCCTCCTATGGAGGAGTGGGATGATGAGAAGATCTCAGAGGTGGTTCGAGCTTTCACACGTGAAAAGTTCCCTACTGTACTTGCTCTCAACAAAATGGACCATCCTGACGCTGATATGAACGTGTCCAAGATCATGAAACGGCATCCTGATGTTCCCTCTGTTTTGACATCTGCCATTTCAGAGGTTTTCATCCGAAAGCTCGCCAAGCAGGGATACGTGCAGTACGAGGAAGGAACCGAGTTTCTGGACACTGCTGAAGATCTTCCTGATGCTGGTCTCAAGCCTCTGGATGAGAAGCTGAGTGAACGAGTGGAAAACGTCAGAGATCTGGTTCTGTACAGATTTGGATCGACTGGACTTGTTCAGATTCTTCAGGCGGCTGCCAACATTCTCGAACTGGTGCCTGTTTACCCCGTCAAGAACATTAACAACTTTGGAGGAGCACAGGTGTTCAGAGACTGTACTCTGGTGAGAAGAGGTTCTACAGTGGCTTCTGTGGTCAGAAAGATTATGGGAGACTTGCCTATCACGGCGATTGAGGGCATTGGAGGAGTGAGAGTGGGAGAAGACGATACGGTTGATGTCGGAAAGAACGATATCCTGTGTTTCAAGATTGGACCCAAGGCAAACTAATGAGGAGATGCATGTACATAGAAGTAGATAATACCCATGGAATGGAGTGTGTTGTGTAGAGCTGTACCAAGAAATAACTGTGTGTCTCTTTGTATAGAGAAGATCTGAGTAGTTAATTAAAATTAGCAGGTGGAGCTGTTTATGGCTTCTTCGCTTTCTTCTTGAGGTATACCTAGTATCACACAAGAGCTTGTCTTCGTACAGAATGATAGGCATTATTCTGGAGAAATAATTCATAATACCGAATAAAAAACTACATACACTCACTTGTATAGCTTTGTTACACCACCTGTATTTCTCTCTATCCTCTACCTCAGCTTGTTCAGCTTTATCAATTGACTCTCATGCTCCTCATCTTGACACTGCATATCACCGCGTATGGTGGGAGCAGTATCGAGACAACAAAACCAGTGTTTAATAAATCAGAAAAAATCAATAAATTCGGAAAAAATCAATTCCACCAATTTGGGCATGGCTTTCTCTTTCTGTCGCTGTTTTGGTTCGTTTTGGTTATATTTATCCACTTCAACCCACTCCCACCCGTCTCACCACCAACCACTCTATATGTATGTAGATGTGTCCTTATAAGCCATGTTCAGACTGGTCACATCCCAATCACGTTTTCCATATTTCCAAGTGACACAAAACCAACCCCAGAATATATATATCTCCTCCCAACTCCTTCTTTTATCCTTCTTTTCCTCCCACTCACTCATCACTCTCATGTTGTCATCATCCCACACACACAGATAAACTCGCCACGCATGTTATCACTTTAATCTCCTCCCCACCCAACAACAACCATGCTAGTGCTGGCAATTGGAGATCTACATATACCCGACCGGGCCATTGTGAGTACTACGACGACTACATTGCTTCTGTGCTAACCCAGGACGTGCCTCCCAAGTTCAAAAAGCTGCTTGTGGCCGGCAAAATCTCCCAGGTTCTGTGTCTGGGCAACCTGACCGACAAGCAGACCCTGGACTGGCTGGGGTCCATCTCGCCGGATTTGCAGCTCATCCGGGGCGACCAGGACTCGCAGCCCCAGTCGCTCATCTACAGCTCGTTGCCTCGATCTCTGGACCTCGAGGTTCCCGGTGGCACCAACGCGTCCAAAATCTACGCCTCTCTGCCGCTGTTCAAGACGGTGACACATGGCGAGCTGAAGATTGGCATCACGGCGTCGCACAACACGCTGTCGCTGCACGATCCGGACACCCAGCTGATCATTGCGCGGCAGTTGGATGTGGACATTTTGATTTGTGGCGGAGCCCACAGAGTTGAGGCATTCGAGCTGGACGGCAAGTTCTTTGTGTCCCCCGGTTCGGCCACTGGAGCCTTTGCCGTCGAAAAGTACACTGACGGCGTTGACGACGAAGACGAGGACGACAACGAGGAGGCTGTGGTTGAAGAGAAGGAGGAGGTTAAGGAGGACGACAAGAAGGATGACAAGGAGGACAAGAAGGACAAGAAGGAGGAGGACAAGAAGGAGGAGGAGGATGGTGAGAAGAAGGAGGTGACCAATGGGGCTACTAACGGTGACGAGGCAAAAATCACCGAACCCTCTGAGGCCATTCCCTCCTTCTGTCTGCTCGACATCCAGGGATCCGTATGCGTGCTCTACGTCTACATGTACATTGATGGCGACGTCAAGGTCGACAAGATCAGCTACCGAAAGCCGCAGTAGCGAGGAAGAAGTAATGATAATGAGATATGACTTATGAGCTAGTGGTGGTTGTAGTGGTTTAATATTTGTATATTTTCGTATTTCCTGTATTCATGCTGTATGTTAGTAATCAAGCAGGGTAAACGAAAGTCCCAAAATTACACTTAGGGTTAAGACTTTTTGGGAGGTATAAAAGGCGTGGAAAATCTTCCTCCTTTTTCTTCATCACGACATCGGAAACAGTGAGTACAACAGCTACACAACACAGAACGATAAAATGATGACAAGAGTGCATTTGGCTCGAGACGTTATGTCGGTGTGGAAAAACCCAAGCTACCTTATTTTTTATTTCTGAAACTTTTCGAAAGAAAAAAATTGTTGATTTTCAACCATACTAACTCTTAGCATTCCAGATTCGACCATGAATTCCTATATAGCCAACACGATACAATCAGAAGAAAGATATGAATAGTAGATAGAAGTAGATGGAATGATGATGCTATGATCAGATAGTCGTGGAGGTGTTGCTGTAGAGTCAAGAGATACTGTTGGAGAAGCATGTTGAAGTTGAACATTGCAAGTCTTTTGAAGATGCTGTTGCTGTAGAGAGAACAGATACAAGTAGGGCTATTCTTAGATGTTGTCGGTGAACATGTTCTCAAGAGCTGTCTAACGCAGCTCAGAAGGCCTCTTCAAATGGCTTCTCACCAAATTCGTGATGACTCAAATATGGTGGACAAAGACACTCTTAAAGGCAAAGGACAATACTCCCCACTGCACTTCAACAACATCCTTATACAGCACTCTTGACGCCATACACGCACTTTGGTTTGGTAGTAGATAGTACTCACATACAATAATACAATTAAATAATACACTAGGGCGGCGACTCTGCAAAGAAGTCAAACACCGGCTCGTACGTATACATCTGCTTGGCCTGGTTGGGGGGACTTTTGGGCGGCTCAAAGGGACGATGGATGGTCATTTCGGCAATATCTGTGGCAGTGGCATTTTCTCGTCCATGCACCAGTCTCAAATGCCGTTTCAGAGAATCTCCCCGTAGAAAAGCTCTTTGACAAGCACCGCATCTGTAGTGCTTGTTTGAATGCTGAGAACGCATGTGCCGGACCTTTTCAAGGGTGGTAGAGAAACCAATCAGAGACCACACACAAGCGGTATAGTCGCATTTGCACAACCGCAGGACTTGATGGTAGTCGAAATGCGCTGCTAGAGATGCCAGAGTGGTGAACTTGCGATGGTTGCCTTGGGCAGTGCAGTGGCTGCAGACATAGGTGCCTTTTTTGGACAAGTTGGCCTGTCTCCAGAGCTCCGGGTTTGCCATGAGCATGGAGAGGATTCCGTCACGTGTAGATGCGGGTGGATCACGAAAGGTGTTTTCATGAAGGGTGTTTTCTGGAGAACCAACAAACATATCGTTTGGGCTGAACATATCGTTAGGGCTGAACATATCATTAGGGCTGAACAGCTCATTGGGGCTCAGCGCGTCACGTGAGTCCAGCTCCGGTGTCTCGTCAAACAGATTGTCACTCGGACTCACGCTTACACGGCCTGGACTCTCATGAAAAAAGCCAGCGCTCCCAAAACCCCCGGGGGAGGACAAAGATGCGGATTCAAGGCCTCCGGAAAGCCCTCCGGGTAGCTCATCAGCATGCGGCTCACGCCACGCGCCAGGCCACACACAAGAAAGTGGCACAGAAGCAGAATAAGCAGGTTGGCCGGCCATTTGTGAGGAGGTTCCAAAAAGCAGCGTAGCCACGTCCGTTTGCCATGACTGAGCGTCTGGAGGAGACGCAAGGGGTGTGGTGGCATGTGTGTTTGTGTACGAGTAGTTGCTGTTGTAGGGCGAGTGGTGGTTGTTGTCGTGGGTGTAAGTTGTGTAGTTGTAGCTTGGAGGTATATCTACCGGTTGCGAACCCTCTGCTGAAGGAGGAGGTGCATTCTGTTGAGTGTTGGGAAAGAGGTAACTTTGGGAGAGAGTAGACATTGTCGTGTGTGTTTTTTCGAGGAGCGTTTGGAAACGTGGCAGGCCACGGAAAAAAGAGATCCGGCCCAGCCTCAGACACCCGTTCGTTTATATATTTCCATCGTATCTCTGTTTCTCTGCTACTACTTCTTGTTGTGGGGCGTAGGGTGCATCGAGATGCATGACAGACGCATGGCGTTGAGATAGGAGAGTTAGATTGGCTCGGGAAGTTGTATGGAAACGAGCCGAGTTTGATGTCGAAATGGGCGGAATGGCGTGGGCGGTCACGTGACGAAAAAACCCGCGTTTCATTTCGGCTCCCTGGTGCGTTTCGCGCTCTTTGTTTGGTTTTTTTGCTGTTGATCGCGCCAAACAATGTCCTCGTCTTTTTGCCCCTTTAGGTAACGTGCGGGTCTTCTTGCAGATGGGAGTACCTATATGAATTCATCTCAGTAGGGCTGGAGGTGCAAGTTGTGAGGGATTGTTTTTGTGTCGTGAGTCGGTTTGAACGAGCAAGAAAGATGTCAAAAAAACAAATCCCTCCAGCATACCCCATTGGTCCTCATTCACCTCACCTCATCACCCACATCTGGAGCAAACCCCAACTTCCCCACAAAATACTGGCGAGGTGCATGACTGCGTTAAGATGGAACTTTGGGGCGTTGATACGAGACCCGGAAATATAATACAGTAGGACCCTTGGGGGATGTCAATGGGGCATAATATTTTGTGACGACACAACTGCTTGTAGGCTATAGAAGATGATCCAATAGAAATGATGATCATCTGACTGAGGCTGTAAGAGCTATCAAACATGAGAGACAGAAGAGCAGAGCATCATACGTAGTTGTAGATAAAGAGCATAGACATCTATATACTGTACAGTATACCAGTAAGATACTCTGAGGCACAAGACCAATATTGAGGCACCCTTTGAGGGGATCATCTGACGGGTCTTGTGTCTGCCAATTGAGAATGGAAGGGTCAAAATAAAACACGACAAACAAGGGCATTGTAATTGGACACACAGCAGGACAAGCATATATAGCGAGGGATACAATACAACACAAAGGGGTGTAGAACAGATATCTTATTGGTTGTGCTTAACTTCTACGGTAAAATACAAGGCGTTGAGGCGTTGTTACAGTCGTGTGAATATGTTTCAGTCTGTTTCAGTCTTTGATAAGACACGTGACTATATCGTAATCTGAACTACCCCAGCCCTGAACCGAGACTCAGAGGTCAGATGTCTCAGCTCATGTACGATACCCCACAGAACAAAACTTTGTATCTCGTATCATAAACGAGCTGTAAGATAGTGGCTGTGTTACAAAACTGACTTGGTCAGTACATACAGACTCTGAATACTAGTACATATATTTGCTTTATTGTATGGTCATTTATTTATATGTAAGTCTTCACCTAGGCCTTCACTTTAGCTCTCTTTGCAACAGGCTCTTCAGTCTCGGCTTCCTCCTCTTCAACCTCCTCCTTAGCCTCCACCTTTAGATTACCATCTTCTCCAAGCGGAAACTCTTCACCCACCTTCCAAGTGTATTTTTTGGCAGGATGATCATCTCTGAGATGAGGGTTTCCGGGAGTTCCAAACACATTCTCACGAAGAGTTCCTCCAGGAACAGCGTAATCTTCCCAGAATCGGCCTCGTTTCTGCAACTCTGGAATCAGCAGCTCAATAATGGCTTCATAAGTGCCTGGAATAATCGCATTGGCCAGGTTGAAACCATCAACATCTCCAACTTCAACCCACTCCTCAAGCCGATCAGCAACAGTGGTAGGAGATCCAATAATGACATCTCCTCGTCCTCCAATAGCAAACTCCTTTGCAATTCGCCACTTGTTCCAAAGCGAGTCAGGATCGTTTGAAGAAGCTGCCCACTGTTCAATGGACTTGACAAGCGTATCGTTATCAGTCACCTTTCTGAGATCCTGATCATCGTCATATTTGCTGACATCCAGTCCAAACCAGCCTCCAAAGAGCGCAAGAGCTCCTTCAGGATCGACATAGGAGAAATAATCGTCATACTTCTTCTTGGCTAGCTCGTCAGTCTCAGCTACAATAGCAAACACCACAGGAATGGCTTTGATGCTCTGAGGGTCTCGTCCAAGCTTGGTGACTTGCTCACGGAGATCGTCAACAGATTTTCTGATAAACTGAGGAGTGGGACCAGCCACAAACACAGCTTCAGCATGCTTGGAAGCAAATGCTCGGCCAGCAGTAGACATTCCAGCCTGGAACAAAAAGGGGGTTCTCTGAGGAGAAGGAGCTGTGATAGCAGGTCCAGGCACCTTGAAATACTTGCCAGAATGGTTGATATATCTAACCAGATCAGGATCAGCCAGAACATTGGCTTCAACGTCCTTTTTCAAAGCATCTTCTCTCCAAGAAGACTCCCAGAGCTTGTAAGTGACGTCCAGATACTCATCAGCAATCTTGTACCGTTCGTCATGAGGAACTTGGGCATCTAGACCGTGGTTCAAAGCTCCAGATTCAAGGTAAGAAGTGACAATGTTCCAGGCCACTCTTCCCTTTGAAAGATGATCCACAGTAGCAAATCGTCGTGCTAGAGCATAAGGAACATCATAAGTAGTTGAAACGGTGATTCCGAAACCGAGATTTTCAGTCACCAGAGACAGAGCAGGAACCAAGTACAAAGGATCATTGACAGGGTACTGAGTACCAGTCTTGACTGCAGTATCTTTGTCACTCTTGTAAACATCATAAATTCCAGCAGTATCAGCCACAAACATGGCATGGAATTTACCCTTTTCCAGCAGCTTTGCCAGATTCACCCAGTAGTCCAGATCATTCCAGTTTTTCTGCTGGTTCTCAGGATGTCTCCAAAGTCCGGGGTTGAGATGGTTGGGAGTGTTCATGACAAAGGCATTGAGGATGATCTTTTTTTTGTGAGCCGAATTGACCGGCGCAGACTCGGCCACCACTCCGTTTTCCACTCCTTTGTAAGAATTGACGTCCATTTTTCCGTTGATTTGATTTGATTTTGAATTTTCCACCTTCCCCAGACCTCTCTTTATACCTCTCCAGCCACACTTTGCACAAAACGCTATTATCGCGTCATAGAGATAGCCAAAGTATGTGGCAGTGTAAGAGAGGGAGACAATTGGTGGTTCAGGTGTACCCCCCTGGTTATTGCTCTTGAATTGGGGTTTGAAAAAAAAAGAAGCACACCTTACGATACACATTGTATCATTGGCTGCAGAGTGCAGTGGGTGCAGTGTTAAATGTGGGGTTATTCAGGAAAAATAGTAAAAATAAAAATAAAATAAGGGAAATGTGCAATTGCATGGTGTTATACTGACTATTTAATTGAATTGTGTCACTTTCGTCTGGTTAGTCTGGTACACTGTGCTGTGTGAATTGCATCATCGCTGATGCATGAAGTCGCAGATACGAAAAACCGACTATAAACAAAGCTACGGCTTAGTGACGTTAAATGCGGCTAAATATACAGTCTAAGGTGGATTTAATAATATCGGTTTAATTGCTTTCTCATACGGTTCTCATGTTAAGTCTTTAATCTATGTCTAAACAGGCACCACCAGCTTCTTTGCTCTGATCTCCTCGTACTCCAATTTTCTCAGTCCTTCAATCACTCCCAGCTGCAATCCTCCAGAAATCTCTTCATGTTTAGCAGGTCTCAGAATTTCCAACTCCAATAGTTGTTCAAGGTATTGAGAAATCTTGAGACCATGGTTGAGATCTTCATGGAACTTTTTGATAAGCACCGACTCGATTCTGACCTTGTTTTCATCGAATCGAGCGAGCTCTTCTGGTTTGGAAGGAGATTTAACCAGACAAACAAGAGGCACTTTTTCTTCTCCCTTGTTTTGTCTACTTAGCACTCCAGCCAGATGAGAACTACTAGTGCTTCCAACACAATCAAAGCCATGAGTGATGTTATGACCTGAAGGAATAGCAGCAATGATCTCAGCTTCCTCTTTACCAGCAATATCATGTCTGTCAAGTACCACATCAGCTCCATAAGACTTGACATACTCTGCACTGTCTTTACTGCTGACAGCCAGAACATTGAAATCCAAATGCTTAGCAAGCTGAATGGCGTAAATTCCAGTCACACATGCTCCTCCCCACACGACTATCCACTGGTCTGACTCTTTGGGAGTCGATTTGGGAGTCAGTACTTCATCCAACTGCAGTACATTCAGGTTATCTGCAAACGCAAGGGTAGACGTAACAGCTCCCACTCCTAGAGTAGCAGCAGCGTTGAAAGAAATTCTGGCTGGTTTTTTGATGAGATTATCACCCTTGGCGATGGAAAATTGCTGAAAAGTCGAAGTTCGGTTGTCTCGATAAGACGTAGATGTCACTATAACCTCGTCCCCAGGCTGCACTCGAGAAACGTCTTCTCCCACACTTTCCACCACTCCAGCAGACTCACGACCGTTGATCCAGGGAAAAGAATAGACGCCAAATCCGTATCGCACTGCTTTCCAGTCAATAGGATTCAGTCCAATCACTTTGTTTCTAATGAGCACCTCATCAGGGCCAGGAAGGTATCTTGAATGCGACGTTAATGAGTGAGTATAGGGTCCCTTTTTGTCCAGCAACACTACTGTATGGTTGGATACGTCGATAGTAGTTGTATCCGAGTCATCCGAGTCGTCTTCTTCAACTTCCAATCTCGTCTTTTTGTCGAAAAGTTGCTCGTCTTCAGGCCCCGGAGAATCCACAGCTTCACGAACTCGTTTCCGCTCAACCAGAGGCGGAATCGACAGCTGGACGCGGCTGATGGTTTTTACGGTGGGCATTTTGTTGCTGGAAAAGATATTTGGCACTGTTGCTTTATATCTACAGCTCCAGCGTCCACTCCGCCATCTCCGTCAAGCCACAACTCTATGACGTGAACTAGTGGGATGACAAAGAGAGTAAACGGTTTTTTGACGTCATAGCGCGAAATAACGGGCGACGGTTATACGGAATCCGTTTCGTTTTTTCCACTTTGCACACGTTTCTGTGTTCATATCATAGTACCCATTTTCATGTTTGTCACCCACCTCCAATGCTTATCAGCCATGCACTGCATGCATTATCGTGGCTTGTGGCTGCATCTCGTCATCCCAAAAGCTTAGCCCGGGTGAGAGGAGCCGAACCAACTATTACAGAGAGAGCCACAAAGCCACAGGTGGGAGATGAGAGGGTGGAATAAATTGAACAAAAATGAAGGAAATAAATAAATTTCATAGTATTAATAAGCAATTTGAGCCCTATTTTCCAGAATTTTTCCTCAATTTCCACATACCCTCCTCCACCTTTTGGCTCCATGTTTAGATGTCACTCTTTTTTGCTTCTGCCACACCCAAGCCTTCTCCAACTCCACTCTAATCTGCTCACGCTCGTCATGTGGCTTGAGTGGCTTCTACTGGAGGGTCGGATTCCGAATATTGAAATGAGAGCCACAGGTGTTTCACATGACCAAGTGGGCTTAAATAGACAGCTGTTTTGTACCATACTGTACGAGTTTTGTTTGTGTATGTATATAAAAATATATAATTAGTTATGTATTACTTACGCTGTTGTATTTGCTTCGAAACAGTCTTGTTATACCGACTCTATGCTTCTCTCTGCCTCTCTATGACGACCCGGATGTACGGTAATCTCAAGGCTAAACTTAACGGAAGATTAGACGGTGGCCAATTGAAGACAAGACAGATCCACGATACTGTGGCTGGTTGGAAATTGATTATTCATAAAGGAACGTTACATTTGTTATGCACAGCAATGATACAGTGGTATGGGACTTTCTGTAGCGAATGGAGGTCATTCATAGTGTTAGTAGTAGCTGTTTTTGCCGTCATTTTCTTCATACAGTCCTTCGTAAGAGCATTTCTCAGTATTACTTAGTAATACTTAGTTATCAATATATTGGTTAGGGTTTTAGTTGAAATTTTGAAACACGTATAGCAGCCTCAAAGGAAGCGATATTGAGGTTATATTAAGGAAATGCACTTTTTGTGCACTTTTTAGTATCTCTATATCATCTGCTACTTGATAGAACACTTGTTATAACCGAATAATCAAACACCAAATATTTGAAGATGCGAAGTTATACATGTCATATTTAAGGATCCCGAAATTTCGGGATCCTTAAATGAGTTAAAGTCGGGTAGGGTAACTCCATATTTGGATGAATTGATATTCACTTTTCGTTTTGGGGGGTTACCCTGTCTGATTTTAAGCTTCCTGAAATTTCACGAAGCTTAAATATGACATGGGAGTTTCATTTTTTGTTTTATTTTCCATTTTGGGGGTTACCCTATCCGAGCTTAACTGGTTTAAGGATCCCGAAATGATCTGTATTATAAGATCTCAAGAGAATAGCGAGAAATGACTTATATGGGTTAAATTTGGTGGTAAGAGGATGCAACGTGGTATCAAAATGATCCTCTGAATCTCCCTCGTCGATTAGTCTTAATTTCATTCTTCAATTCTCAATATTACAAAAGTTGAATTTTTCGATAGTTACGTAATTTTCTAGATTTGTGCTGAATACTACCAAAAACATGTCTCTATCTTCATAAAATATATTCATAACAAGACCTACTTACTACAACTTGCTAGTCTTGTCAAGCTTATCCAACCAGGCAACGTAGATCTTGTTGACCTCATCAGGAGCCTCAAACAGAGCCCAGTGAGAAGTGGGAACGTGTTCTCGAGTCAGCTTACCCTTCTCCACATACTCATCCAAGTGCATGGACATTTCAGGAATAAGGGCAATGTCGTTAGTGGATCCGATATACAGGTAAGGGACGTTGACAGTAAGATCCTTCTTGGTAGCTCCCTTATCAAGGAAGTTCTCCTTATCCTGCTCCCAGTTGAGTTTTCGGGATCGGTAGTAAGTAAAGGGACCAGCCAGTGATCTCTTCTCCTTGGTGAAGTGCTCTTCGTAAACAGCAAACTCCTCTTCGGTCATGTGCATGGGAGCTTCAGGGTCAGGTTCACCGTCAAAAGAAGCTCCAACAGTGTAAGATCGTCTGAGGAAGAAGGGGATCATATCAGGACCAATGTTCTTGACAGCATCTCCTCCAAACTGCAGCTGGTACTTTGTAGAAGGCCACTTGTCGGAGAACTCAGTCAGAGGCACCCAATCAGGTTCAGGAACCTGGTAGTACCAGCAGGCAGAAGATACAGCATCGACAATCTCGGGATGGTAAGCCCAGACCTTGGGGACATAATGGGCACCCCAATCGTGTCCCAAAAAGGTAGCTGACTTGATGTTCAGTTTCTTGAGCAGCTCGGCCATACAGTCTGCGAAAAACTTGAAGCCGTAGTAGTGCAGCTCTCGAGAATCATCTTCCTGGCCCAGCTCAGTGTAAATGTTCATACCCTCTTCGTTCTCCTCGAAATCCTCCATAGAAGGAGGCTCAGGCACCTCAGAGCCGGGGAAACCCATCAGAGTAGGCAGAATGAGTCTGTGACCTCGCTTTCGGAAGACGGGAATCTGATGACGCCATCCGTACCAGAAATCCGGAAACCCATGGACCAGAACCAGCACTCGGCCGTTATCTTTTCCCTCCGGAGGAATATCAAGATAATGCCATCGCTTGCCACCCAGCTCCACGGTGTGGTGGTAAGGCTCGTAGTACTCTTTTGTTAGGTGGGACATTGTTAACGACGATTGGTTGTCTACGTGGACGGTTATATAGCATGTGAATGTGATAAGGTTGAAGAGTAACGGTCAAGCAGAGTTTATCACATGGAGGGGGGCAGCAGATGGTAGTGGGGGTTGGGGTGGGGTTTGGGGGGATATTTTGGTATATTTAGAATCAGGGGAGTTCGGAGATTACGACTATGTACTTTTTATTCTCGTATCTTGCTCCTATCGTTCACAATTGGTGTTCTTGTAAACTGCTGCAAGACAAGATTGTGGGGGGAACTTTATCGAATGCATGCTAATGCAGAGATGTTGGGGTAAGTCTTAGCTACGAGTCTGGAGTAAGTGGTTGAATGATAGATGAAGGAAAACGGCTTTGTGAGCGTTTGTGGTGGTTTTGTACAATTTGTGGTTTTGTATTTGTCTCTGTCTTCTTCTGTGTTTATGTGCTGCTATGTCATGTTGTATACTGCTAATGTATGTTTTTCACCTGATCCACTCTGATACTCCACTGGCTGCTTGAATAAACGCTTTCTAATCACTTGGTCAGTGCTGTATCCTCATCTTATCTTATGCAAAACACACTTTCGCTCCTTTAGCCGCTTTGAGAGAGAGGAAGATCACACGTGGAGAATGTGAAAGTGTACAGCTCCGTGGCACTTCTCTACTAGATATGCCACTGGTTTTATAACATTGTAGTCGTGGAATTGTGTCTGTATTGTCTGTTTGTAGAACTGTTACACTTATCTCAAGTTGATGCATCTGGTCTGTAGTGTCTTACAGTCTAGAGTCGCCACAATACAGCTTCAGCCGCTTCTTTCAAAGGAGTTTATGGCGTCTGATAGGAGCACTTGATCGATTGAACGTGAAATTGTCGTATTGAATTGTAAAGATCACTCATCTATTATCACTTCTACATGTTTACTTCATCTGGAGAGTTTCGATTTCATCAGAGAAGAGGGTGGGTTTTTTTGTACGCCTCTTGTGACCAAGAGACCGGTTTTAATGGTGATTCTGACGCTGGTTATTGTAGTCTGTGTAGAAATTATTCAGTCAAAACACTTTTGGACCGGTTTCTATGTCTTAATAAAGGGGGTATAATCACTCTTGCTCGCATAACACCACTCTGTAGAGAACTGAAAGAGATAGGGCAGTGAGTGTTTTTATAATTTATTTCGCGCCTGTTTTATTGCCTCATAATAGCATTTATTTTCAAGAGAAACCACTTTTGAGCTCTCCAGGCCACTATTGGTAAATGCACCTCAAAAACATCAGAACAACATAGGGTAACTTCCGTATTTTCCCGTTTAGTTGCAATTAAACCACTCTGACGTCTAGATCATACCCCTCCGATTCTTCTATGCTAGCATTCATCCCTCCTAGACCCCCGGAACGTCCTCAAAAATCGCCGCGCGTTTTTTCGCATTTTTCGGATAGCAGATGGCACGTTTTCTGAAAAATCACGAAATTTCCGCAATAGTTTAGTGGCTAGAATTTCCGCCTGTCAGAACATTGTTCAGCACGCGGGGGACCGGAGTTCAATTCTCCGTTGCGGAGTTATTTTTTTTTTTTTTGAAAAAGCTCACAGCATATGCATCCTGTTTAGGGAGTGTATTTTTTTGCAATCCTACGAACAGATACTGCCAGATAGCGAATATAAGCATCATACAGGTAAACACGTGCCATATGCCTTACTCAGCATATCTATCTTTACTAAGCGGATCAAAAAAGTTCACCAACGAAAACATGAAGATGTTCTTCAAAATGCTTCAGCTCTGTCCTGCTAATACAGCCAAAAAGAAGCCAACCGCTTCGCGATTGGCAAAAAAGATTACAGCACCCAGGATTCTCGTATGGTCTCCCACTACAATACTAACTAGGCTCTCTGGTGCTTGACTATGGCTGATCGGACGGGAAGCCGTATTTTCACCAGGATATGGCCGTAACCGAATTGCGCCGACCCGGAATCGAACCGGGGGCCCATCGATGGCAACGATGGATTTTACCACTAAACCATCGGCGCGAAATTCGTTAAAAAACGGGAAAATGTGGCCTCCGCTATATAAAAAATGCGAAAAAAAACGCGGCGATTTTTGAGGGCATTAGAGGGGTCTAGGAGTAATAAATTCTAGTGTAAGAGAGCCAGAATGACGTGATCTAGATGATAGAGTGGTTATCTTGCAGCTTAATTGAGAAATACAGAAGTTTTCCTATGAGGTTCTGATTTTTGACGAGGTGAAAATGAGATTCGGTTTTGAGCAGGATTGAGAGGTGTCAGAGGTGTGAAATTTTGAATAGAGGAAGTAACAGGTGTTGTAATCACTATGGGTTACTCATCGTATCTAAAAGTTGTATATTCATCCTGTTAATAATTGTGCCAAAAGAATAGTCATTTTGGAAAAAGACTAAAAGTGAAATATCTTCAAAAAACGACATTATTAATAATGTGACCTGCATAAAAAATATATTAATAATATAATATGCCTCTGTATAACGTAATAATACCTATCTAATTTAATCAAAATCACTTTTACACGTATTTATTCCAGTATATCAGCAGCCACTTGTTGCAAGGTTTGACTAAACTTATGGCAGTGTTAGAATCTATAAGCACACCTCAGTAGATACTCTAGAACAGTCACAGATACATTCTACATCATATTAGGAGCTAATAACCTCTCAAGAACACGGACTATACACCATATACACCTTACTACCTGTAAACATGCATTATTTTATTCCCCCTTTTACCTATCAACGTCCATAATCTGGTCCCTTGCTCTCTGGATGTAGACGACCTTTTCCAGGTGTCTATTGAGCACTGGAGCATCGATTTTAATGTCAAAGTCGATCAGAAACAAGAAGGCGATTTCCAGCTTGAACAAATCCACCTTGGACACTCCACCTGCCATAGAGAACCGTTTATGGGGGTAAGTGAGGTCCTCGATCACCTTGCAAGCGATTCTGAGTGCTGCCAGAACCATTCTGTGAGCGTTTTCAGGCACAAACGGCACACTTCTGTGTTTGACGCAGATTTTGTAAATGTAGTGACCCGCAGCCATATACGTAGAAGACGATAACGGGCAGTATTTGTGGATTCTGTGCAGGTACTCAGCAATCGTGAGAGGTGGCGGGTTCTTGAGAAAGAAGCGTTTTGCAATAGACAGTTTCTGGGCCTGAACAAGACTGGGTTCGTCGTTTTCACCTCGAGTAGTTAACAAAGTAGTTAACGACGTAGTTGAAGACGTTCGTGTGAGACTCTCCTGAGCCTGGAGAAATGACGCGGCTGTTTTTTTCGGCTGTTGGGCTGCATTTGCCTCCTGCTCCACGGCTTCTGAAATAGTCCTTGCAATGTTCAGATAAGCAGTGACTCTTGGAGAGGGCTGCTCCACATGAGGTACCTCAGGCTCAGTACCCAGTACAGGTGACTGTACACCCGTTAAATCACTCAAATCCACCTGCTCGTTGCCAATCACCTGCCTTGCGTTCATGTTTTCAAACGCCAGTTCCGGATGGCCCTCATCTCCATACGAATTCGACAACGGCGTGGGTTCCTGCTTCTTGACGTGATCACACACTTCCGGCGGATCGTCCGGTTTGCGTTTGCGGGCCGCTCTTTCTTCTCTCCTGACCCGTTCGTCCTCGTCGTACTTTTTTCCAGCGTGTTCAGCCAGGTCCAGCAGGTTTTGCAGCTGGGTGGCCAGACACGTTTGTGCGTCGCCTTCAGAGAGGTTTTCGATGGACATCACGTGGGGCGCAAATGTAGTCACGTGATATATGCGTGTAGGTCACGTGTCGTTCGAGATGTTCTGCTGGTCAAGATGTGTCTTCTCTGGCCCTGTCCTGTCCTGTATCGTCACTCATGCATTGCGTGGTAGTTTAATTAGGGTTGGCGCGTGACGACATGTGTAGGGAAATGAGATGTTGTGCAAGTGGGAGGATAAGATGAGGGGTTAGAGACTGTTATATAGTTGGGAGAGGGTGTTTGTGTAACTGTGGATTTTTTTCCGTCTTTATTTAGTCACGTGATCCATGCATTCGTAGGGTGGTATCTTCATAGGATGGCGGCTAATGTACCCCAGATGTCAAATGTAAACAGATGGACAAGGGGATGAGACAGATCTTCAGATGGACAAGTACAAGCCGTGAGTCACGTGATTAAATGGTGAATGTTTGATTATATAAGCGATGTGATATTGCTGATGATTTTACTGATGATTTTATCGATCGATGATATCTTGCTTGCTATGCAACGTGTCTATAGCTGTGCCTGACTAAGATAGATGTCTATAGCAAGGCTGAAAAGGTTATCTGGGATGATTAATAGATTAGTATCGGATGGTATACCCTTGGAAGTCCGATTTACAAAGTTGTGACGTGTTCTGATGGAGTGGCATATAATAGGGGTCGTTTGAAAAAGTAATTATTCTTCAACTAAGCCGTAAGTAATTTAAACGGGTATTGAAGGAAAAGTTGTTTTATGAAGTTCCAGAAGTCTGAGAGATAAGAGAAGTAAAGCAAATGAAAGAGAAAAATCAGGCGATTCTTATGGTGTACTGTTCAGTTTACTGCAGGTACAGAATAGTCTGGTATTGAGGCTCTTATACCTAAGCTTTTATCAAACCACGTTTTTTCTAATTTATTTATTTAAAACTCTGGCAAACAGCCTACTCGTTCATTCAATCAACTCAGGAGTCGACACAATTGAAAAAGAGGAGATGGAAGCCGCCATTTCATCTTCATCAGTCTCGTCGGCCCAAGTGTCATCATTTGGGTCTTCTTCTTCAAGCCAATCCAAGTCTGCTGGAATTCCAGTCACATCTTCCTCTTCATATCCGTCCATCTCTTCATCTTCCTCTTCATCTTCCGTGAACATGGCCTCGTCGTTGTCAAATTCATCTGCAATGAGAATGGTGAACAAATCTCCAAGGATTTCGTACATTTTCGGGTCCAATTTGTCAAGTGTCAGTTCGGCAATTTGCTTATCAAGACGTCGGTTGGAAATCAAAAGAGACAGAGTGGTAGAACCACTTGTCGACGCGTTGAGTCGAGCATCATTGGCCTGTTTGGCTTCTCTGAGAGGTTGCAGAGCAGGATCCAAACAGTTATCTTGGTACTGTTCTTCCAGTTTCTTCATGAGTAGATAAATTCCTTGATGAATTTCCTCGATGGAGCTCATTGTTGTAATTAGTTGTAGTTTGTAGAGTGGCACGGCACTGCTTTAATAATGAGTGCCAAGAGAGATAAGGGTTAAGGTTGAGCGATAGCGCGTGGCTTACAGGTGCCGTGCTAAGGGGTTACTTGTAGGATGTATATATTATTGTTGGAGAATTAGTCAGTGTGTTTACAGCAATATTGTTATTATTATGTCACGTGACTTGAATTCTTTCAGATCAACTTATGGTAGTATCAACAACCCTGACTGATGGGCTGATTTTACCCCTTTCTAGAGATATGAGAAAAAGTAAATGCTTTGATTAAGCCACCGCATTCAATTGATATATATACAGATCAAACAGTCTCGGTCTTACACTCTGGACTCGAAACCATGGAAAAGTCCGAACTGGTGGAATAATCTCCTTCGTCATCTTCAGACTTGATCTCCCAGTTTTTATCATCCGGATCCTCGTCCGCAAGCCAATTCAAGTCGACTTTCTCACCTTCTTCATCTTCACCATCAGTAAAAACAGCGTCTTCTACCTGATCATCTCCACTCAAAATCGCCAGCAGACCTCCAATTGTATCGTACGTATGAGAGTCGAGTTTTTGAAGAGCCAATTGAGCAATTTGATAATCAAGACGTCTGTTGGCTCTCAGAAGACCAATAGTATCAGCCACACTTGTAGCTGAATTGAGTCGTGAATCATTCGACTGTTTAGCTAGTCGTAGAGGTTCCAGTGCGGGATCAAAAAAATCGTCCTGATACTGAACGGACAGTTTGTCGAGCAGCTGTTCAACTTCCCCAGTGATTTGTTCTTTGGTGCGCATTTGAAGAGTATCGTAGCAGCTGCAGGTTTGTTTATGTCAGGTACATTTTAAGGTGCATCATCATGTATCAGATCAGAGATTAGGTTCGGAGATAAACAATACAAGGGAAGCACGATCAAGTCATGAACTGGTATGAAGGGTGATGGGCTTTAGACGTGCAGAGTTGTGTGATATAATGAGGCTTGACAGACAATTGAGTACAGCACAGTAGACTATTTGATTTTTTTTTTTTTTTTTTTTTTCAACCAAAGCCCAGCTACTTGAGTGACTCCAACTACTATTAACAAATCTCCTCTGACAATATATTCACTACAACGAACTCATAGCCTTATCAACCGCCAGAATCGCACCCGAAACCTGCAAATTTGTCGCGAAATAATACACAGCCTTTGCAATACTGTCTCTGGAAACCCATCCGGGATCATCTTCTTCCTCCACCAAAGAAGGCTGTTCAGGAACTTCCATGCCATCTGTCATGTTAGTAGGAACGTATCCAGGACACACAGAGTTGGATCTGATACCATGAGCACCTCCTTCAACAGCAATAGCCTTTGTAAACATATTCAGAGCTGCCTTTGTAGTTGAGTAAACAGACAGTACAGGAATAATAGGTCTAAGACCCTGAACAGAAGCAATATTGATAATAACTCCGTTTCCTCGGGTCTTTGGTCTCTCTCGTTCAACCCAAGCTTCCATAGCGTATTTCGTCAGCTTGATAGCTCCAGTCAGGTTAGTAGCGACAATCTTCTCAATCAGATCAACCTCCATATCTGGCAGAAACCCTCCTTGTCCAATTCCCGCTCCATTTACAAGAATATCGACCTTGGAAAAGTCCACAGGTGGTCTTTCAGACCCAGTAACGTCGTAAAAATGCCCTTCATGTTTCTGGCCTTCAGGAGCCGGAATTTGAGAAACACACGCATTGAGGGCATCTTGGTTGAAATCGAGCAGAATGATAGTGCAGCCATTGAGTGCAAATAAAACGGAAATCGCAATTCCAAGGTCACCTGACCCGCCGGTAATCACGGCAGTGTGTCCAGACAGCTCGCCCATGATTGTATGAGAGGATAGAACAGGGGTTAGTGGTGGAAGGAGACTAGCTATACTGGTGAGAGTTTAATCACTTATTAATGGGGGAATGATGGGTGATAAAATGGGAGAAATAGGAATAAATGAGTTAAAATATGGATAAAATAGAGCACTCCAAGAGCTTCCATTTGGTAGATTTAATATTTTCCTACCTTCACTGTAGCAACCATAGATTCTCTCTAAATAATATGAACGGGATATTGCGGGGTGAGGCTCAGATAGCGCATAAAACGCCGAATAAAATAATTATAAAATAACCAAAAATTCTAACCACACAATTGAGTCGTTTTATTATTTTTTAAAAATTTCAATTATTTCCAATACTCCAATAACACTCCCTACACATGTGGACCCACCTCAAACACTAGCGTGGGGGCTCGTGTGGGGTCGACATATTACAGTTTCGAGGCGTGCGTTTTTGACAGCAATTTAATTAAACGAAAATCAGCCTAAAATCAAGCAAACACAACACCTACAATTATCCAAGTACATACAATAAATTCCTTACAAAATCCTTCTCTTTTTCCCGTCTTTTTTCCCTTAAATCAACTTGAGACCCGTGGAAGGAGCTCCAATGGCAGAAATGCCGCCAATGACATCCAGCTGGCCCTTGTGCTTGGGCAGGTACTCGGCTCCAGTGAAAGGATCCTTCTCGGACTTGTCTCCGGGGTAAATGGGCTTAAGCGACCGGGGACAAATGGAGAAGGAGGCAGACACGTCAAAGTCCAGTTCAATGGCGTCCAGAGGCTGGGCGTCGGCTCGATGCTTCACCTTTCGAGCCTTCTCAGCCTGGGCAGGGGCAGGGTTGGTTTCCAGGAACTTCTCGGCGTAAACCGAGGCCGAAGCGTAGTTCTTCAGCTTGAAGGCCTGGGTCATGGCCACCTGCCAGGGGAGACCGGCATGTGCAGGCTGCAGCTTGAACTTGGTAAAGTAGGCAGCCAGCTCGAGGTTTCGCTTGGGGTCCTCCTCGGCGATTCGTCGTCGCTCCAACTCAATGGAGAACGCACCAATGTACTCTCTACAGATGTCAATGATCTTTTCGCACTCATCAACAGAGTCGTGAGTAGGAACCAGCATCACAGCAACGGTGTAGAGAATCTGACGGAAGGCAGCAATGGCAGCAGGCACGTCGTTGGCTCGAATGAGTCGGAAGGCGGCCTTGACATCGGCGGAGAGGGAATCGAAACCGGGAACAAGAGGAAGAGAAGTGTCATCGTTGAGAGCACCTCGCACGTAGAGCTCCAGGGGAGGGAGGTCCGTGTTGGACTGGTAGTACAGCTTGGAGGCCTCGTAAACGGTCAGGAACCGCTGTCGAAGAGGCTCAAAGTCGACAATACCAATCTGTCGGTTGAGCAGCTGGGCTGCGGTCTCGAAAGAGCCGGCGGCAACGTGCACAGCAGCGACAGAGGAAGCCCGGATCCAGTTCTCAGGCTCGGAAGAGGCAACAGCGACAACAGAAGCGTCTCGCTTGTGGCCCTTGGTGGCATGGGGAACAGGAGCAACATCGTCGTCAACGTCGAGATCGTCGCCCATATCCCATCCAGCATCACCCTCCACCTCGTCCTCGTCCTCAAGGTCAAGATCGACCATATCGGAGGTGACGGCCTGAACACCGTCCTCCTCGTCGTCCTCCTCATCGACCTCGACCTGGCCAAGCAGAGCCTGCTCAAAGAACGACAGGGCGGTCTGCTTGAGAGGCCAGTCGCCCAGAGGCTGCTGCACGGCAGGAGTGGCGGGCTTGAGACCCTCGCCCAGAGTCATCTGGACATCGGCCTCCTCAACTCCGGCCTCGGCCAGAATCTCGGCAGCCACAGCGTCCAGACCGCCGTGCTTGGCTGCCGCGTATGCGTGCGACAGCAGACCGGCAGACCGGAACAGGTCCACTCGGGACTCGACAGAACCGGTGTAAAGCGAGTTCTGGAGCATGGAGGCGGGATCACCTCGGTGAGCAGCAATGGCAGCCATCTTCTGCAGCTTGGGCGAGTCGCCGGCAAGCACGTACACAAAAGACAGCTTGTCAAACTGCTGCTGCTTCTGGTACACCAACTCGACAATGTGGAAGTTGCCCTGAGAAAGAGCCTCCTTGCCGAGCAGCGACCAGTACTGAGGCTCATCCAGCACCTGGGCCTGCTCAAGGGCCTCGGTCAGGTTGCCGCACTCAATGGCAAGGTCAAACTTGACCTTGGGGTCCTGCACAAACTGCAGGGCAATCTCGGGGTAGCCCTTCTTCTGCAGGTACGAGATGATGGACTGTCCGACGAGGTTGGACGACTTGATGATCCGCAGAACCTCGGAGAAGTTCTTGTTGACGAGGGCTCGCTTGAATCGGTACTCGGTGGGGTCAATCTTGACCACCTCGACCTCTCCAGCTCGGTTCAGGCAGTAAACTCGTCGATCCTTGACTCGAACAATGTACAGAGTGTTTTCGAGAGTCTTGATGATTCCAGAGTCACCGTTCAGCAGAGTGTACTTGAGATGGTTGAGGGTGGTGTAGAGCAGCACTCCGTTGTCGTCCCAGCAAGCAGACTTGATTCGAATCGTCTCATGGAGAGAAGAAATGAACTTGAGAGTGGTGGCAGAGGCAATGGTGACGGTGTGCTTGGTCAGAAGAGCAACATGCTTGCCGTCCTTGCTCCAGTTGACGTACTTGACACCGGAGACAGCCAGCTCAGCGACAATGGTCTTCTGAGCCACGTCCAGAAGGTAGACGTGAGAAGGACCCAGCAGAAGCAGCTGACCGGCAGAACCGGGCACCACAACAATGTCCTTGACCTGCTTGGGCAGCTTGATGGTTCGGGTGGTGGTGTTGGACAGATCCCGAATATCAATGGTCTGGGCGTTTTTGTTGAACACGGCAAATCGGTTTCGGGCAACAAAAACGGCCTGGGCGGCGTTTCCTCCAATCTCCTCGGTGGCCTCAATGCCGCTGTTGGTGTCCTTGGGAAGGTGCACCAGGTTGTAGTTGAACTGGTCCTTGTCCTTGGTCAGAAGGAGAACAGCTCGAGCAGCAGGGTTGTAGCTGATGGATCGAATGGGAGAGTACTGAGAACCGTACTTCTTGAGCGACACCAGAGGCATGCTGTCCTGCTCGGAGTTGAAGTCAAACAGCTTGAGCTGCTTCTCCTTGGACATGTACAGCAGCGAGTTGCCGTCAATAGTGGAGGCAGGTCGCTCTCGCTCCATCTTGAACACCATGATACCGCTCTCGTGACCGGCGGCAAACAGGTTGATGTTGGGGTGGGCAGTAAGAGCCCAGAACTTGTCGTTCTCCCGCTTGAACTGCTTGATGAGAGTTCGCTTGTGCAGGTCCCAGGTTCGGATCGTCTTGTCCTCGGAAACAGACACAATCACGTCCTGGTAAGGGTGGAAGCAACACGACAGAATGTTGTTGGTGTGGCCTCGGCAGGTGTCCACCTCCCACGCCTTGGTCTCGCTCATTCGCCAGATTTTGAGGACTCGGTCGTCTCCTCCAGACACAATGAGAGGCAGGGTGGGATGGAAAGTCGCCCAGTTGACTCCTCCATCGTGGCCCTCCAGAACGTACTTGACGATACAGTCCTGGTTGCCAAACATGTCCTGGCCTCCCTGCTGGGGGTGACCAGCTCCTCCGGGGCCGCTGTTTCGAGCAGCCATCATCATCTGCTCCTCGAACGACATGGACGAGCCCGCACCGCCAGCAGACACTCCACCGCCGGCAGAGTGCTTCTTTCGAAGGCCGGAAATGTCCCACACTCGCACAGTCTGATCCAGACAAGCAGACACCACCAGGTCCTCGGAGGGGTGGAACTGGGCACTCATAATGTAGTGCGAGTGGCCGGTCAGACAGGCAATCTCCTGCCGGTTCTGCCAGTTCCAGATTCGGATGGTCTGGTCATCGGAACACGAAATGATCCAGGGCAGCTCGTGGTGGAAGAAGACGGTTCGCACGTAGTCGAGATGGCCGACCAGCGTGAACAGGCACTTTCGCGTCTGCAGCGACCACACCTTGATCTTGTAGTCGTCACCACAAGACACAAACAGGGGCTGCGTCTTGTGGAAGTCGACGCCTCGCACGGGTCCATCGTGGTCCTCGAATCGGTCCACCAGAGTGCCCATTCGGTAGTCCCACAGCTGGATGGTGGACGAATGCAGCGACACAAGCACCCACGGACGGGTCGAGTGGAACGCCAGGCCTTTAGCCCGCGACGATTTGCTTTCAAACTGGGTTAGCATGATGATTAACGAATACCATATGTAACATGCTGTGTCACGACATAAACGGAATCCAGTGATTTTGGAGTTTTGTAACGGCGAAAACACGGCGAGTGCAATGAACACGTCATTGACGTGTAACGCCCATCACGATATCACCACACTGTTGTCACCATGTTCATGTCGTTACCTCGTCATTTGTGATTTGTTCGAATTGAACCAATCTTTCTTTCACGTGACCATATAGATCACGTGACTCCAGAACCACTGCGTGACTCCAACCTCTCTCCTCTGCTCACCTTTGTTAGCATCTCCATCTTGAGATTTCTGATGTGTACAGAAGATCAAAAGAGAGCTGTGTGACGTGTTGGGAGAGAACGTGGCAGAACCTTATTTCGGGGTGCCAGAAAGGAGGTTTCAAGTGAGAAGAGCTGGAGAGATGAGGGAAGGTGATGGAGAGATTCTAGTAAGGGGGATTTTTTGAGAATGGGATTTGATTCGGATGGGTGGTTTTGTGGACGAGATTGGACAACTTTGGGTGGAGTTGAAGGGATGGTTGTAGGGTGTTGTTCTCCCAACCAAGGCACTTAGACTTTGAAGTAAATGAACCTAGGTGTGGTATTACTTGGGGGAGTCAACTAAGCTCAAGTAGCTTGAGTAATTGATGGCATTTTGAAGAACGTACTCAACTCGCTCAATATCAATGCTACTGAAAAGGTTAAGATCTTAAATTACTCTAACAGGCTCAATTATTACTATTGATTAGTCATATCATGTGATATTAACTCTATCAGTCTATTTCTATCTAATATTCCAATGTAAAGCATTGTATTCAATAACAGAAGGGTAATTGTCTTAAAATCACTAATAATATGTATTTTATATGTTCATCACGGGATAAATAACACCATAAAACACTCACTTCTTCTCAAACTCGACCCAATCTCCCTCAATTCACTTTCCAGTAATCTCACCACTTACTTAACATTAGTTGAACAAAATATGTACCATGTAATGTTATACACCTTCCAGTTATCCCACAATATCACAAATACTACCAAAAGAACCACAATCTTCAACTTCCTTACAAATATCCAATAATACCCTGACTTCCCCATACAAAAATCCCCACAATCCTCAATTCAAGTTTTGAATCAAACTATACCCTGGTGTTAGTAAGCAAGAACATTCCAGAAGCTCGCAAACCACGTGACACCCTGCACCGCTTCGAAACCGGATCAATTATTCACGTTCATTGTTTCGCAGTTAAGTCTATTCCCGAGAGCTACTGTAACGTTGAGTTGGCGATATTGAAGTGGCGAATAACGGTAACTTTATTGGTCAACGTGAAAGTTGTTATTTGGGGTGTGTACGAGAGATGAAGGGGTAAAATTACGATGGATAGATAGAGATCGGCGTGGGGAATCGTTCCATGTGATTTCCATCCTCATTAGTTCACTGTAGAGTTCTATAACTGACGATGTTATGATCTTAATGTACGCCTCATAGAATAGAGATGAGGCGATAAACGAGGTTGGTAAAAGTGTCGAAAAAAATCCGGAAAAATCGTAGAAAATACAGAAAAATCGGAGAGACGTGTAAACACTCATTGGGAAGCACTAGAATAAATTCCACATCATTTCACTCCCCCCAAATCTTTCAGATTGCTCTCAATTGATGCTTACCAATGATACGTGCACATGCATGAGGCTGCATGAGTGGCAAAACTGGGGAAGCGTTTATCTCCACCAAAAACATTTCCTCTGAGACAAAGAAACGCCTCCTTCGACGGCTCCACTGCAGAGAGCAACGCTAGAGAATAAGGTGTTTTAGCTCTTTTTCCGAAGCGGGTTTTAGAGCACACCCCGGAAGTGTGTTTATGCATGGTTATAGCAGACGGCCATGGCATACAACTCGACGAATAGTGGTCCGATTAGAATGTGGTATATTGCATTCGAAAGCTCTCGTTTCGGATATTCCAATTGACCTTTTTTCGAGTCCATAACTCCACAATTGAGCCAAACAACCCATCCAAAACGTCAAACTAGCTGAACCATAATTTGTATATATAGCCCCATCAACCTCCTGCTTTTTTCTCACTACCACCCCAAAATGTCTCTTCCTATCGACTTCAAGTACGTCATTGCCGCTACCGCTCTCTACCCCGCTCTGGGTTTTTTCCAGTCCATCAACACTGGCTACTGGAGAGCTCAGAGCAAGACCCCTCTGCCTCATCTGTTTGCTGACCCTACTCCTCATAAGGAGCCCAAGGTTGAACTTGCCAAGAAGCGATTCAACTGTGCCCAGAAGGCCCACATGCAGTTCACCGAGAACGCTGCTCTGACTCTGGTTGCTGGCTGGATCACCGGTCTGTACTGCCCTACCACTGCTGCTTCTCTGCTGGCTGCCTGGGCTGTTTCCCGGTTCTTTTACGTGCTGGCTTACACTTCTGGCGACCCCGAGAACCGAAAGATCCCTGGATCTGTCAACATTCTGTCCCAGCTCGGTCTCATTGGAGGTGCCCTGTTTGCTGGGTTTTACCCCGTTGTCAAGTCGTTCTTTTAGACGATGAGATTGTTGTATACTGACTAAATATTGATTGAAGATGTGTGCTTGTAGACTGAAACATCCCTTATTCGCACAGTAGAGAAATTATGGACATGGTAAAATAATTACTGTGTACTTGTTTCTGAAAGTCTTCTGAAAGTACAGGTCTCATCTTGCAGGTTATTCATGATGTTCATATTCTCAGACAGTATTCTAGTAGAGACATTACATCAAGCTACAGTATACTCACCTGTAAACAATTCAAAATAATATATGAACTCGTTCACACCTCTGATCATCATCTCTGCTGTCAGTATACTCAGACACTGTAACAGACTCTTACAAGGAGATACTGGTCCATACTTGTCACACTCACAGCATCTCCTTCATCACTACAATTTGACATACTGTACTTACAGGTAGCAAATGGGTCTAGAAGCACTCTTGAATTCATTATTCAGCACCAGAGACTCCTGTCTTTACTTTAATGGCCTCCCTATCTTTCTGAGGACGCTCTGACCAGTCTTCAAAAGCTGAAAATCTAACACGGCCAAAACAGATCCGTTTTGAATAATTCAAGCAGTAATGCAATTTCCTGAAGTAGTGCTTCAAAATGAAACACCTCTAGCCTTTCTACGAGCTCAACTCGCCGAGTAAAAGCCGCGCAAAGTTGCATAAAGTACCTGATCACCTCCCAGCATAAAGTATCGGGCGGCATAAACTATTACGGGTACCGGTATGCAAGATAATCAGTAACAGATTTCCGTATTGTAAGAATATTTATGACAGCTATAGTTGTTCTTTAATACTGTACAGTATGAGGTTCTTAGTGTAACAGCCTTAACGACAGAGCTCTAAAAACATACTGTAGAGAGAGCTCAGAAAACGCAACTCCATATGATGTTCTTTGAGCTTGTCTTTAACGAGTCTCTCTAGCTATCGATTGTGGGTCAAGAGTCATAGTCAGGAAGAGAAGACAGCACCATATCCAGAGCAGAAATCAGGTGTAATATTGCAACTGTACATACGACGATACACTAATACAATAATTGAATGACCACTTGAGCAAGACAACCAGCTATATACCTGAAGCTAGCACAATATCAGCCATGCCGAGCATACCGATCGTACAATGGCCCCATCTTCTTGGACTTCTTCGACATATTACTCCTGTGCATTCAAAACCAGATACTCACTGGCATATGGCCATGTCCACAGTCTACAGCTACGATACAAGTGTACTCACTTGGATGCCACTCAATTCATTCGTGATATTCAACTCGAGATGCTCACTGGTATACCGAGCTGGGCCTACAGTCTACACCTATGCCAGATACGAACGAGAACGCTCAAGACGAATGAAGCGAGTCTTATGTATCTGTCTACACCTACAGTACTCAGATACTCACTTGGATACAATCTACCTGGTACTGTCCAACTAATTACAGTACGATACTTAAGACTCACTCGGAAGTTCAAGACTCGCTTTGCTCGTCTTTCACATCTGTCTACACCTCAGATACTCACTTGGATGCTCAGACTCGCTCTGCTCGTCTTTGCATCCTTCGTTCGTATCTGACTACTTTATACATGCTCACTCGACGCTCACTCGGATGTTCAGACTCGCTGCGCTCGTCTTCACATCCTTCGTTCTCGTCTCGCTCGCGTTCTCCAATCTTAGTATTCATTTAGTACTTAGTGATGAGGGGCCTCCTCGTCAGCGCCAAGCTCGTAAGCCTTGTAGACAGCGCCGCACTCGTCGCATCGGCCGACCTTCTCCACACCGGCGTGGAACCACTGGATCTCGTGGGAGCCGTGGGGGGTTCCGGTGCAGCCGACGATTCGGGAGGCGTCGTATGTGGGGACCCAGATGGGGTCATCGGGGGTACCCTTGACCGAGTGCTGGGGTCGGATGACGGGGCCGAGATCGAAAATGTCGATTCCGTCCATCTTTCCGAGCAGCTCGAGTCGGGCCAGACCGGTCTCCTGCTCGAGGTCGGTGGGCACGGTGCCGGGGGCGGCAGAGGTTCCGATCAGGGACTCGGGGCCGGTGACCTCGGACAGCTTCTCGGCGGTCTTGACGGCCTTGTGCTGCATGAGGGCGGAGGCGGAGGAGAATCGGGCAACCTGCTGGGGTCGAGCGATTCGGCCTGCGGAAAGCAGAGATCTTCTCAGAGCGAACATCTGTGTTAGTAGGGAAAGAAGAGAGAAAGTAAAAAGAAAAAGAGCAAATCAAAGAAGAGCAAATAGGGATGCGATTGTGTTGTGTGTGTGTGGTGTGTTTGTGTAGTTGCTTTTGTGATGGTTGTGTCCTGTTAGTGTGGTGTTTGGTGTGATGTTCAAGTGCAGTGTATGAAGAAGAAAGGAATTAAGGACATGTTGGTTTTAAGGACGGCCACTCAAACAGACCCCACTTTAAGATAACACGTACCACCTCATTCTCCATGTACATCACCTTAAACCACACCCCACTGCATACTCCCCCACCAACCAATCACAACCCTCCAAAACAACACCACTCAAACACCCCCAAAAACCCCCAAACACCGTCATCTTTGTGTCATCACGTCGCCCACACCATTCCCATCACATTCCCCATGTCGGTTTATCTGTGTCATCCACCACATCTTCCTTCTGTGTCGTCATCCGATATTTGCTCAGTCGTGAAAGAACCGTGTCAAACAGCTCATGAGTCGATTTTGCTGCTCCATCATGTCGTCACCAAGCCACCACCCTGACTGTTTCCCTGGAATACCCACTTTATGCAAAAATATGGATTGTACCGAAAGGTGCTATGTGGAAGCCAACACTGAAATCGTATGCTACTGTTAAAAGTTTGGGACATGATTTGTTAGGGCGCAGGACCAATCACAGCGCGAGAGAGTGGGCCGACTGTGAAACCTTAAAATAACATGCCATATTTCCTCTTTGGGACGTGGGGGTTAGGGTTTAAGGTTATGTAAGCGCAACCAACCAATCGTGGCTGGGGGAGTGGCGCATGTGGCTGGTGTGCTTAGTAATAGGGTTAGGGGAACGTGGAGAACGCAGAAAGTTGAAGGTCACGTGCAACACGGAGGTGGCGGGTAGTTGTGCGACGTGGATTTTAATCATAGCATTGTGATCACGTGACCTCGCTGAGTAATATGGTACCGCTTACTAAACATTTGGATGACTTTTGAGTCAACCCCAAAACGTGAGTGGTCATAACCTGTTTGGGTTTGACCGGTCACGCTGAATAAGCCGATTACTAAGCCAAAACAGGTGGCGAATTGCTGACTAAGCCTTACATAACCTGTGACACGTGATTTACCCCTTCTTAGTCCACCCACACCCCCTATTCTCGCTGATTTAATAATCGTGTCACGTGATTTAATTTCATTTCTGCTGCGTTCGTCCCAATTGGGCCGCATCACATGATTTACCCTAACTCCCAATAGGGTTGGCAGACTGCGTTGTACTGCGAGACCATACAATACGCGGGCTGAAATTTACTCTTTTGGGACTCGTCCCAACTGGAGTCTTGGTGAAAAAAAAGAGAGGGTTTCTTTTTGATATTATCCACAACACAGCAAAGGTATGTTAAACGAAAGGACGAAATGGACGACGATAGATGGTGAAATGGACGATGGTGATGACACGATTCGACGTGACAACGACAGCTTGGATGATACAACCGACACAGATGACATTGGAGATGTGGTGATGGATTGAAGAACGACAGATATCAGTATCAAACAGAGATAGTATCATCACCTGGATCAACTCACGAACACAAACACGAACACTACTAACTCAGATGGTTAAGAAGAGAGCTTCCAACGGACGAAACAAGAAGGGTCGAGGACACGTTACCTCCATCCGATGCTCTAACTGCGCCCGAATGGTGCCCAAGGTGAGTACAACAAGCATGAGGCGAAGCCGAGTGCTTGTATGAGAAAAGCAACCCACGACACGACAAATGTTGTGGGCACGACATACGCAATGTGGTGACTACATGAGCTATGTGATGGGCACGACATGATCAGTGTGGTGACTACATGGTGAATGTGGTGACTACATGAGCTGTGTGGTGCCCACGACACTGTGAATGTGATGCCCACGACATGAGCTCTGTGGTCACTACATAGGCTGTGTGGTGCCCACGACATGAGCTCTGTGGTCACCACATCCGCCATGTCGTGATCCGCTTATTGGGTCCGCTCAGACCTACGGCCTTCGCTACCGTACTAACCCCAGGACAAGGCTATCAAGCGATTCACCATCCGAAACATGGTCGAGGCTGCTTCCATCCGAGATCTGTCCGAGGCCTCCGTCTACCAGGAGTACGTGCTGCCCAAGCTCTACCTCAAGATCCAGTACTGCGTCTCTTGCGCCATCCACTCCAAGGTTGTGCGAGTCCGATCCCGAGACGGCCGAAAGGTCCGAACTCCCCCCCAGCGAGTCCGATTCAACAAGGACGGCAAGAAGATCAACCCTGCCGCCGCCGCCAAGGTTGTTGTTTAAGGATGTTGTATAAAAAATTGCACTAAATGTATTGCCTAGAAACTGTAGCCAGCGCCCGAAGGGTGCTGCGTTTAGACTTGAAGCTGTGTACTGCTGTGTAGAGGTATCCATAAGCTTTGTTCATATCACTGTGAAGCTACGGAGGATCATTGATAAAGGGTGGACTTATGCCTTTCGTTATAGTGCTCTGCAAGTGTACTGTAGCTTAAGCTGTCTTTCCATGTGGTGCTGCGATTAGACATATGAAGTTGTGTATCTACTGCTGTGTAGAGTAGAGTCTTACTGTACCATCTTATCCAACTACCGGTACCATGTATGTACGATACAAGTGCAAGTAGAGGCTTCCGTAAGATACGTTCATATCAAAAAGTACAAGCTACTGAGCGTATTAACTGTGGAGCTACTTGGTACATGACCTTCGTTGGATAAGTTGTGCAAGTTATTTGTATATGTTAAGACTCTTTGTATGCACTGAGCATCATTAAAAAAAAGATAGATATTCAAGTGGATTTAGAGAGGCCTTATGTTATCAGTGCTCTACAGTATGTACAAGTACAGTGGCTATCTTACTGTAGCATAAGGGACTTCCATTTGGTGCTGCGTTTAGACTTATGAAACAGCGTGCTGCTGTGCTGTGTGGAGGCTTCTGTAGGATGCCTGTCTTTACTGTGAAGTCGTACATACAAGCTAATTCTGTACTGAACATCACTAAGAAGGGTGAATATTCAAGTCAATTTACAAGTAGAGAAGCCTGTCATTATAATCACAATCAGCAGTTACTTGTACAGCAGATCATGTCACACTCTCATACAGTACCATGACTTAGGCCCAGCATTATTGGGTGTTGGTGCTGGACCTACTGTAGCTAAGGGTGTACCGATACTTGTATGTATTTGGCTACGCTACAGAGAATTTCAGATGTTACTGGATGATGGTTCATGTGATTACATGTTTGTTGTATAGTTGGTCATACCCTGGTCTCCTTATAAGGCTTCCGTAGGATGCCTGTATTAAGAGCGAACCAGCATACTTGGTGAGCGTATTCTCTTTGTAGTACAAGCTGTCGTACTTGGACTGTTTACTGGCATCACTAATAAAGGGTGAACTTGTACAATTCGTTATAATCACAATCAGCAGTGAGATCAAGTGAAACTCTCGCCATGATTGCCTGTAGCTTAAGCTGTACTTGTATGCCATGTTGAAACAAACGATACAGCCACAAGTGCAATGTTTAGTATCATGAGCTTTTCTAGATTGACACGAGTTCTCTTTGAGATCTACTCGGTTTCTTACTTCGCTGTGTCAGTATCATAGCATAGGGTGTTGTGGCTACGGCTATTACTGGTATGGACTTCCATGTTATACGGTAATGCTTCTTTTGTACATCTTTGGCTATACTACAGATCATTTCAGATGTGATTACATTCTGTAGCAAGTTGGCCTGTACTAGCTGGTCGTACTGTCTCCCTCTATGTGCCTCAGCAGGTTCCCGACACCCAAATAAGCCATGTTAGCACCAGAAGATAGCTCTTGATCTGGCGAGGGTGCTGTGAAACGTGTTCACTTAGTACAAGCTGTAGTGTACTGCATTTAGAAAGACCTGATACAGCTCTCTATAGTGACGAGACAGCTTGGCTTCACCCTTTTTGTTCTCTAGTAGGAGGAGTTAAGACCATATTCTGTTTGTCAACCAACTACTTGAAAACTACTTACACTAACCTATCATATTTGTTAACACCTTGTTGTTATGATTTCGTACCGCAACACCACAAGGAGAGACCGTAACAAGATGAAACAAAGCGCATTGTACTTCTAGAGACATGCTACAACATGGGAAACTGAAATAACGACCAAAAAAAAATTGTTGTTTTTTCTCAAAAAAAGTCCGATTTTTGCCTCATGGGGGGGACCACCTGCGATTTTGTCAAAAAACAGCAAAAAATCGAAATTTCAGAAAACTTTACACGCATCAAAATGGGGTAAAAACGGGAGATTTTATATTTTAAAAAACGTCACGTGAATCAAACCGATCAATTTATTCTATATACATCTTCAGCTTTGCTAATATCTCTTCAGGATATGTTGTTTTGCGCGAATCCTTGTTTTTTGTGACCCTGAAAAAACCCGAAAAAAAAAATGTGAAAAAAAAATCAAAAGTTTTTCCAAATCGCAATTTTGATAGCTCAGGTTGTTCTTCGACATCTCATTATACTGTAGGTAAATTTCCACGCTCCTGTGGCATGTCTATGGCCTGTTTGGAGCTGTTTCGACACTGTTTTGTATTGCAGATATTATGCACTCGGTCGCATATTTCATGCACTCTTGCTTGATATGATCATACTCGAGTATCACCACGAGGAGAGACTGTAGCGAGGTGGGAGTAAGGGCATTGTACTTCCAGAGGCATACTACAATGTGGGAAGCTGAAATACATACAAAAAAGTATGTATTAGTGACACTCTCATACCATGACTTCCTGTACTGGTAGCTTAGGCTGTATGGGGTTTCCTCAAGATGAATGATTTTGCCTTACGGAGCTGTAATATGAAGATCTAACGTAAAGTCCTGTTGAGTCCTTCACAGGTCATTATTGAAAGATGTACTTTTTGCTGTTTTCAAGCTTGAATGAAGTCAGAGGTGTTGACAGTCTATAGAAGTCCACAGAGCTGATGTACTCAGATCTCTATAAGTTCATATAGACATATCTAGAGGTCTTAGAAACATAGAAGTACACAGGTCATAGATCATTCTACAGACATCTCTACAAGTACATCAAAATGCGTTACACAAAACCCCTCTTCAGCGGTGTTGAGAGCTTCTTCAGGATGTGGACTTCTTGGCTGATAGTGAACACTGTTTGACTGTATGAGTATGTAGTCGTAGAGTTAATGATAGCACTCTCGAGAGTTCGTTACTACATACCATAATATCACTCAGATGGCTATATAGACCATGTTACTGTCTATGTTCATCCTTGGGTGTTAATCTTGTGTCAAGAGCCTTATACAGTCTGTCATAGGGACATCATCAGACTTCATTAAGGTGGTATATTGACATCTTTGAAGCAGCTTAAAGCATACCCTTACTCCATTATACTGTCATCTATCCAAATTTAGACAACACAATAGTTGGTACTTGTGGCATTCTCAACACCTACATTCAGCCAAGTCAATATCAACATTGAAACACCCTCATACAGACAGCTCAATACTTATCACCCTCATCCAGTTGAGTCAATAAATCTGAAAATACACAAAAATGAATACAAAACCAATATAAATACAGGTCCTAATTCGTATTAATCCCATACCAACCAACTACTACACTCACTACAATGTCCGGATCCAAAGCTATTCCTCGAGACTACGGTAACCAGTCCTACCGAGTCAACTCCAACGTTACTATTGTTGGAGGCTACCGAACTTATCAGCCCAGTTCGTGTGTTATCGCGTGAACGTATTTTAATGAATTATTAATGAATTATTGAAAGAAAAAAAAACCAGCAACAACCGTAGCTTGTACAAGATGAAGAGTAGTATCTCATATCTATCTATACATACTAACAGTAGAGTGTATCTAATATTTACCATAGAAGAATGACTGTGGAGATATAACGTAGACTTCAATGGGCACATCCTTACACCATATAGAGATATGTCAATGTCATCTCAAGAAAGTAGGATACATCCTGTTCAAGTTGATACTTGTAGTATGAGGTATCTAGTATCTAGTATCCAGTGTGTAATACTCTCAACTTATACTAGACTGCTGTCTAATATCTCACTATAACAGCATCTAGCTAGTCCTCTACTGATACTCTGTACTACGGTGTGTGCATTATCATCTACCGTATTCAATACTGTACAGCCATACAATATGTAGTACCCACAGACATATCACCACTCTTGTATAACACTCAGAGTTACCTTCAAGCTTGTTATCTCATCCCTGCATCTCATCTCTTAGCCTTCAAAGTCACCTCTAAACATGACCTTAGAGGGATGAGTTGTAACCCTACTCTGCAGCACCCCATACGGGCTAATACAAATATATATTCAATGCTAATGCTCTCTACTTGTAACATGTACGAAATCATGAGTTGTGGTTCAACTGGACCACGCTAGTTGTTAGGACTACAACAACCGCTAGTCACTCGACCTTAGTCACTCGACGGCACCTTTGGAGCCTTCAGACTAATATACACATCAGTACCGAGTCCAAAGTAGCTCTGGAGCTTCAAGTTTCCGCCGAAAAACTCGGCGTACGCCCTGGACAACGGCAACCCATAACCCATTCCGGCAATACTGCTTCCTCCCTGGAAGTTGTTGAGGGTCGAAAAACCATCCCCCTGACCTTCATCCTGGAAGGTTGTGAACGAAAACTCGAAAATCTTGCCCTCGTTTTCGGGCTTGATTCCTCCTCCGATATCTCTGAGTCTGATCATGACGCCATCTTCCGTCTTGGAGATGGTGGCAATGATGGGATCGCCTCCGTTTGCTGACTCAGCATGAGCTCTGAACGAGTTCTTCAACAGCTCCTGGAAAATGTACTGCACGTGATCCGGCACAAACGGCAGCGTCACGTCTTCGCCCACGTCAATCTGCACCTCGGGACGCACTCCATAGTACAGATTGCAGATTTCGCCCGCAAATTGAGAACACTCTTGAAGCATTGCACCTGGCGAAAAGTCGAGCTGAACAGCACCAATGAAGTTGTCGGCGATTGGATTAGTCAGCGCAATGTGGTGTTCGGCCAGCAATCGGGTGCCCATTCTAGCATGTAAATGTGAGTTCAACAGGGTGTTGATCTGAGACATGGGCATGAGGTTCTGACACTCTGAAAAGCCACGTGACAACACAGGAATGGTGTTGGAGTGTGTCTGTACCAGATCCTTGAGTCGTTCCACAAAGTGCAGGTTCTCTTCGACAGTTTGAGGCGGTTTGAACGAAGAAATGATCAGAAACGAGCAGTAGTAAAGCTGGTAGATTTGTGCAATGTGCGGATTCAGCACTACCAGGTACTGCAGGTTGCGCAGCGCGTTGAGTCTGTGTGCCAGTCCGATTTTGATCTGTTCGAGAGTATCTTGGGCGTTTGAAATGAGCAATTCGTTGCGTTTTGACGAATCCAAGTCACGTGGGAACTTGACCAGATCGTCCAGACAGATGGTCTTTTGAGGAAGAGACGCTAGACGAGCAATAGCCGCATCAGTTTCGTTCTGAAGACGTTTGTTTCGCTCAAAGTGGTTTGGAGTGGACGTAGTTTGTGAGAGAGTTGAGTAGGCACTAAAAGAGACACGTAGTGTGTTCGTGCGGGTGGTGCGAGTCAAATGGTGCAAACCACGTGATCGTGCGAGCATTTTCGGTCGAGTTGAGGTGTGCTGTGTTGTGGTGTTGTAAAGATGATGTCGTGATGACAGACATGATGCATACTTGTGGGGAAGTTTAAGTTGCGCCGGAAAATAATTGTTGGGGGGGAGCCTACAAGTAGCTATATATATAGTCATATCGAGTTACACAGACACTGTCGTGGCTACGTTGTTCTTCTGTGTTACTTCTCGTTCTGTGTTCCATCTCGAATATGACTCATGAGTCATGCATGGGCAGCTGACTGGCTGAGAGGTCTTTAAAAGGAAAGTATAGTAGTTGGACGGTGGAGGCAGGTGAGGATGTTTTAACGCAATAGGGGGATATATTGAGTCTGCTTAAACAGGTTTACAAAAAAAATGAACCGATTTGGACCGTTTTTGAGCGACTTTTGGACGATATCAGAACGCTATGTAACTTAGTTCGTGATTTTAACCGTGAATGCTGGATAAAAGGGCTATATCACGCACGTGCGTAATGATCATGGTGTCAAAAGACTCGTCTTGATCTCCTTATTCTAATGGTACTACTCTCAAGTCTCTCCGATATGTACTGATCGAGTTCTTGCATTTCCCCCTGAAAATAGCTCCTACAACCCCACAACCTGTTCAACTCACTTAAATCACTCTTCTACCATCCCAGTAACACCACCCTATCTTCCCAATCACGTGACTCGTTTTCCCAACCCCCACATATGTCACTCCAATTTAGCACACTCTAATGTCGTATTGGGGAGCCTAGACTGGTGTCTCTGTAGGCCGTGTTTTTTGCTCAAACCGGATTTTGAAAAGTGGACGCTGATCACGTGACCATCTTCACCACGTGACCCACTCCCCTAACCCACTACACCTCCCTAACCCTCTCCACCAACTCGACCCCCACACACCCTTCTATGTGGTTCGATAATAAGCTTCCGTCTCGGGATGCATGCATATCGGAACAATAGTCTTTCATTTGCGCGGAACTGGTTGACTGGTCAGATGGAGTCATGTGACTGAAATATATCACGTGACATGAATTCCTAACAGTTCACGTGACTTACAGCTCACTTTCAAATTTCACCACGTCGATAACCGGCCCATAACCGATATGCTAGTCGAGCGATTTAAGGTGCAAGGGTATAAGGTTTAGGCTCTGTGTCGTGTGGAATATCGGAGGAAATATATTGCACTTGGTCAGATGGGTATTGGTCGTAGCGGAATTCTGACACTACCATCGTGATCGGGCTGTCAGTCCGGTTCCAATGGTACTATTCGCTTACATATAGACTCAATATTCGCTCCTCAAAAACAGATCTACTTCGCATATGGTACTACATATATATCGGATCCACTCCACCCAACTCTTTCTCCTACATACACCATGGCTAAACCGACAATTGCGCTAGCTGGGGGCTCTTCGCGGTTCCCCGAGGTCCTGAAGCGGCTTGAAAACGACTTCAACACGATTTTCTACACCGTTCCAGCCTCCAAAGACGAGTTTTTCAAGGACTGCCAACCTGGTGGAAAACTGTTCGATATTGAGGGTCTGTTCTGCTCGTGGCCTGCTTTTTACGCCATGGGAGGGTTGAAGACGGACGAGGAAGTCGCTCAGTTGCCTCCAAAGTTGAAAGCCGTGTCTCTGGCTGCTACTGGATACGATCAGTTCAATGTGCCTGCCTTCACCAAAAGAGGCATTGTGGTGACCAACACTCCTTCCATGGAGCCTTCTCATACTGGCGAACAGGTGGCCGATATCGCCTTGTACCTGTCCATTGGCTGCATGCGAAAAATCCCGCTGTTTGAGGCGTCTTTTCAGAAGGAAAAGAACTCCATTGATGCTCGACGAGTGGTTGCTCAGGGCGATTTCAACGGCTCTACAGGCCAGATGGAAGGTGGTCCTCCTCAGGGATTTGCCTTTGGAGACCTGACAGCCAAGGGATCCACTCGAATGTGCCGAAACCGGTCTGTTGGAGTCGCTGGACTGGGCAACATTGGAAAAGCCATTGTTCGACGTCTGGCTCCTCTTGGAGTCGAGCTTCATTACTATAAGCGGTCTGAGCTGACTGAGGAGGAGAAGAAGACGCTTCCTGAAATCACTTACCACTCTTCCTTTGAGTCTCTCTGTGAAGTGTCTGATCAGCTCATTTTGGCTCTTCCTGGAGGAGCTGAGACGGTCAATATTGTCAACAAGAAGACCCTGGCTCTGCTTCCTCAGGGAGCTTCAGTCGTCAACATTGGACGAGGTACTCTCATCAATGAAGACGATCTTCTTGAAGCCCTAGCATCCAAACAGATTTCCATGGCTGGTCTGGATGTTCAGGTTGGAGAACCTTTCGTTAATCCTAAGCTGTTTGGACGATGGGATATCCAGCTGCTGCCTCATCTTGGTAGTGGAACTGAAGAGACGGCTCTGGTTGCAGAGATGAACGTTCTTGATAACATTGAAGATGTGCTCAAGGGCGGTAAGGGTCTGCATCCTGTTAAGTGATAAGGGGGAGAGGTATTTATAGAGGAGGTATGTAGTGAACACAGAAGATATGTGAACATGTAGGAGGTCTTACTGTATGACGTAATGATATCATGATCAGTATAATCTTTCCACGGACTGTGTTACTGAGACAAGCTATTGCAGTATATGATATTCAGCTTGTGCCTGGAAGTTCCACGGAGAGTATAAGTGTAAGATGAGGTCATACACACTTGAACGAACAGTTGTCAGTAAGGTATTATAAAGCACAGCAGTTGAAGCAGTGATGATAGAAGCACATTCAACATGACTGTAGTTAACAATCGCCCATATATCTTATTGGGCTTTAAATGGGCTTTAAATGAACGTCTAAGAGGTGGTTTAACAGTGCAGAAGAGTATAGAGGAGTTGGAGGATGTTTTGTGCTGGTTTCTGAGAGTTGACGAATTGGAAATCAACGAAACTTGATGGGACTTCATGGATACAATAGGTATATACGTAAATATGCCTTCATATGTGTATTAGACCTGTCTAAACTTGTGAAATTATCTACAACTTTGTAGGATAACGTAGAAGCTAGTTATAATTTATTTTAATTATTTTGTATTTATTTTGAATTTTTCAGAAAAATCAGAAAAATCAAATTAAATAAAAATAATTCGGAGCGACAAAAACGAAAAAGATTTGAAATTTATGGACAGGCTAGACTCTCCCACAACAGTTTTTCTGTTGATTCAGTTCATATCTGATGAGTAGGACTACTTTCCATACCAGTTTTCTCCGTTACTAAACCTCCAATATCTTACTCTACAGGAATCCTATAAGTAAGAAACTTATACAGTTCTGTTCCCCTCGACACCATCCACAATATCATGCGTTTTATTTTGTTGAGAATATCTCCCTCGGTTCGCTAATCCCCAATAAAGAATTAAGTGATCGCATGTCTTGGAGTTGGGGGTATTTTGTCATTGAGCCTCTGTATCAATTGGAAGAGTCTTCTAGAATCAATAGTCAACATAGACTTAGCTACCTTCCAACTGCCCATGCTGTTTAAATGGATTTCTGAAGTCCACTTGTTTCTAAATAAATCATAATAGGAGTAGCTCATAGCTACAAATCAAAGTGAATGATTCAACAATGCCCGAGTCATCATTTAAAAGACTACTGAGTGAAGTCAGATCACAGTCTTATTGTTGTTCACCTGGATACAAGTAGGCACCTCCTTCAAAGTATCATAATTGAGATAGTACTCCAGATGCGTATCTAAACTTGTTCATTCTCGGGATTTTGATCGCTGAACATGCATTGGATCATCATGAACATGTCTAGATCTAGATCTGTATCTTCAATCTCCTTTCTGACACTCTGAGTATGTAGTAAGGTGCTGTAAGAACAGTCAAAAACAGCACTGAGTTCACAACCATCTTGCTCAATACCTGTTTACCCATTATAACATGTCCTTCTCTGTTTCCTTTCAGTCTTCCTAGCCATAGTTATACCGGTAGAAAGTGAGTGTTACCAGACTGTACATACAGTCACACTCATGAGTACAAGTCGCATCACTTAGCTCATGCTTGACTTCACTCCAGTTGTAGACAGAGTGTTATACTGTATAGACAGTTACACTCAGGAGTATTGTATGTACTGGTAGAATGTGAGTGTTACCATACTGTACTGTATGAACTGCTTGTATCGTACGCTCATGAGCACAAGTCGCATCGCTTCGCTCATGCTTGACTTGTACTCACGCGCTATATATCGTAACACTCATGAGCACAAGTCGCGTCGCTTCGCTCCTGCTCGACTTGTACTCACGCGCTATCATTACTCATTTATCTATTATGCATACAACTCCCCCCCTAATAAACGCCATCTCTTTCCTTCTTCTGTCCACTGATAAAGTCAAACGACTTGAGTGCAAACGATCTCCACAGTGAGTCCAGGTAATACGGCACCGACCGGTCCGCCGAGTACGGTCCAAAGTCCGTTCCTTGCACTGGATCCTCCGAATTGGGCTCCATGATGCCTCCTCCTCCAATAGAAGGACGTCCCTGAGCCCAAGGACGCAGGGGATTTGCCTCCGGGACGGCCAGGCGGTTGTTGCCGTGGGTCTGCAGCTGTGTCTGGTTGGTTTTGAGCTGTTTGAGCAGAGCTCGCAGCTTGATGCCGTAGGAGAGTAGTAATAGGGCGAAATAAACACGAACCAGCAGCAGAAACAGGGCAATGATGATCGTGGCGGCTGTTTCCTGGCCTCGAGACGCTGAATCGAGAGAAAGGTCTCTGTCTGATTCTCGTCGGAGGAGGGTGTCGGCTTCTGAAATGACTGTAGCCGATGCAGCAGAAGCCGCCGAAGTGAGTGTGGAAACAGCAGCAGAGGTAACAGATGATGCAGCAGATGTGATTGACGCGACTGATGATGCCGCGGATGACGCAGCAGAGACCACAACCTCTGTAGCTGAAACCACAGCACTCTCCAATGACGTGGCTGCATCACCTCCATCAAGTCCACCCTCTCCATCTTCAGCCCAGTCGTGCGCAAACACAACGCCGCTAAACACCGTCAGCACCAGATCAAACGTGTACAAAACACACGCCAGCAGCACGATGGGAATCTTGTTGATGATATCTTTGGGCGACATGGTGGACGGCGAAATAGAAGCCATAGTGGTAGCTAAGGCTCCAGGACCAGACCCAGTGACTGGAAGCGCACGAATCACGGGAATGGATAGCGCATATGGGAACACAAGAGCCAAACTCACAAGAGCCATGAATACTTGAGTGAAAGAAAGAGGTGTGATGAAAGCACATAGCAGGGCGTAAAGTCCGTAGGCCTTGTTGAAAAGAGCTAGAGCTATGATGAGCTCAGCGGCCTGCTGCAGCGGGAAGATCCACAGAAACGACTCGGGAAGAAAGCTTCTGCGGGCCATTTTGTACTGTGTTGTGGTGTGGTGATGATTTTTGATTTTTGGAAAGGAGCGCGTTTTACCTTCATGCAGATACTTTTTAGGGTTAGGGGTGGATATAAACGTGGTGACAACTGTGGGAGTCTGAAGTGCAGTGCCAAGATGTGATGATGGACACGAGAAATTAAAAGGGGGGGTGTTGGTAATGATTAGTAAGAGGGATTAGTAAGGGCTTAGTAAGAGGGGTGCTGACTGTCGAATGTAAGAGTTGGGTGACAACCTTTTTGCTGCTTACTAACGATTGAAATTAGTAGAGAATGTGGGTCAAAACAAGGGCACGTGACTCAGTATTTTGGCAAATGAGAATTGAGGGGGGTTGAGTTTGCTGGATGTTGTTTATTGGGGGGTAGATGGGTCTTACCGAGGTACAGCTTGTACTTCATATTGTAGTCATTACTTGAGTTGTTCAAGTAAGATGATACATCCCAACAAAATGTAACTAAATGAAGTGACCAGAGTATTCGTCGAAATAAAAATGATATTGGAAGACTAGAGAGCATCGAAGAGGAGCTAATGTGTGTTTAACAACACTGTAGCAACCGGTGTATCACTATTTGAACTTGTAGGATATACCAATGTCTCTAGAGATGCTGATGGGTGAGTATGAGAAGATGCAAGAGAAGTACCAGGTAATGATTAAGTAAGTGAACAACTAAGCTGCCATATGAATATATGAGTATACAAAACACACTCCAATCGTTCTAGTGTCTTTGTTTCTATCCGAGTTTTAATTTTTTTCGATTTTATACAATTCTTCGAGCTCTGCAGCTTCATGTAAAGTGTTCACTTATACTGCCATATAAAACTGGACTTAACAACGATCTAATTAAATCGATAGGTCACTTTCATATCAACTTTTCCACTTGATATAACATGTACCCCCCCTCATGTTTTCAACTTTTCGACCGTCTTTTTTTCATTTTTTTCTTCAAAATTTCAAAATTACATAATCAGGCAGTGCTACTCGTGACAAATGCACAGCCCCGGATCGTCTCTTTAATTTTCATTTTTCAAATCCAATCACTCGCACCCCCCTCAAGTTTTCACTTGACCGGTTGCGCCACAACGTCTGTCTCAAGCTCTGCTATTTTAAGAAGCACTTTGGATTTGCCACCGATGAGCCTTGTCAGTTGACGTTTAATAAAGACAGTTATTTATAGCCAAGAGAAAGTGACATGACAGACGTGTAGATACGACACAAGATACGATCCACTTGGCTATACAACATATCCATTTACAAGCATTCAATATCTACACTAATTCTGACAGAAAGACAACATAATCCAGTATAACTCAACCCTCAGTAAACAAGATATAAGCATAGCCAAATCCGCACTCTCTTTTTCTGAAATTTCACTCATTTCCCGCTTATTTTTCACTAATTTTCCGCCGTTTCTTATTCATTTATTCACACACTTTTCTTGCTGCCCTCCACCTGCCCTGCGCAATCAATGCAGTGCACGGACCCGTCAAAAAGTGAAAAGCGGAAAAAAGCAAAATCAACGAACAATGAGATAATTAATAACAAAAGCGTCCGAATAAAGAGATTTTAGCAGCTATTATTTTTAGACCCAGATCATGGGGCCTACAATCGGAATATCAAGGGGTAGAGATGCGACATTAGATAGACGAAATATGTTACAATAAAAAAAATACAAACATTGCCACCGTATAGAATCGGAAGCTGTGAACACCGTCAGTTTACCAGGGTTATTTTTGAAAATATATTACAAGGTCAAGACCAATTAAATGCGTAAAGAATGCGAAGAACCTATAGTTGGCGGGGTATCTGACTTAAACCCGCTTTCGACGAGAAGCCCAGCCCTTGATGGCGAGCACGACCAGCTCCCAGGCCATGATGAACGAAGTAACTCCAACAGTCACGTTCAACGTGAACATGGAATCAATGCCCCGGTAGACAAACGCCTCCACGGTCTCTCGGTTGCTCTGCATGAACACGAGACCGCCGGAAACCAGGCAGAAAGAAGCCACAATCTCGGTGAAGGGCCGGCTGGGCAGAGTAAGCTGCTCCACGTTCATCTCAGAGCCTCCATCGAGTCGAGCCAGCGTCTGCGAGTACACAACAAAGTACTGCAGGTAGGTGAGGCCTCGGAAAACAGCTCCAATGGCAAGCAGGTAGCCCCACTGGGTGTGAATAGCCGTAGACAGAGGAAGGGCCTGGGCATGCTGAGACATGAGAATTCCGGTCCAGAAAATAGTCAACGCAGGGAAGGGGTTGAAGGACATGGGGTAAGTTTTGGAGGCGAGCAGCTTTCGAACAAGAGCAGACTCGAGAAGCACACCAGACAGACCACCTCCAATGAACATGAAGGCAATTGAGGCGTGCTGCAGATCAGCAGGAGTCCAGTGGCCGTCCTTGGAGGCAAGGTGCTCCATGAAGATGTTGGGCACTCCGTAGATGAGAATGAGAGCAGACTCGACAAACTCAAAGGTGAAGGACTGGGGCTTGAGGAAAGCAAAAGCGCCGAGAGCCTTGCAAACCACAGACTTGGCCACAGACAGAGGAGTCATCTTGGAAGGAGCAGGAGGAGAAGATCGGGCTCGTCGTCGAGATCCTCGAGAGTTGGCTCGAGATCGGGAATGGAGCATCTTCACAGAGTTGACCTGCTCCTGGTTGAGGTTCCAGGCCCAGCCCTTCTCGACAAACACTCCAACGTATCGAGCAAAGGTGAACAGACCAAGCACGGTGAAAACACCGCCCTTGATGAAATGAGCGAGAATGTTGAACACGTTGTGGCCCATTCCCAGTCTGCAGCCAGTAACAACACCGCAAGTAACGTAAGCGAAGGAAACCAGGAACATGATTCCCTGCAGGTAAGTATGGACAAAGTTGGCCAGAGCGCCGAATCGATCAACCGTGCCGCTAACATGCGAGTTGGCCATCAGCCGTGCGACCCACTTGTCCTCCATCTTGGCCTCAAAGGGCTGGGAAGAAGACGAAGGCTCGGCACACTCGTCATCACCGTAGTACTGGCAGGGAGACATGGGAGTGTCATCCTCGGAGATTCGGAACTTTGAGGGCTGGGGAACAGAGGGAGTGGCGGAGGGGGTACCGTTGAGGGTATGATCCGAGTCCGAATCACTGACTCGGTGGTAGGGCTGCAGCTGGAAAGCCTCAGCAAGCTGTCTGGGGTCGTTCTCGTTAGGGGTGGTATCTCTGTAGGCAAGGGAGGTGAGAAGAGCAGACAGGTAGTGGACGACAGACAGGACGAGGACCAGCACGGTGAACTTTCCGTAGATGGCTCCGGGGTACATCTTCTCGACTTCAGGAGAGGATCCATACAGGCCCAGGAAGAATGCACTCAAGGCGACCATGATGACCTGAGCGGTTTGCACAGGGAGGTACAGGCCGGACTTTGCGGACGAGAGCATGACGGAAATGGGGTAGACGGCCATCCATGCTGCCGAGACCAGCGTGATATGCCACGTCAGAAGCCACTGACCGGGGGTTTCTGTGTTGAAAAAGTTGGTGGGGTCGTAAGCGGTCCAGTAAGCCAGTTGCTGGGGTTCCAGTTTCTCCGGGTGAGCAAGGATGGGCGAGCCATGGTCGTGGTGTCCTCCGTTCATGGGTGCCGGGTTTGGTTCCATACCGTGGGGCAGGTTTTGTGTCTCATTACTTGGGGCGTGTGGTGGGGTGGTGGCGGCATCATCATCATGATGGCCTTCATGTGGTAAGGCAATAGCCAGGGCGGCTAGGAGGATGAGGGGGAGCTTCATTGTGTGTGTGAGATCCTGATTAGTGGTGTTTTTGGCCTGGTTGTGGTTTTGTGTCCGGTGCCAAAATGTGGTGATGAAGATGTGTGGTTTCTCTTAGGATGAGCAATAATGAGGGATGACTTCGGCAATGACATAATACTTTTTAAGGTTCTCCGTGCATGTCTTTATCTGGGCAGCGGATGCAGCAGGGACGCACCCTTAAGTTGGAAGTTAAAAACTAGACCATTTGGGGAGACAATAAGCTCTGAGTAATTAAGGAGTCAATGAGCAGCGTCTCGATGAGCGGACCATGTGTGTAGCGGCTTGACGAGTGCATGGATTGGAGTGGAGAGTGCACAGGTTGATTGGGCTTTATAGAAAGAGTAATATCCGGCAACATTGCCTCCATATCGCAACAGCTCTTTTGCCACTCATGCCCTCGGATATTGCTCGGAGTTAAGACCCTTTTAATAATCAGGTGCTCGCTCAGCCACAAAGACTGCTTTTGAGACGTACGTTTTCATCTCGTTCGCTTGCTCAGTACAGGTCGAGCTTGGCGGAGCCCGACAAAATTGGTTTTTATTTGAGTGAGGCAGTGCACAACGGCGTAAGAGTGAATTTTAAGGGTTGCTGGTGGTGGGGTGGTGCTAGTTGGAGTAGTAGGTGGAGATAGTATATGGAGTAGAGCTCTTTTGGCTGCAACAGCAGAGGCATCAGAGGCAGCAGAAACACAAGCGGCATTATATTAAAGCCCGGATCGGATCAAACAGGGCTACCGCTTCCACACACCTCTCATCCACTGACCTCTCGCCGTATGACTGAAAGTTTAGACCCGGCGTTAATCGACTCTCGATAATACCAAAATGCCGCAAACAGCTGAGTGGGCACATGACGCCGCAGACCCACCGGCTCCAAAATGGTGGCATGGGGACATTGTGTGGCGACTTTGGCGGCAACGTGAAAAAAAAAAACGTCCCCATCCTACCTCATACGCCCCAATATCACCCCACAAGTAAGTCCACAAAGCAATGTACCGGTGCAAAAGGCTGAGCCAATTTCCCGCAAAGAAAAAAAAAAAAAAGGTCACATGACGCTTCACACGACGAAGCTCTTGGTTTAGTTTGAACTGAATGCTTGTGTTGCCTCTGCTGTGGCGAGTACAAAGCCGCTGTCAAAAACACACAAAGCTCGATCGCCAAGGCTGACAGCTAAAAAGCCGCTACACTGTCACACCCTCGGGACTAACCCTATGACGCTCAAGCTGCACGCCCAAAGTGTATTGCAACCTTAGTCGCTACTGTATACTGGCCTGCGTATTCTGGCTGCCCTGGTTTCCTAATTAGCCAATGTACATGCGTGTGCGTGTGCATGACTGCACCTCTGCACTCTGCACCTCCGAACGGCCTAAACGGGTAAACGGGTAAAGTGGCAACCGGGCTCTTGCTATTTGTCAGAAAGAGACAAGAGCAGTTATCATAAAAGTGACGGAAGGTGCTAGTGATTAGAGTAGGTACAGAGAGGGGGGAGCTCATTATATACCCCGGCTGCCTGTCAGACGGAAATTACTAGATTATCGGGGTAATTTCTTTATTACCAAAAATCACGCAAATAACGCACGCATACGCAGGATTATTGAATATTTTTTATTTTCCCAGATCTCTCTCATTATCCAGATTTCACTTGTACCTCCTCCATCGAGCTTAACGGGGGTTAATTTTCCACTAGACCCCCGGACCAGCGGTACAACTTAACACTCGGGGCTGCTTTTCATAATTATCCTAACTTTATTTTTTTGCGAAAATCCAGGAGGCGCCTATGGGCAAAAATTTTTTTTGCGAAAATCCACGAAGCGCCTATCGAACAAAAAAAAAATTGCGCAAATCCAGAAAGCGCCTACCACCCAACGAAAACGCTTTGCGAAAATCCACGACGCGCCTATCAGCTAATACACTCTTGTCACAACGAACCAAGAAAACACCATGGAAACAATTGATTTCGACAAATACCGGACGGAATTAAATTCTGCAGCGCCCCACCCACCATATATCGAAGGAGTTACCACTAATGCAAGAGTGGAAGACATCTGGAAGGCCCTCAACCAATTTGCTAAGCGTCAACATTTCGGGTTTTTGCTGAAGGAGCGGAGAACCCGACCAACGGACACGGGATCGAAATCTATATCGATGAGTATGAGATGCAGCCATGCTGGCTGCAAATATCAGGTACGCATCAATGTCCCTGGCAAATATGACGACGAAGGTGACGAAGAAGGGGTGCTATACTATAAAAGAACTGCCATGGTAAGGCACAACCACGCGACAGATGGCTCAGAAGACATGTCCAGCTCGATTGATCGAGCTGAAAAAGATCGACTCTCTAAGCGCAGCGAATCCCTTCCCCCCAGAACCCCCCAGCCCTCTCAAGCAGCGCTCTGGAAGATGATAAATGAATGGGCGGACAAATTTGCATTCGCATTCAAGGCTCCAAATTGCTACACGAAGAAGAACAAGAGTACGTTTACTGCCAGGTTCAAGTGCTGCCGCACTAATGATGAACAGGAGGCTTGTCCATTTTATATAAACGCATTGGTGGACGACAGTGTTTGGCGTGTTAGCAATAACCGAAGGAAGTCTGAAGCTCACAATCACAACCATTCCACAGAAGGTCCAGTGACAAATGAGGAGCAGTTGAACAGAATCACTGATATCGAGATACAACTATCACGGATTCTGGAACCTCCACTGTGTCCAGAGTTTTTGCCTCCGATGAAAAGCTTTTTAACCCTCATCGACTTGGAAAGATACTTGTCTGAATTCAGCTTAAATTACATACCTGAAGGCAGCGATGAAATTTTCTATTTTGGCTGGATCAGGACTTCAAACCATTGGCGCCAGTCGAAAACGAAAATTTTAACGGACACCAAACGTGTCTATTATGCTTGTTACTGCTGCAAGTCTAAAGTACAGGGGGTACCCGATTGTCCTATCAGCGTCTATGCCTACAAGGATAATGCAGGTACTTGGTACCTGCGGCACCCACACGAAGCGACTACTTGGAAGGGCCACACCCACCCTTCTGCTGCCAGTAAATGGGACGTTTGGGCGCATCGCCATCTGACAATCTGGGATGCTTCGGGGATAAGGTATTTGAATGCTCAAAATCGCACACCAGAGTATATTGCTAGGGAAATGAGAAGAGCAGGGTTCGAAGGATACACAGATTCACAATTGCTCAATGTGATCAACATCGAAATTGGAGATGATATTAGAAAAGAAACCTCAATTATTGATATGGTCAAATCTTTCCGGAAGCAAAAAGTTTGGGAGATCAAGCTAATGGACTACATTGACGAGTCCGACCATGATAAACACTGCATGTTGCTCCTTGGGTTTTCCCATTTGAGGAGTCTACAGTACGCAAAGAAGTACCCGCATACACTTATTCTTGACTGCACTTACAAAGATGATGAAACTGATATAGTTTTGATGGAAGCAGTGGGAATAGACGGCGACGGTAGGCCGTTTAGCATCGCTTTCATGTTCATGCATACAGATGGATCCATGCATGTTGCACTCCAGTGGCTGTGGGATCTTTATGACAAACACGGCATTGAGAGGCCAACTGTTATTGTCAGCGACATTTTCACGTCTTCAGCACTTGACACTACTTTGGAAGATACTCCCCGAAGACCAGTTCAGATTGTTTGTTCACACCATTTGGACCAAGCTCTGGACAGGTGTGCCAGTTTGGATCTTACACCGGAAGAACATCGAACATTTATGAGTGAGTTCAGAGGGCTTATGGCTTCCCCAACTTGTGAACAATTTGAACTGGATATTCAAAATTTCAAACATAAATACGAACATTTTGATTTTTTCAAAAAGGTTTGGACGAACTTGATAGATCCTTCATCTTCAAGTTTATGCGATCGTATTTTCCCCGTTTTGTATGAACAGACCATGATCCCACACTTCACAAGCACGACTTCAACGGGTGAAGGACTGTACTACTTTTTGAAGTCATACATTAAGCCAGACACCGAAACTATACCCGAGGCCATGCTCATGATTGAGAGAGCTCTTGAACAGCAATTTCAACTTTTGGAACGTGCACACCGAGAGATGATGAGTCTTGATTTTTCGAGTATTTTTAATCACTATCCGGTCCTGGAAAAGGTGTACAAGCGCCTTACTCTTGCGGCACTAACATATCTTGCACAACAAGCAGAGCACGGGGAATGCGAGCATTTGGATACTGTCCCCAGGTGGAAAAGGCAAGAAGCGCAACATAATAGTTCCGCACCTGATGTGTCGACCCTAAATCCTAGTGACTCAGAAGAATTTGTGGTCCGTGACACTGGTGGGATTCTCAACTCGTTAGGTCTCTCACCAATTGACCAAACTAACGAGGTTGTTGTCAGTGATCACAGTAGCAATGCAATGTTGCCCATGGTGCATAAAATGAGGTGTCCTAGCTTTCACCGGCTGGGGCTTCCATGTGGACACTATCTAAGAATATTGTTAAAGCGGCGCGCTCAGCTCGAGCTTCAAGATGTTAACAAACACTGGATGCGTCTCGAAGACGATGATGGAGTATTTGAACCACTTCCGTTGGATGAGGCAGAATTTCTTGCTTTTCAATGTGAAGACGATGGTACACTTCTCACTGAGATTCCGGGAGAATCGTGGCGTACAATAACCTTCCCCAGGTACACCATCAAGTGTAAGAAGAACATTGACAACGACAAAAGCGGAATGGAATCCGACGATGACGTCAATGATTCATTGATGTCCCTATGAATATTAATATATTGTAGTGTCTAAGTGTATAAAACTGTAGCAAGTAAAATATCAATTACAGATGACACAACTGTTCGTTACAGTACATATCGTAATTAAAACTGTAGAGTGTAGTACTGTACCTTTAGATAGACTGCATGGAATATGTTTTGCTTTAAAAGCGATGTTACACATTCACGCCAGATAAAACAAAAAAAAAATCAGGTGTCTAGCTACGATTATATAAATGTCAGTTTCACTCAAGAGAAATTATTGCCTGTGTACAGGTTTTAAACAACCATAATGGATTTGAAATGACTATTGCACCACATAAATCCGTTTTAAAGGTTTCATATAGTTACCTTTGCTTTCACAGTATTTTAAAATAGAGTTCGCCCTATAAAGAGGTTTTTCACGACGATAATGCTCTGAAATGCATTTCTATCCAATCTGAAACCTAGAAATAGGCAACTCCGTAGTAAAGCATACAGAAATCGGCATTCTGAAGAAACTTTACCTTCTAATAAGTATAACACAATTAATTAATTAATCTGTTTCTTCTTAGGCCATCAAAATTGTCCCTTTTAGAACCAACAAAGATCATTACATTACACCACTCCCTAAACTCATCTCTACAGAATTCCATACAAACAATCACATGATTAGCTGTGTTTGCATAGTGTTACTATGTGTGATCAAGATAGAGGTAATTACAAGTCTATGAGGTGCAGTAAATACAAGTACAATTGGCATTTATATAACAGACGGACTGCATGTTTCTCATCTGTGGTTGTGGTCTCTGTAGTGACGAGGGTGCCGAACTTGCCACGACCCCGAAGCGGTCTCCCGACCAATAATCCACACCGGACATCGCTTCCCGCCCGGTGCCTTCTCCTCGCAACCATATACAGTACTAGCTAAATGCCGTTTTGGCAATGCAAGCGTTTTTGTAGGCTCTGTCCTTTTCCCGTCTTTATCTCGATTTGACCTTTGTTTTTTGATTATCTTTTTCCCCTTGGCTTTTTTCGCTTTTATGGGGTTCGGAGGATTACAATGGTTCGAGCGGATTCTCCAAGAAAATGTAGCATTGCTGCCATCCGGGTTGTTGTAGGCTGCACTGAAAATGTTGATGTATCTCAAAAAGTCTCGCCTATTCGGGAATGTTTTTTCTTCGGGCAAGAAATGTGGACACTGTCGGATGCGTAGGTGTTTCGCCACTGCATCCTCTGCAGTGTCGATAATCTCCATGTGCTTGATATAGAGCTCTGAATACTCGCTTTCAGGGACTCCCTCAAACATCACCTTAAAGTCATCTTCATCTCTGAGCGGCTTGATGACAAATCGCTTGTGGTTGTGGTCGCGAATATCTTCAGGTCTTTTGACGTACCATCTGTCGTGTTTTGCAGCATGGCAAACATTGATGTGATGCTCGCAGTTATCGAAACAGCATTCAAACCTCAACATTCGTTTGCCATTTTTTCTCTGACCTGAAACATGCCCTTTGACATAAACAAACCCTTGATCCCGAGCCCATTTGTTCATGCGGAGCCAAACCTCCTTTTTCGACGAACAGACTCTTGAAGATGGCACGTCGTCATAGTCATGGAATTCTAGAAGCGACCGACGCTTGTCCTCTGCATTACGAATCAAGAGTTTGGTGCTTTCCCTTTCCTCATCGGTACCTGGAAGGTGATAATGAGCATTCGACAACAGCTTCTTCCGGTCGTAACAAACTTCGCTATCGTTATCATCAAAAGTATCAATTTGTACTCCGTGATTGCACGATGGGTGACAGCACTTTAGTTTGGTCACGCGAACCCCTCTCTGCTTTTTGGTAGAGATTTTTTCGTAAGCAAAAAAAAACGGCTTGGCTGCTGCATTGAGATGCTTCCAAACATTGTCTGCTGATGTACCGACTGTGTAGCCTTTAATACGTGGTGGGAAAAGGCCCGACGCCTCATACTCAGGATGGTCTCTTATACGAGCCTGAGGTTCGTTAGAGTCATCGTCGTCGGAGGAAAACTCGCCATAATAGTAGGAATCGCTGGACGGACTTGATTCCGCTTCTGAGTCACTTGATACCCCATCCTCGTCAGTAAGTTCCAATTCCAAGTCTGTATCGTCGTTTATGGGCTCAAGCATGTTGCTGTAGGCTGAGTGTGGAAAGTGTGGAAGAGGAAAGATGCGGCTATCTGTACCTATATGTACGTGTGCTTTTCTCAATGTAATGTTTGTTTACATATATAAGCTTTCTTGTACCTTTTGGGAGGAATGTACACTGCTATTACATGCATATTGAAAGATAATGATTGGTGCGGCCTGTTGGGAGGATGAAGGAGGCGTCGAACATAGTTTAAGTGGCACAAAAAGAAATCGAGCCTGGTCTCAGGTTTTCTGCGACGATTTCATCCTTTGTTGATACATGTATCGTATCGTACTCCTTTCCCAACGTGAATTGATGGTAATATAAAAAACATTGGAATCTGATATTTAGTCTAGTACTACTTGAATCACCCCTTGTGTAAGGGATAAACAGTTTTGTAACACTCTCACAACAATTGAACACTCTCAAGACCCATTCTTAGACTTCCGAAACGTGTTTATCCACCGTCATGAAAATGCCTCTTGGGCAGGTTTTTGTTGCACAAATAAACTTCTTGTTTGACGAAATCGTCGCAACTATCCTCCTGAGAGGTTTCGAAACTGCTCTGGGAGTGCAATCTGTGCAACTTTATAATAACCAACCTTTATTTAGGCTCAAGACGATGTTAACGGATACAGTACTTCCCATGCCGTCAAGTCAGTTACTGATTATATACTGTCGACACGTTATATATACTATAGCCTTTTATCCATTTCGGTCTGTCATTAAACAGTATTATAACAATATAGGGAACAAATACGTCACAGTTTCTTTGTAACGTTGAAAACTGAATGGCCGTAATTAATGACGAGGATGCATTACGAGAACTTGAACCTGTTCGTTAATACCGAGTAACCTAAAAGGCCTGTTAATGAATGAAAATCTTAGATATCATTCTTTTTTGCACACTCATTATTTACAGTAATTACTATTTTTTTCGTTTTTCTGTTTTTCTTAGTAGCATATGCCCAATGAATAGTAGATACCTACTAAACAAGTAAAATTGTTTAGAAAAAGTTACCAGATTTTTCCAAAAATTTGTAGCCATATACAAAGATGTCTTTTTAATATAATGTATTATTTAGATGTCTTTTCATCCCCTTCAATGGTGTGTTCTGATTACTGCGCCGCTGGCCACATCTTGGCACGATACTGCCTGTAGTAGCGACAGATTGCCAGTTATTACTAATATTGAGATCATATAATATTCACCGTGCTCTATACTATTGATTATTGTACTTGTTAATTGGAACTTGGGCTTTCTTTGACAGCCGAAGATGATTTTTATGTTTTTCTTGAAATTTAGAGTACTTTAAGATTCAATATCAGAATTTTCACTATAATCCCAATGCCACTGTTTGTGCATTATAAATAACAGTGCTATACAGAAAAAAAAAAAAAAAGTGGAATTGTACAAGTAGGGCGAAATATACGTATAAAAAAAAAGTACAAGTTCAGTACTTGAAACCCCACTTTTATTTGCAGTCAGATATTTTGATTACTGATATCCAGTACGCTCGAAGGAAGTAATTCATGGTATATAACGTTCCCCTCAAAATATTCCGTTCGTACAATGGTGAGTCTTATTTTGGTACTTGTTTTACTTACGTATTATTGCAATAGAATGAATTATTACAGCTACTCTTCAGTTACGGATTACCACGATGACATCACCCTTGCCAAGCCAATTCCGAAGCTCCTTATTAAACCTCCTTTCCTCTGTTGCAAGATATCTGTAGATGTAGAATCCTGTCTGGACTTCCGCGTTTTTTAAGCCAAGAGCCTTCCAAATGTTGATAAAAATCTGTCGTTCTTCCTCGGAACAAATGTTCATATCTCTCTCACCTACCGCCATATTCCTCAAGTCAGCCTCTGCGGTTCGTGCCACCTTCGCACACTCGTCATGCCTCCACATAGGACAGGCATGTTTTTCATGCCAGCTCAAGGTACAACCATTACACTTCCGTGTTCGTGACTCCCGGAAATCCAGGAACCTTTGTGCCGCGTTCTCCCAAATTTCGTGTTGGCCTGTTTGACGGCGTTTTCTGTTATTCGTCGTTTTCCTTGGGGGTAGACGCATACCGATCACACTACCCTCGCCTTCGAATACTTGTACTGCCCGACACTCTCCCATAGGTCGTAAAAGATCTTCCCGTTGCATTGTGCGGTGGTAGGGGTTGATGCTTTCAATGGGTGGACACAGTTTGGGCAGTGTACTGTTTCTCGAATGGTGCAAATGAGATGCACAATCCATACCGAGTACTTTTTTAACAGCACAATTTGCGTCACAATGATCAGGAGGGCCTGTGGGGTCAATTGCGACTGCCGGCCCAGCACTGAGCTCTTCGGCATATTTGGAAACAAAATAGGAACGTGCTTCTTCAGCATCGTCAAGTTCCAACCGCAGAGCTGCAGGCACTTCAATATCGTCAATAGGGTGATGAATCATTGATAATGTCGCCCCACATGTATCCTTTCTTGTCTGACGAACCAAAGTATCATGTGCCTCCCTAGAGACCCTACCATTTAGCTCTGCCAATGCACTAACGAGATAGTTCTTGTCTTTTGCCAAATCTCTATGTCTTGGGTGTAATCTCGAGTCAACGTCACCTTGGTGGAACAATATGTCACCCAGCTTTGATTCAAGCGCTCCTAGTAGTCGCCGAAATGAAGTGAGTACGTCTTGGCAAGAGTTATCAAGACGTGCTTTCATATAAGAATGCATTCCCTCACATGGCGATGTCGTCTTATGGCCAAATGTAGGTCTCCTCGCATCCTGTACCCAGAAATCAATCAGATATTGGTCGTATGGTCTCAACCAAGTTCTGTAGATATATGTCAATAGACTAGGATAATCAGACCACTTGTAAAACAACTTCCACCACCGGTCCCTTGCTGTCTCGAGAGTGGATGATGCCCACAGTGCATCCGTATCAGCAACAAATTCATCTACAATTTTTTGCTCTAGCAAGTCTTTCAGTGCTTGAGTTCTGATTGCCGTTTTGACGTGCCAACGACACAACACAAGGGCACACCACCCATCTGAGCCTTCCACAAATCTCGATTTGATCGCATTTATAGATGCCCTACAAGCATCTGAGATGACAATGTTTGGTTTGCGGATACCATGTTTACCGCATATTTCCAGGTACCAGTCGAAAAATTTTTCAAATGTTGGTATCTTTTCGTCTGACACAAACGCAAAAGCAATAGTGAATGATTTTCGATTCGAATCCATACCCACAAGCTGGATCAATGGCATACCTGATGAATTGGTACCGTATGTAGCATCTACCATTATGACCTGAGGATACTGTTTGGCCATACGCAGACTATCTTTCGTGGCAAAGAAAAGCATACCAAGTTCAGTAAAACACCCAACGCCACTCTCTGGCGCGTTGTCGTTGTTTTCAGCTTCATCACCATCGCCGTCATTGTCATGATCACCATCGACGCCATTGTCATCAACACCATAAGAATCCAATACTTCGTCATAGACCACTTCATCGTTTGTTGCCTCTGCGGAGTCGTCGATGAAGAAATTCTCTGGATTAGAGCGCATTTCCTCAGACATTTCACCAACAGTAATGTCCTCCCCGCCCAGTGCGTTAGAACGGTCATTCACGCCTATCAACATGAGCGAAGCTGCGGGGGCTCCGTCGGCTCCATCGGTTCCGTCGGCTCCATCGGCCCCGTCATCGCCCTCTTTTTCCTTCTTCAGTACGCCGAAAATAAGCGATTCATAATCAGGATTGTCCAAGAGTTGGGCTAGGAACTCCATTGGTGTCCTCTCACCTAATTCTGCGAGTCTCATTCTTTGGTAAGCGTTTGTGATATCTCTTGGTATAGCAATAGCACCGTACATAAGCTTCAGATATCCCACCACCTTATTTCTTTCAACTCCAACCATATACAGGAACTTCAAAGACAACAACTCCGCCTCGTTCAGTTTTCGCCTGGACAAACAATTCTGTGGAGTCAAGTAAGGCCTGTGATTGTGATTTGGCTGGTGGCCGGCCCTGTAGCGCATCTCCATAGAGCCATCCGGCTTAACATGCGCGTTGAATCCCACCTTGCATCCCGTTCCCCTAGATGCACGGCGCTTATCAACACTTTTGTCATCTCCCTGAATCTGGTAGTATCTGTCACATACATACTCAAGCAGATTGAAATCTCCCTTGGCTGTTCTGGTTTGAGGACCGTCTTCATCGCTTGATTCCCCCTCGGGCTGAATAATAGGTACCTCAATATTATCCGCATTCTTTCTTTTGAGAATAAAATTGTAACCATCAGGATGAGCAAAATTATCATTAACACCAGTTAGCAGGGCATTTTCGTTGCGATAGGTTCGCAGAGGAGGCACCCAAGGAAGGAAATAGTCTGGATCAAACTTACGTAACCTGTTACCTTCGCAGTCATCTAGCTTAGACTGCTCCGCATCTGTTAAGGCATCTCGGATAGAATGGGTGTGTTGCTCTCGCTTGAGAGGAACGACTCCTCCGCTAGAACCATGTTCTCTGGGCTCAAAGAAATACAACCCGTTCTGTTCTCTGACTTCGAGTTTGTAAGGACACCGCTTACCATCGTCTCCGTGTCTACAACAGACCAAGAACGTTTTACCATCTTTGTGAGTGTGACGGTGGAATGCAATTTTGCGATCCTTTCCCCACGCATTCAACTGGCCATGTAGTTGATTAATGGAGTCACAAGGGGGTATGTCGGGAATCTGGTTTGGCTCCTCAATATTGCAAATCTCTGTGATATCTGGGTAATTGTCAGTTTTCTCCCGCCACATGTCTAGCAAAACCATAGAATCCGGGGACTTCAGAGAAAGTGGATCTGTACCTTCCACCACGTCCTGCTCCTCCTCCTCCTCAGGGAGCCGTCCCGCCTCTTCTTCAGCCAGTCTCTCAGCAGAATCAGCAGCGTCTTTAGCCTTCATGTAAATATCTTGTAGAAGTAAACGTTTCTGATCATCCAAAACGGTGGAGTGGTCGTGTCGGGCGTTTTTTCTTCTAGTGGTAGTGACCTCCTTCTCCTTCCATAGTCTCTTTTCGTCGTGGATCGAAAACGAATCGTATTTATCCAGACTAGTCACAATCTGAATGCGATGTTTGCAACCACTCCACATACATGTGAGGATAGTTTGCCTTGTATATGTGTCACATTCCCTCCAATTTTTGCCATCCTTCCCATGGATACTGACTGGATTTTTAGGATTGAACTCGTAAGTAGCCATCAAGGATTCGTAATTAGCAATATTGATGGCATCAAGCAGGTTTTTCAGGGGTAGTAACTTCGCTGTGCCATCAACTCGATTTTCCTCTTGCGTCCGTGGCGGCGACAGAATTTCAGTAACAGCGCCTTCATCAACGTTTGGATCATCGTCGAGTCCATCACTGTCGTCGTCAGATATATGAACTGCACGCTCGAGCACATTGTCATCTAGAACTCGGCGCTTTACGCCTGGTCCCACATGCACATATCGTCGTGAGGGAGGCATATTGAAAAGGCTAGCTTGTTAGTATAATGCGGAAAGGATTTTGTAATGCAAATACACTTACCGGAAAATTCGTGTCACTTGTTGAGGCGCAGACTGAGAGTTGATATGAGATGTTGCAAAGTGGGTGTAGACGACAGTGGGCTTTGATTCTGCATGGTAATCATAAAGTTTTATTACTAATCACTTTGGGAAATTAGGCGGTAGGCGCCTTTTAAGATTTGCGCGAAAAAAATTGTGCGATAGGCGCCTTTTGGGATTTTCGCAGAAATTCAGATCATTGATAGGCGCCATTGGAGATTTGCGCAAACCGCGAATTACATGGTAATTCGCAATATGAAGTCATTTTATGATAAAAACAGCCGGTCTTTACATTTATTGACAATAAAATAATGAATTTTATTACTCTAATGACCTCTTTTCACCGTCCAAATATTCATTTAAGGTTAGGATCTGGAGGAAGAGCAGCCCCGAACTTTGAGGTGGACCGCCGGACCAGTAGTGTCTACTGTAATAAATGCTTGTCTGGCGCTACTACAGCTGAAATAAGTCTTGATTTGATTTATTCATTTTCTTGGTTGTGGGGAAATACGAGTTTAATAACGAAAAATGAAAATTAAATGGTGATAAATCCGGATCAAATCAATAAATCAAAATAATTCAAATTAATCCAAATAAATCAAAAAGAAAGAAAGACCAAAGAAGGAGTCGTGGAACTACACCAATCGGTCTAAACAATTAGTCCACACATATCTCCTAGCGTGGACTAAAAAACCTCCTTGAGCATGTGATACTGCGAATCGTACTAAAAACTTCATATAGAAAGAGACCAAGTCAATTTCTCGATTACTCTGCTATACAGTCTAGCCTGTTTCACCAGGCTGTATCAGAACATCAGTGATATACAGTATAACAGGGGTAATATAGCCTATAGCGTACAGGGCGTATTGTAGCCGAGGTTGGTTGATGAGTAAAAAAAAATAGAGGCTCAAACACACCACACTGCTAAACGCCTTAATACGCCGCTCATCGTATCGTATCTACCTCGTACGATCTGTACCGTTGCATGTATACATATTGCTTGTTTGTGTGTTTTGGGTGACATTTTTTTTGTATTTTTTTTTGTTCTGTTTTCTTTTGGTGGGCGTCTTTCTACTTTTCGTTACCTCCCAAACGCAAGTAAAGATACAAGTAAACATATCTTTAAAAATAAGGTTAACTGTAAAAAAAAATCTGTCCCGAAGATCCACGGCAAAATCTTCGATATACTCATGTATCGGACCTGTACGCTTCGTAAATCGAGCCTCACCCCTTTGATAGGTACGCATGTGACAGGTTATATCCGGGAAAAGACGTATACATACAAGCAAAACACTTATCTCCGGGATATGAGCTCATACGGAGTAAACATACAACATCAATATCATACAATAACAATACTAAGCCGCTTGCACTCAAGATTGATCTGTTTCTGGTATTTCAATCGTCTAAACTTACTCTGGGACGTGCAGAGCAAGGCTGTACGGCTGAATAGTTGTTTACTTTGGTTCTAGGCTGCATGTAACACTGCTAGCTTAGTGTGGGATTGATGTTACTGTAAGAATACATATGAACCCAGCCACTTTGAAATCGTGGCTGCAAACGCTGAAACTCCATCTGATCATCCCAGACCATGGCATGATTTGAAAAGTGAAACATGGGGTGAAGCTTTTGGGTGGTTTCAATATGGAGCAACTGCACCAAACCAGCATATCGAGCAACTAGGAGATGAATACGGGAGAGTACTTATTCTATGTATTGAATTGCGTACCGAAATTAATAATCTCAGGTGTTTACATCAATGACTAAGCCCCTTCACTTTCAGATCTACATACGTCATTACACATCTAGATAGTTAAACAAAACCGTACGTAGCTTTCGGAATATTTACCCGATGTACAGTTTGGGGTACAGTTTACCAGCCACCCTGGGAGTGGCTGTATCTCCAGATATTGGACGCATAAACATAGATTGCTATGAGACAGTGTACCGCTAAGATGCACAGGCCATCGGAGTTATGCAGGTTGAAGGGTGGAGGATTACTAAGTACGAAGAGGCATTTACCGTATACGGAAATCGATTGTATAAAAGGGGCAGTGCCGATTGTGAAAGTTATGAAAAATCTATGAAAGTTATGAAAAGTTATGCTTCTTTAGAGTGTCATTTGGACAAGAAGTACATTGTTTAGAACTACTTGAACAAAGACTTGTGCTGTGATCTGCCATGAATGACCTCGTTGTTTGATCTAACCAACTCATTGACTCAATTGATCCTCTATTGTTCATGACAACACTCTGGAACTATTAACACCTTAACAATACTCCTATGAAAATGTCTCAACTGAATTGCTCTTAGGCCAATCAAGATGAGGGTAACTGAGTGATGTCAGCTCTTTGAAGAGATATATAGACTTGTGTGAGCAGTAAGTCTGTAAATTGTTACTTCTAGACAGTATCAATATACACAGAGCGATGTACCAATGTTAGAGTAGCTTATGACAAGTACCAAGAGCCATACTGATACACAGAAAAGATAAAAACCTATCCAATAGCTCTTTATAACATCCAAGCACTCTATACAGGCATATTTGTACAAGTACACCTCATATTCCCACTCATTAACAACATAATCATACACCCAGAAAGCTCTCTCCACCATCAGCCTGTCGCTCGAAGCTATAACCAAGAACAAACACGAAGCCAAGTTAAGTCATTGCTAAATCTTGATGCGAGAAGACTCTTCCAAGAGATATAGGGGCTCAATGGGAAAATATCTCAAACTCCGAGACATGCGATCACTTAATACATTATTGGGGTTGAACGAACCGAGGGAGATATTCTGAACAAACTAAACAAATGAGATTGTAGCGGGAGTCGAGGGGAGCAAACCTGTAAAACTTTCTTACTTATAGGATTCCTCTAGAGTGAGATATATGAGGTTTAGTATCAGAGAATTCTGGTTTGGAATGAGCCATACTCATCAGATATTAACTGAATCAACCAAAAAACTGTGGTTTGAGAGTCTCACCAGTCCATAAATGTGTAATCTTTTTGATTTTTACCGCTCCGAATTATTTGTATTTAATTTGATTTTTCTGATTTTTCGGAAAAAATCAAAATAATGCGAAATAATTAAAATAAATTATAACTAGCTTCTACGTTATCCTACACAGTTGTAGATCAGTTCACAAGTTTAGACAGGTCTAATGCACATATGAAAGGCATATGCACGTATATACCTGTTATATCCATGGATTCCCATTATGTTTTGTTGGTTTTCAATTGATCAACTCTCAGAAACCAGCACAAAACATGCTCCAACGCATCTACACTCTTCAGCACTGTTAAATAACCTCTGAGACGTTCATTTAAAGCCCATTTAAAGCCCATTAGTTCCCACGAACGTCACTCACCGTTAATCCAATTTATGCTGATTTAAATCAAAACATTGTTCATTAATATATATCAGAACACGGCGTAACTGGTATCATTCGAACCGCCTGGGATGTGTCTTTCCAACGGGAAACTCTAGAAGTCTGTAGTATGAGTGCTCGATGAGATATGACCCAATCAAGGCGAAACGACAACAGCAACAGCAATATTAGCTTACCAAGCACCATATTCGAGATCCGACAGCATCAATGAACACACCCATACCAATATCTGATCCCACTTCCAAAAGCCCCACAGTCCAAAATTTCACCCTGATCTCACCCCCAGCCGTGCGGCTCATCAATTCAAAACCTAATCTGACATCAAATCAGCCAGATCTTCAAAAAACAATCTACGATCTACTCTCTCTTGCACATACAATCTATCCATTACCTGCTAGCTACTTGTCCTCCTTTTCTCCCTCCTCTCCCTCCTCTTCGTCCTCATTCTCCTTCTTTTCCTCCACCCGCCTCAACTCTGGCTCCTTACTGTCCGGGAACAACTCTGTTCGCAAACCGGGCACAAACTGATCCAGCCGGTTCCACGAGTCGTCCCAATCCCGTCCTCCAGCCTCGGGATCCAGGTGCTTCGAGCTCACGAGCACCAGCAGCACGTTCTTCAACGACTCCACCAGTGCCTCCTGGGCGTCCGAAGACGACGACATGAGCCGGTCGAGCATGGTGAGCATGGTCAGCCACAGGGAAATCACCTGATCGTGAGCCTGCTCGCCTGCTGCGTCCACGTAGTGAAGGAACGTTCGACACAGCAGCATGGCGCCCTTGACTCGGGTCTCGCCCATTCCTCCACTGTCAAGCTCATACACCTCGGGCTTGAGCAGCTCCTTGACGAGCGGGAAAAGCCCGTTTTCAAACACGCTCTCCTCCCACGAGAAGCCGTCCTGCGAGTAAATGGCCTTGTCTCGCAGCAGGTTCTCCAGGGTCTTGAGAGTCTCGGACCGGATTCGTCTACAAGGGTTGTAGCTCTGGTGGGCGAGAAACTCAATGTACGCGGCCGTGTTTTGGGTGGCCGCGGCCTTGTGAGCCAGGGCAAGGGCCTGCAGACCCCGGATCACGTGCTCAACCGTGTGTCGAGCCTCCTCCTTGGCCTTGAGCTTGCCAAGGAGCTTCTCGACGTCCTTTTCGGTCGAAGTTGCCGTCAAGGAGTCGAGCACAAGACCCCGCTGCTCCAGAGGGGCGCCCACAGACGACACGGACACAAACTCGTCGAGAATCGACACGAGATTGGCCACGGGAATGTCGTCCACGTGCTTCTCAACAACGGCAAACACCTTGGAAGACGACTCGACGTTGGACGCCAAGATCTTGACAACCTCCAGGTAGTCGGCGTTGTCAAACAGCGCGAAACTGAGCACCAAGGTGTCAATTTCGGGCGCAAGTGAACGAAGAGCCTCCGTATCAACCTGCAACAGCTGCGAAAACAGCTTGGACGAGTCCTTCTGAAGACCAGCAAGGTAGTTGATGGTAGCTCCGTCGTCGAGAGAGTCGCCAAAACGCTCAATCACAATAGAAGTGACATTGTCGTTGCTCTGGCCCAAAAGAGCCATCAGATGGCACGAGTAGATGGAGGGGATGGTAGTGAGAGCGTTGACAAACTGCACAGTGGGCTCAGAACCCTTCTGCAGCTGCTCAAACAGCTCACCGACCTTGCAGCTTGCCAGACAATCCAGCGCGCTCAAAGTGGCCTCAATCTCCTCGTCCGTGGGCTGGTTAGTCTCATTGTAGCCTCCAGTGAGGTACGAAGACAGGGTGCTCAGCAGACCCACTCCCTCTTTACCGGATTCGTACTTTTTGAACTTGTTGGGTGCCGAAATTCGGGGTAAATCGATAGGGAAGGACTTTTCAGACACAGTAAAGCCCTGGAAGAGTGGTTTCTGATGCAAGCCGTTCTGGTAGATGTTGTTGAGCACCTTGGCGACAAACACAAACACCTCCTCGCTGAGATGCTCGCTGTGTGTCGACACAATGGTGAAGTACACCACTGCGGCAATCTGGGCCTTGAAATCCAGACCAAACTGCACCGACAAGTCCGACACCGTAATCGGCTCGGACTGACTAGGGTCCACCCACACATCAATGTTCTGCAGCGAGTCAATGGGCTCGCCCAGAGCAGCCATGATGTGTCCCACGCGGTCGAGAATCACGTGGATCACCTCGTCGACGTCAAACTCGGACGCCAGACGGGCCAGCTGGTCCAGCCCGGAGATGACGCGGCTGAAGACGGCGTCGTCGGTGGCGGCCGAGAAGACGCGCGTGAGCATCGCGGCAATGGGCCGCCACGTGACCTCAAACACGTACTTGTCGAACGCGTTTGTGTCGAGGTCTGTCGTCATCAACCCCGCCTGATCGGTCTTCATCAGGAGCTCGCCCCACGAGTGCTCAAACGACTCGTTACTGTCGTGCTCATCCGGCATGACAATCTCTCGATTCTTGATGTCGTTGTAGATGGACTCGAGGAACTCGGCTTCATAGTCGGAGCCGTCACACTGGCCTCGCAGGTTGCGCTTGTACTGGTCCAGCGACATGTGGTTCTTGACCTGCGGGTTGTGCAGGTCCGTGTTGAGCATGATGACGGAGAAACAGAGCACCACGCCGTCGTTGGAGTTTTTCACCACCGACTGGTTGGCGGCAAACGACGAGTAGTGCTCGGCAAAGCACTCCATCACTCGCTCAATCTGCTGCGACTCTCCGGGGAGTCGGAAAGCAGACAGGTACTGCCGCATCGCCATATCCACTCGCTTGCCGTCGAAATCAAACTGCGCAGTGTACGCCTTGAGAGTGGGCAGGTTGGCGGGCTTGGAAAGGAATTCTCCAAGCTTGGCCTTGTTGATTCGCGAAGAGGCGAACAAAAAGGCTCCGACCTGAGCAGGCGAAAGGTCGGAAATGAGACCCCCAGAAAGGAACTTTTGCACTCCAACCTTGGGGTTGACGTTGAAGGCGTCAATGGCCTCGACAATCTCCTTCTTTCGAGCCTTTCGAGCCACATGCTCCTCAACCAGAGAAGCATCTCCTCCCTTTTGGTCCAGTCGACCCACCAACTTTGACAAATGCTGCAGAACAACGTCCAGACAGAAGGGAGGAACCGACGAAGAAGACCACTGGGCGGCATCGGGGTACGCCGACCGACACAGGAACTGCATCATGTTCTCGCAGAGGTTGACCCGGTCCACATCACAGTCAAAGTTGAGGAAAAGCTCGGCGAAAAAGTAAGGCTCTCGACAGAGGGTAGAGAGCGTTTCAACCATAGCTTCTCGAATCTCGGGGCTTCGAGATGTGGCAAACTGCGCTTGCGAAGGGCTGGGAGTGCCGTTATCGTCTGCACCAGGCGAATGTGAATCAGGCCGGGGAGTTCCGGGTTTGGAAATGTCGCCCAGCTGGCTGTTGCTGTAGTTGAAGTTCTTCTCCAGCAAGATGGACGGCGCCGTGATGTCTGCGGCATCGTCAGAGGGGCTGTCGAGAGGACAGCAGCAGCTCATAAAGTAGACGAGCAGAAACTCCTGCTGCAGTTTCAGATGCGAACGGGTGGTGTGCAGCATGGTGGAAATGACTCTGAGAGCGCCCTGAACAAGAGGCAGGGAGTCCATTCGGATGATCTTGAAGAGGTGCTTGCACAGCGTGTCGGTGGTGATCTGCAGAAGAGAATGGTGTTTGGTGAGTTCTTTTCCGGAGACCTCGAAAACCACGTTGATGAGCTGCAGCGACATGACTCGGGTGGACTCGGTGTATTGGTGGTGGTTGGCGGGGTCGAGGATGGATGTGAGGACTCTGTAGAACTCTCGAATGGCGGGGATACCAAAGGTAGAGGTCGATGCCGAAGGCGAGACCTCGCTTTTGGCATCTGCCGCGGCAGCAGGGGCATCTGCGTCCTTTGCAGCACCCTCTGCAGCCTCCTCACCCTCAGCAGCGTCCTTTGCTGCAGCCTCCTCCTCCTTACCCTCCTCCACGACGCCTGCGGCATCGTGTTCGGTATCTTCCCTGACAATTGTATCCACAACTCCAGGGGCATTAACCACCACCTCCTCCTGGGCCAATGGGGCTCCAACAGGAATACTCTCCTCCGGCTCCAGTCTCTTCAGCTTCGAGAACGCCTTCTGAGTGATATCCAGAATCGTGTTCTCTGCCGACCGTCTCAGCACATTGGACCGTCTCAACTGACACGCCATGGACAGACACGTTTCAAAGATCTCGCACATGGACTCATCGTTGAGCAGATCCCCGGACGCTCCTCCAACCAGCGTGTCCATGAGCTTGAGGATCTTGAGCAACACGGCATCATCGTCGGCCTGATCAGTGGCGTCAAATCGACAGTGTGTGATTGCAATGCTCAGCTGACACACGGCATGCTGCAGATTCACGCTCTTTGTGCTCACAATGCCGTAATCAAACAGCTTGTTGACGGCCGTGATGGCCATGGCCGTAATGGGTCCCGTGGTGGAAGGGCTTCGGATCACCTCAATGAACGGCACAAACAGCTGGTACATGTCGAACGACTCCAGCGAGTCCAGCTGCGACACGGCCACCCGCAGCCGTGCAAACGCCTCAATCAGAGGATCGTCGCGCTCTGTGTCTTCATGGTGGGGATCCAAGGCTGCTGTATACTCACTTCCACGTGTTCGAAGCCCCAGACGAGACCGAATGTTGGCGTTGTTTGTGTCACTGGGGCCGCGCAAGATGGACGACACGCCGGAGTGTGCCCACCGCGCGTTTTTGCGCATCGCGGAGGTGATGGCGAGACATTCCGCGGAGATGAGGAAGATTGGATCGACTGAGAGGGCTGTCGTTAGTACGGTAGTGAGTGACCGAAGGTCACGAACGGACCCAATAGTTGTGTCACGTGCTATCACGTGCCATGTTTACCTGGTAGAGTGTTTCTGCCCCATTTCCTCCTCTGATACTCACATTTCTCTCGATCCATGTTGTGCTGTGGTGGATGTATAGTCTAACCAAGACACACTTCAGATGATGTGTCTCTATGCTAGTCCTAACCCTGACCCAACTATGCAGAGCCAGTAGTTGGATGTGGGATTGGGGGCGGTTAGGAGGAAGGGAATGTGGATGGTATGGATGGAGGGGGAATGGGTGATATTTCTGGTTTTTATTCATTTTGGGGGGTTGGGTGATTAGTCAGCGGTTTCTTGTGGATAACTTGGGTGATATGTGAGTGAGAGGGGAATAGGTAAGGAGGTAGAAATGGGGAGAATGGGGGCTACAGAATGGTAGTTGTTTGGAGGTTTTAGTGTCTATAATGGTCGAGTTGATGGGGATGTTATGATATGTAGGTTTGAGAGGGTTGTGGGTGATTGTCTGATATCTTGTGATAGCGAAGAGCTAGAGAGAAGCTAGTAAGTGCAAAATGATGAGACGGAGAAGGGCTACAGAATTGGAGTGGTTAAATTTCTATTTTGTTTATATGGCGTCTGAGAAATGGATTTTACGAGGTTGTGAGCACTAGTATCGGCCCAATGGTAGCTAGGGAAACGCTACTGAGAAAATAGTAAACCTGTGATAATGATCTCAGTGGTATCTTTCGAATGGTAGTACTCAATTCTTGATTGTTCATTCATACGGTTTGATAACTTCACGATATGGACATTAATGTTTGCATGGGATTCTTAGAACCCAGCTATTGGTCTGAATAAACGCGCTAAAGAGAAACCAGTAAGTGTGTTTTGCTGGCGTGAAAAAGGACTATAAGGAGGGGGTGGTTTAGTCGAGATTTAAGGGGTTGGATGGTTGTGAAAGATCTTCCAAAGGCGGCTAACGTGGGGGGTTGTGGGGGTGAAGGAAGGAGTTGACAAGAAAAAATATGGGTAGTGGAAGAAGGGGGTAGTCAATTGGGGGTTTGAAGGTGTTTGAAAGTGGTTGAATTGATATATAAGAAGGTCTATGTGGTTACTGTATCTTCTCAGCTCTTGATCTGTATACAGAAGGTGGTAGGACAAGAGGAGAGGATGAAGTGGTATACGTATGGATTTATGAGACATGAAAAGGTAGATTTATTCAATTGACATTCATAGAATGTAGTTGTACGAATTGATATAGGATGTTGGAGCATGGAGTGTCGCCATCTTCATGTTCTTATTCATACTCTCTAATTTCAGGACTATCTTATCTTAAGCTTAAGCGTGAATACAGCTCCATTGAACAGATTTCACCCTACAATTACACAGCTACAGCTCTCACATCAACAGACAAACAAAAATTACTATACATCACTCAAGTGTCCAGGGTCGATCGACACGGGCTGTAAGCGCAGCAACTATATAGCACTTACAGCACGCTCCTGACCTGGAAGGTAGTCGTAAGGACTACTGAGCCAGAGGGCCTAAGATAGACACAGTCGTACTCGCTTCGCTCGTACGACTGCGACTACGCCTGCAACTCTCCAATCTCCGTCGTGGTCGCATTCAAGCCCATAACATTGAGGAACAAGTTCAGATTGTTAATCTTCTGCTGGGACAGGTCTGCGGGCAACGCCTTGGCCTCGTTCATGGTGCCGAAAATCTTGTCTCGAACATCATCAACCATGACACGCTGGTGGTCAATCTTGGCAGCCAAAGCAATGGACGCCAGAAACTGCCACACGTACGAATCGTCCACGTTTCGAGGGGGGAACAGGGAGTTGAGGTTGTTTCGCTGAACAATACCAAAGACACGGTTGAAGATTCGGTTCCAGGTCTCCTCGTCTTCAGAAGACACAGATCCCTCCTGGTTGATGAGCTCGGCTCGAGAAATGAGAACAGTAACAAAGGCAGAACCCACCTTGGTCTTGACGACCGCCGCAGTATCGTTTCGGTCCATCATGAGCTCCAGCAGACCGACAATAACACCGTATTCAGCCTCGGAAATGTACTGAACCAGGGGAGGAAGGACAGTCTGCGAAAAGACCTCAATGGCCTCTCGAGACTTGGCAGGCAGGTTGGACTCGTCTTCAGAGTAGTGTCCGTTCTTGACAACGTCCAAATCACCAATGTGGGCCATGATCATGGTCAGAATGGTGAGCCGCTGCTCGGCAGAAATGTGTCGGAAAACACGAGGAATGGCCTTCTTGCACTTGGCATGAGACAACATGGCAATGAAGGGATGGAGAGAGCCGTCAGCCTGGTCAATGGGGGCAGTGATCTGCAGCTCTCGCCACAGCTGGGCGACAAGGGCGTCCTTGGCAGCCTGCCACTCCTTGAACTCATCAGACAGATCGTCTTCAGGCTGAGTTCGCTCAGCGGCCTCCAAACGCAACAAAACAATGTACACGTTCTCAATGGACCGCAGGATACCTCGCTTGTCGTTGGCAGACACGTAGGAGCCACCGCCCAGGTTGAACTTGGAAATGGAGGTTGTGATGGCTCGAATAGCGTCGGTGGTGGTGGTAGCAACGGGAGTAGAAGATCGCTCCACAACAACCTCCTCAACAGGAGTGTCCTCCTGCTTTCGCAGGTCCAGAGCCTGTCGGGGGCCCTTGTTGCTGCCGAGATGGATCTTTCCAAGAGCTCCCTGAGAAATAATCGAGTCCTTCTTGGGATGATCCTTGACAAACTGAACAGCCTTGTGGACCTGCTGCTGCAGACGCTGCAGACCGTTCTCGTTGCCTCGGGCTCGTCGACCCCGCTGGCCTCGCTGGTACAGGTACGTTCGAGCAAACGCGTCCAGGGGCTGGTTGGGGTTGGATCGCACGTTGATGGCAGAGTGCACCTGGTAGTAGAAGTCCTCGTTGTAGGGGTCCTCGGTGACCATCTGCTGCAGCTGCACACGCAGCACAAAGTCCTTGTCGCCGCCGGTCATCAGGTTGTTGTGGGGCTTTCGCTTGGAAATCATGTCGTTTCGCTTGGCAAGCCGCACGTTTTCGTCCATGGGAGGGAGGGTATGGTTGGGGGACACATGAACGGGTCCGGGGACGTATCCGTAGGGTCCTCCGTGCTGCACATGACCCTGGGGACCGTGCTGACCACCCTGGAAGGCCTGAGGAGCGGTAGGAATGGCTTTTTCAGCGGGAGCAGTAGGAGGTTCAGCATGCTCAACGGCTTGCTGCTGCTGCTGCTGAGGAGCCTGCTGAGGAGCCTGCTGCTGCTGGGGAGGAACCTGCTGCTGCTGCTGACCCTGCTGCATCTGCTGCATCTGCTGAGGATGCATCTGGTGCTGCTGGGGATGACCCTGGAACTGGCCCTGCATCTGCTGCGGGAACTGGCCCTGCTGCATCATGTTGAGATCATGGTTGGGCAGGGGAGGGAACTGCCACGCCTGAGGAGGCTGCTGGAACTGCATGGGGTACCCGGGAGGGAAGCCCTGGTAGTATCCAGGAGGAAAGTGACCCTGAGGAGGTCCCTGGGGGTGTCCCTGCTGCTGAGGGTGCTGAGGATGCCCCTGCTGGTGCTGCTGCTGCTGGGGAGCTCCCTGCTGCTGCTGCCGTCCCATCAACTGAGCCTCAATCTGCTCAAGAGACATGGGGGCACCTCCCTGAGCAGCGGCATAGTGCTGCATCTGGTGCTGCTGGTGCTGCTGATGCTGCTGGGGATGCATCTGCTGCTGCTCGTGATGCTGCTGAGCACCGCCCTCAAGTCGCTCCTTCTGATCAGGAGCGCCCCACAGAGAAGCCATGGGCTGCAACGAAGGAGGAGCCTGACGCTGCTGTTGCTGCATCTGATGCTGCTGCTGCTGCACCTGCTGAGGAGCTCGTCGCTCGTACGCCACCTGATCTTCATCAATAGCGTACGAGATCTTGGCCGTCTCTCCGTGGAAATCGAAATCTCGACCCACAGACGCCTCTCCTCCAAACGTCTCGTCGTTGAAAGCGTCTCCAGACTCGTCCAGCTGGCCGCCGAGGTTGTCGTCGTAGGTGTCGTCAAACTCGTACTCCTGCACGTTGCCCCCGGGGGGCTGTGCAATACCGAAAAAAGACATGTCGGTGTGTGTAGTGGTGAAATGTGGTGATGTGGATTTAGGTGGGAGTGGGAGGAGGGTTAGGGTACGAGGGCAAATGTTTTGTAGTGTGAGATTGAGAAGGGTTGGGGGAATTCTAGTAAGGGGGATTTGTTTATTGGGGGAAGGGGAGTATTTATAGATTTTGTTTGGTCCGTTTTGTGTGACAATTGGCCAGAATGATGGAGTCTTCTCAGATCGTATTTCTAGGTGCTTCGGGCTGTTTTCAGACATGCGTCATTCATTGGGACAGCAATCAGGTAGGGTAAGTGGAGTGTTACCCGGGGGTGATTTGGAGATTTGGACATATGGATGAGGAGGATGGGGTTTGGTATTTGTTAGGAAAGTGGGGAGGGGGATGGGAATTGTTGCGGTGGATTTTGCTGTAGAGTTGTGGTAATACGAGGTATGAGTGTTCTGTTGAGAGAGGTGGTGGTAAGTAAACTTTTAACTAATGGGGGTATTTGGAGATATGATGGATCATGGCTTTTCTGACAAGTTGAGAGAGACAAAATGTGTGTCAGAGTGTTCAATTGGGTGTTGGAATGCTTCATATCATACACTTTTTAAAAATCTCTACAACTATTCCTACAACTAGAGATGTCTGTCTATAAAGGACACACTAAAGAAGCAAGCCATAAAACACCCTACTAAGAGCCCATTAAACAACACCAATAGTAAAATCTCTTTCTCCAGAGTCATGCTATACACTCAATGGCTCTATTAACAACTCCTTCCTCTCCAGTCTTACACAGTTCTATTACAACAATCATATTAGAGTATACATTTCATGAGTCAACCAGAGCACTTGTGGAGCTCCAGTTGAAAGTCCTAAGACAGAAGAAGGCAAGTACCGAGTAAATGGCTCACTTCGCTTCGCTCAGTTCGCCACGCTACGCTCACTCTAGTTGGCCTTCTTCTTCTTCTCCTGATCCAAATGATGCTTGGGAATCCAGCTCTCATCATATCCCTTGGGTCCCATCTTGACACCCGATCCGGCAGGAACCACGGGCTTGGCTCGCACAGGCTTCTTCTCAACTCCATAAGTGCCAGTAGCGTAAGGAATGGCGTACACAGTAACAGCATAGTATCCAATGGCAGCAGCAGTGAGACCGAGAACAACCTGGGCAACGAGGAACTTCCAGGAGAAGGGAGACACGTAAGGATCAACAATGGCCACAGGTCCATCATAAGCATGAACCTGGTACACCTCGTTTCCAAACTGAATGTACACCTGGATCACAGCTCGGTAGATCTTGGCGTCCAAGTTGGTCTCGAAAGTGTGAGTCAGAGCAGCAGTCTTACCGCTCTCGACCTTGATAGGACCCACCTGGGTGCCCTGAACGCTCACCACAATCTTGTCAGTGTTGAGATCGTAGAAAGTGCCTCCAATAGCAACCACAGACACGGTGTCCTTTTCCTTGTTGGCGAACGACAGATTGATGGGCACATTCTCGCCGTTGACAAAGGTGTTGGCCACGTAGAAACCGGCATCAGAAGCAGCGACTTCTTCATTGGAGCCGATCTGAGCGGAGGCCGAAAAATCAAGATGAGAAGCAACGGGAATCTCCACAGGACCGGCCTTTTTGCCCCAGGCAGAGGCGGTGGATGCAAGAGCGAGAGCCGCAGTGACGAGCGAGAGTTTCATTGTGTGTGTTGATGTTGAGGAGGACAAGTGGTGATGTGTGCTGTGTGGGAGTAAATCAAAGTTTGGCGGAACGATAAGTGGGGTCAAGTTATGGGAGGGTAGGGGAGGATGGAGGGGGGTTAGAGATAAATGGAATATGGCATTGGAATCAGCGGAGAGAGGCGAGTATTTTGGTAGTTTTGAAATTCAGATACAGTCCAAAACTCGCCCAGTTAATGCCATATCCAATATCTCTATGGCTGTCTCATAAACTCACTCGTTGACGAACGGCACTGTCAGAATATCGGACATACAAAAACACACTATGGAAGACCGCAGAAGAATTGAGCGAAATAGAAACCAGATTACGTAACGGAGGAGAGTTGATTGCTCGGAAATTTTCCAGTCACGTGACCAACCAGATAAAATTACCCTCGTATTTCAACCCTCTCCTTATCTATACATGATCTCCTCTCTCTCTGACGCCATCCCATAACATTGAACTTTAATGGGGTTGATTAGTCAGCAAAACGATGATATAGACACGAAAGCAGCATACGAGCTATACCAGAGGATGTGCAGTGTGTAGTTGGCTTAGTTATGGCTATTTTTCATAATTTTCAATCAACATAATCTTAACAAAACCTTAAATAAAATACTTAGATTTTTTAACAAAACGAAAACATCATTATCTCGCTGGGTTTTCAAGATATCGAGCTCATTGTTTGAATCTACACTACTATAACCCCTTACAACCGTCTGACACACTATTATCCACCCTCCTCTCATTTCCCCAACTTATTTCAACGGCTCGTATTTCACAAACCCTAATAACTTTTTAAAGTATGGAATCAAAGTTGAGCTTCAGATATCATCCTCACACCCAACATGCAAATCACAGTGGAGTTCAGGTGAGTATCTGGCGACTAACTACACTGTCACCTCTCCTGCTAACACAGTGGCGGCCTTGAAACGGCTTTCGACGGCAACAGAAACCACGTGCTGGACGTGCCTGAAGACTCGTCCATGCACTGGCTACTCCACCATATGGTGGAGACTCTCATGCCGGACCACAAGAGAGAGGAAGGCAAGAACATCTTCCTGCAGGACGACAGCGTGCGTCCTGGTGTACTCGTCCTCATCAACGACTCCGACTGGGAGCTCGAGGGCGAGGACAAGTACATTTTGCAGCCTCGTGACGTGATCATTTTTGCATCCACGTTGCACGGCGGCTAGAGCAGTCGTAGAGCTGCTCCAATGAGCCCGTTGCCTTCCCATTTGGCAGGGAGCAGGGTCAGGGTGACCGTGTCGTCTCCCCGGAGGAGGGTGACTTCGGTGGGTGTCTGTGTTAGCAACGAGTGACCGGCAGCGAGTGGCCGTAGGTCACGAGCGGACCCAATGAGCGGGTGAGCACCCATAGGGTGCCACGACCACACCCATGTAGTGATACGTGGCACCCCACTCATGCACACCTGCACGTCCCCCACGCCCCCCTCTTTACTACATAATCAATGTCATCATACTCACACCTTCCACTACCGCTAGTGGCAATGCCTGGGGAATCCTCGGCGTCGTAGCCTCCACGTTGCCCAGCCGGACGATTTTGTCGTTGGTTTTGAGCCCCGCAGCAGCCGCAGGAGAGCCCTCGGACACAAGGCCAACGGTGGCAAAAGGTACCACCACATTACTGTAGTCGTGCCTACTTTCGGGAGCAACTCCATTGGACACAGATGGCTTTGTGTCACCCCCAGAAGTGCCGTTTGCCACCGTGGCCTTCTTTTCCTCCCAATGCCCCATGACCGCCTCCTCCAGCTCCTTCTGCACGTCCTTAATGTCGTTTTCAAGCCGGATAATCTGGTGGCGAGTGCTTCTGATCTGATGAACGTCGATATCAGCTCTGGGAAAGCCGTCAACGGTCAGAGGAGTGGTCATGGTGACTTTGTGCGACTCGAGAACGTCGTACAAGGCGTCCACGGCTTCCCGCAGCGAATTCCGTTTGTTTTGAAGCGCAAAAATGTGGTCGGACATGTGGTGATGAAGAGGTAGAGTTAAGGTGTGCAGGAGAGGGACATGTCCCAACTAGTTAGTTGAACAAGGGGGAAATGGGTGAAATACGTAATAGTTGATGGATGGATGAGAACTTTCGTCAATGGTATCATTGAGAGGATAAGAGTGTTGTGTCAAAATTTGAGCGAGATTGGGTGAAAAATGAGTGAGTTGGACGAGATGTATTGGTACAGCCATTGTGAAGAGAGAATATAAATGAGACGCTTTATATGGCTATTACTAGACACTATAGCCTTAAATATCACTGTTTTTGAAGTCTCCAATTGTCTAATATAAACCACCGTTGTTTTTCGTCAACTTATATGTGTGGTGCTAATACAAGACTTTCTGGATAGCGCTATCTACCCTAATAGTGATATTTATATAGAGCAAGTGGGTCTAGGACTGTTCTATCGGACTCTTAGATTCTAAATATCAACTCGAAATTGCAATTGGGGCATTTTTCGTCAACTTCTACTGTTGTAAAGATGGTAATACAAGGCTTTCTGAATAACGCCATAGATAGTGATATTTATATAGAGCAAGTATGTCTAGGATTATTATACCTGACTCATAGATTCGAAATATGAACTAAAAATTGTAATTGAAGCATTTTTCGTCAACTTGTACTGATATGTTTGATAGTAATACTACCGGTAGCATCAGTAGTTCAGTGATAACTTAATACATTCCTTCTGCAATCTAGAATCATTCACAAGGCCTAATACGTTCAGTTCTTGTGTAGAAAGACAAAATATCAGCTAGTTTTTAGATGATTTCATGGCAAAAACATGAATCTCGAAAGAAAATGATGCGGAAAAAGCGGAAAAAGTGCATAAAATGAGGAAAAAAAGTACTTGGGATAATCTGTGATTGAAGAATATCTCTATCAGAAACTGTAGTGTTTGTTTAGAGGTGTTTTTTCCGCACTTTTGAGCATTCCAAGAATGCGATATTTGAACGAGTCCTGCTAATCAGAAATGAGCTTTATCAAAATAATAACTGCGGTTTGGGAGTCTAACTAGTCCATTTATGTCAGATTCTTTTGAATTTTGGTCCTCCGAATTATTTTTATTTAATTTGATTTTTCTGATTTTTCAAAAGAATTCAAAATAAATCAAAAACAATTCAAAAAAATTATAACTCCCTTCCAGGATATCCTAACGTATTGGGGATTTTTGCAATATATTTGAATACATGCAATGCACATGCTGAAGTCATATTTACTCACTTTACGGTAAAATCCAGCCTCTACCATCAATTTCCAGCGTTTTTTATCTCTTGAACTCCCATAAACCAGCACAAAAAACCTCAGTCAGATTGTTGCTTTTCCCTGTATATATTTCTCACTGTGGGGAAGACCCCCAAACAGATCCTCTTTGCTAGGTGCTCAAAAAACCCGTTAAAATCATAGTTTTCTCTCCTTGAAAATTTGAAATGAGTGCCAAACCCGTTGCTGTGATGCTACAGAGACAAGAACTACACTGTTAGATAGCCCTGAGTCTAGTTCACAATAACACAATACAATCAATACATAACCATCCCAACACAACTACTTCTCGACCTCCTCCAGAGCCTTGGTGTAACTTGCTTCAGGGCCAATCTTGACCTCCTTGACAGCCAGTTTGCCGTTCTTGAAGATCCAATGGCTTCGAATCACGCCCTTGGGCACCTTTCCAGGCGTCTTTGTAGCTCCTAGAACTCCAATCAAAGCGTGTTTAGGATCAGACAACAAATCATAAGGAGCCTTTTGCTTCGTCTGGAACGTCTTCTGAGCCTGAGGAGAGTCAGCAGACAAACCAAACACGGTCACATCATGCTTGACAAACTCCTCGTGCTTGTCTCTGAATCCACACACCTGTCGAGTACATCCAGGAGTAGAGGCCTTGGGGTAAGCAAAGATGACGACTGTGGGCTCTTTTGCAACCACAGCGGAGATATCCACATCTTCTCCGTCCTGATTCTTGAGAATGAGATCTTTGGGAAGCTCATCACCCACTTCTAGCTCTTTAACGTCCTCCTCAACTGTCTCTTCTTCGTCTTTAACTTCCTCTTTAGGCTCGGCCTTGGCAGGCTTGGCAGGCTTGGTGGGCTTGGCATCATCGCTGCCGTTCACCTTTTGCTTCTTGGTCCGCTTGCTAGGCAGCTCCTGAGGAGCAGGCGCCTTTTCGCCAGCCAATCGAGCACTTCGTCGGGTCATCTGATTGTTAAGTAAGAGTAAGGGTTAGGGTTTAATCACGTGATTTGGGCGTGGTGTTTGTGATTGAAACAGAATCGTGTCGTTTCGCGTCTCAATTGAGGTGGTCAGGTGGATAAAGAGAAAATGGGGTGTCTGTTCTTCGAGTCGTCCATATTGGGAGGGGCTTAAGGTTTGGCGACCAGTGGTAGAAGAGAAATGGAATACGCAATTGGCGGGTGGGGGGTGAAAAGTTGGATGGATTTTGTTCTCCAAGAGTGGGCGATTCCAATGAACCACTTTTCTAAGCTGTAGGATGAATATCTCTCGAGATATAGACGTTCTCAGATGCGTCTTTTTGTTATGTCGTCTAACGAATAACCATATTGGATTTGGAGTTCCTGATTAGGCTAAAAGAGGTGAATGGTACGTGTCATTGGTGTGTTTGTAGGGTGCTACGGTAGGATTGAGTGTTTCACAGTGTCTCATGTTGTCTCACAAGCCACAGAATACGTGCAGAGAAGGAGCATGGAAGAGCGATTGGAGGAAGGTAAGTGGGGTGGATTTTGAGAAATATGGATGGGGTGTAAATCACGTGATGAGTGAGATTTACTCATTTTTATTGTCGAAATTTGCTTCAATTCGGGTAAGATCTTTCAGCCGTATCGGTTGTGTGGAGAAGAGGGTAACTGAGGATGTTTAAGTAAACTAGCGTTGGGGGTAGTGATATAGATGACATTTTGGAGCACTTGACGGGTGAAATAATTGGATATTAGTAAGGAACCTAACCATTGCGAATCGAATCATACGATTATTTTGAAGCTAGCTATATTGGAACATCATGAACGAGCTTACTCTTCAACAAACTCCAACAAACAGTCTTAACTAACATGACTGAAATTTTGAAAATTCCTAAAATGGCCCCCAAACCACCTCTATATCGATTTCACGACTTCTACCACCCTCAAAATCAACTCATATTACCACATTTAAACTCCTTACCCTCCTATCAACTCATCGAACCAGCCCATGTTCTTTAACCAAAGCTACTTGGTAGACAGAAGTATGTGAGGTACATTGAAGAGGTGCAAAAAGTTGTCCAATTCATGTCACGTGACATATTAAACACATACAGTCACGTGACTATCTCGCTTGGCCCATATCTCAGACCTCAGAACGATCCACCTTCAAAGTACAATTATCAGATTGCCTAGATGTGGCTAATCACGTGACCTTTTAATCACGTGATCATTCACGTTCAAAACACGTGACCTCATCTATCTCTTTAAACACGTTCTCCACACGTGACTCTTACTCGTACCACCCCAGTCATGCACCTCCAAGGTGATCAGGAAAATTATCAGATGGATCTTCGGATCGGCACTTGTGGAGGCTTCGAGTTTATTCGGAAGCGGAGGCCGAAGGGAAATGCTTTACGATGCTTTACGTAGTAAAGCGGAGTAAACACGCCAAATGAACAGACATGTTGTTGAACTACAGTCTATGGTAAGATGATCAGTTTGTCTTAGAGAAGATCTTGTATACATTAGGGATGTAGTTCAAATGGTTTGTTCTCGTTCGTATCGTACTCCAGTGGTCGGCTTGATCGGCACAACTCTATGGTCCATTGACTTGAGACATTGCCAGCAATGAGATGACGTATGAGGCGTACAAGTATGATAGAAGAGCTGCTGTTGAGCTGTAGAGTACGCCTGTGGATATTTAGTACTGTCTTCAATCGTGTATGTAACATGTGTGTTACATTCTGATATGTTACGTTTGATGTTCTTGTCTACTTGTAGCTCATCGTATGTCGTACCGCTCTCTTTGTATCAAACGGCATCAATTAGCCTATCATTGCGATGGAAATGGGACATGAGCCGCTGAGTCGGAAATCAGTTTCAAAGAATCAAAGTTGCCGTTTGTAATTCTGACAAAGTGGAGTGCATGCATCGAGTGCGACTGAATGAAGTGCTTGTACAGTAGACAAGCCGTATGACATAGTCAGTATAAACAAGTGACCTGATTTACTGTAATCATCATACCGTTACCACAACTACCAAATTCACTAGTGCTATTATAAGTTTCATTTTTTCAAACGGCACTCTCCCTCTCACTCTCCTCCACGGCATCTCGGCTAACATTCTTCTTGGCACATAATATGACCACGTACCAGAAGCAGCTGTAGATGAAATTGATTGGTGCAGCAAGTGACGGCGCCTGAGCTGCCTGTCCATCTGATAATCTCACCAGCAAGAAAATCCACAGACCCTGAAAAACGGTTATCGATATAAATAGGGTGTGTAAGAATATCAACCATATTTACTATAGCACAACAACCATAGAAGTAAACCTATATCTTACACTCACACCCTACCCTCTTCACACTCATTCACATTACTCACTTACCCTACTTTTATTTCTGCTCTTGGCACTTGCTCCAAAGACGGCAAGTAGGTGCGCACTTACAGGGCTCCGAAATCCCCAGTTTTGCCGCTGTCGAGATGCCAAAGCGTAAGCGGCTTAAGCTACGGCCAAGCAGGCGCTGGGCAAATTTTCAAGCCCGAGCGGCTTCAAACGGGCTCAAAAAAGCGAAAGAGCCTCGGATTAGGGTTTCCGCAAAGATCAATCTGATAAAATTCCGCACTGTATTTTTGAGGCTGGTCTGGCAAGTACTGCATGCTAAACCTTAAGGTAAAAGTTTGTTTTTATCTGATCGTTGGGGTAGGAAATGGACAAATGGCTGTGTATCTGGAGACGGGAAAATGGGGTAAAAATGAAATATTGAGATGGTCACGTGATCTACTCGATCCAGGCAACAATCAAAGCCCAAAACCTCTTCTCAAAACTCCACCACACCCCTCTTCCTTGGCACTCTTTCTTAGCAGATGAAAATGATAAACACCCCATTCTAGAGTGTGAACTTTAATGGGGGAGAGGAAATGGCTTACAACACCAGAACCAGACCATCTATAAAAACGAGAATACTACCATTAGAACCGCCTCTCTGAGATGAACATTCTGATACCAAAATAACCTCTATACCACCCTCCAACCCCCTGCTAAACTCGATAAACCCCCCTCGCACAGCCAAACCTTACCATCCCCCCAAATCTATATAAACATCTAATCAATCCCATCTACGTCCATCAATCACATCCGCAATGCTTCTGACTTCCATCTCCGCTCTTGCTCTTGCTTCTCTGACCGCCGCTCAGGCTCACGGTGAGCAGTTTGCCCAGTCCATGGGCCCCGTTGCCTTCCTGTGGCCTCAGGATCGACCCTGGGCTGATGATGACGACAACACTGGACCCTGTGGAGCCGGTGCTTCTTCCGATGTCTCCAACCGAACCAACTTCCCTCTGACCGGAGGCCATATTGCTCTTGTTGCTCAGGATCAGGCTTGGGGAGTGCGAGTTCGAATCTCGTACCAGAACGATCCCAAGTCTGAGGACGACTTTGAGGATATCTTTTCCTCCAACATTTCTGCCGAGGCCGACAAGGGCCACAAGTGCTACCAGTTCCCTGATCTGCCCAACAACGTTCGAGAGGGCCAGAACGGAACCATCCAGCTGGAGTACAACGCCATTGACGGTACCCAGAACATTTCGCACTACGTCTGTGCCGATGTCTACTTTGTTGAGCGAGACCGGTTCCAGAACAACGGTTTCTCTGCCATGTGCTTCAACACTTCCAACGGTGAGATTGCTCCCGACTCTACTCCTACCACTCAGGAGGTTGCTGATGGAAAGGTGTCTGGAGCTGCTTCTTCTGCTGCTGGAGGCGCTTCTTCTGCCGCTGCCACTTCTGCTGCTGCTTCTTCCCAGGCCAAGAACGCCGGTTCTTCTCTCAACGTCATGCTGGGAGGAGCCATTGGTGCCGCTGGTATTGCTCTGGCTCTTATCTAAGAGCTGAGAGGTGAAAAATGTACGATAATAATGAGTAATGAATAATGACTAATAATCAAAAGCGGAAAAGGCCATGAACGAAGTGAATGGCCGAAAAGTTGTACAGTAGACAGTTCTAATTACTTGTAATATTGAGTGTGTTGTGCTAAGCTGTGATACTGCAACTACAACTTACACAATAATGAGCAAAGAACAAAATAATAAGTGACCAGAGTGAATTCCAACTATGTACTCGTACTTAGACAGCAGCTTTGAAGTTGAGTGCTGTAGAAGATACGATGGTTTAGGTACAGCTGGGACAGAACTTGAGACCTGTAATTGCCTTAACAGTGACAGATATAAATATGTATCAAACTACCGTAAGAATCTATGAATGAAGAGATACTGTACTTCACTATAGACTGTGTATGTTGGTGTTCTTGCTGAACTGTCATGGCTAGACACACTGTAATACAGAGCATGTTATTACAAGTCAGGTGAACGTTGGCACTCAAGAATTGGAATTTAATCAATTAATGGATGAGTTTCAAATAGCACAGTAGCTACCAGCACAATTGTAGCTTTGCTGGAGTGGTATGTTGTGGTCTGCTTTAGTCTCTAGAGAGCTATTGACAGCTGTGAGAGTACATTTTTTTATCTAGACTGATAAATCGAGTCATTTACAGCCAAATTAAAACGCTTGTAGACCACTGGTGGCTCATTTGCAGCTTTTTGGTTAGGTTTTTCTGTATCTGAACTGCCCAAGCTCAGTGAAGAGTAACAGTTCATAAAGCTTTTTCTCACTGTAGAAAAACATTCCGACTGTTCCAAGTTCACTCATCCACTCTATGGCATACTTGTAGCAGGTTATACGGAGCTCTGTGGCATTGATCATGGTGTTTGCATGAATGGTGTTTGCATGAATCTCTTCATACAGCAACCTCCATAGTAGAACTACAGTACCAGCACTTGACAAAAAGAAAACCAAACTTCAAAATCTAATCAAGTGCCGTTTCCACCTGACTATTATAAAAACACACTCCAAATGGTTGTCTCAAAATATACTCTTGGTTCACCACAACAATTCACCATATTCCCGACACCCAACCGCAATGTAACATATACCATTCAACTCACAATCTCCACTTTCCTTACAAATACACCCTCAAAAACACACCTAAATCACTATACCATCCCCCCACCCTCTCCACCCGATTGCTCAGCTCGTTAGACTTCCGCTTTCGACTGTCTCACTGTCTTAGCCTTTGCGCAAAAAGTCCTCGGCTAGAATACGACGCGCATCGATCGGAGATTGGAAAAGTGGGTTCGATCCGAAGTCCCGGACTTTGATAACCGAGTCACGTGATGCACAAACAAAAAACTCATTCTTTACCAGGTGAATTATGTGACTAACAGAAAGAAGTTGGTATTCAACTAGTATTACAGCATGGCTTGACATCATCTCAATATCCTACAGTATCTTTTCATCTGAAAAGTAGCTGTCAAAAGTGTTTGTATGTTTCCACCTTGGCTATAAAAGGAAACTATTAACTCGGGAGATAACAATCTGATAATAACATGGTTCTATAGGGTCTGTGGAATGTACTCATGTCAAACTAAAATGAAAGCTCCAACTTCTCTACAGTCTTACTATTCGCCATACAGCTAAGTCTATACATAAAATACCTATATACAAGTGTCTAGTAAGGAGCAAACCGCTTCTCGTCCTTGTCCTTCTTATCCTTCTTGTCCTTCTTTTCTTTCTTTTCCTTCTTCTTCTTATCCTTCTTATCGGCCTCCTCTTTCTCCTTCTTCCGCTTCTCCTTCTTCTCCCGCTTCTCCCGCTTCTCCTTCTTGTCTTTATCCTCCTTCTTGTCCTTCTTTTCCTTCTTGACCTTCTTCTCCTTCACTTCCTGCCATCCATCGTCCATTTCGGTATCTTCAACCTGGTCTTCTCCAAAGCCAAGCTGCAGACCAGGCACGTTCCACAGTCGCACGTATCCATCTTCTCCACCAGTGTAAACAGCGTCTTTGGGGGCATCCAACAGCACTGTTCTCACAACCTCGGCTCCATGAGCATCCTGAAGAGTAACAACTCCAGCAGCTTCATCCTCGTACGTCACAGTCTCGTTTCGGAACGGCAACAGCTGCACTTGGCCAGGAGCATACGTGTCTGCATTGTTGCTGCCTGAAATGACATATCCAGGCACAATATCAGCAACATACTCACATCCAAACTTGTCCCGCACGTCTCCAAACTCCAGAGGCTCTCGAGCCACGTCATCGTCCTTCTCAAAGTCCATCTCGTAGATGCTCAGAGTCTCCATGTGTGAAATCACATAGACTCTGTTGGTGGAGGTGAAACCAGCATAGTGAATGGAAGAGTCGTGGTTGAACACCTGCTTGACCACCTCGTCCTGGTCCGTCTCGGTGATGTCGTACACGTTCACCAGACCGTCTGTACTTCCTGACACAACAATGTTGTCACGAGTAGGATGAAATCGCAACTCGGTGACATCATCATTATGGACGTCAGGGAACTCAATGAAGGGCATACCATCTGCCTTGGGCTTCTGCACGTCCCACAGACAGATTCCCGCGTCGGTTCCGACCAGCTCGGAGCCCCCAACCACGACATTGCCTCTGAAATCACAACTGACAATGGGCCCCAAAGTGCCCTGTTTGAGCCACAAAAGCGGCTTGTTGGGGTCCGCGTTTTGTGCCCTCAGGTCCCACAACTTGACTCCGTCGTCTCCCCACGTGATCACAGTGCTGGCGTCGAAAGCCTTCATTCCAACCACTCTGTCGTGACTTTTCTGGACGACTTTGGACGACGACGACAAATCGTGTGCAATGAGGTGAATCGAGTTGTCTGAGAGAGCTGCGGCTACGGAATTGCGAGCCTCCACTGGCGCGAGAGCAAGCACGTACTCTTTTTCCGAAATTTGAAGCTCTTTGGCGAAAGATACGTTCATGTTGTGATGGTGAGGAAATGAAGATGGGGAGACAAAAATATTTAAAGTGGTGCATGTCACATGTAGGCGGGCTTAATCTAGCATGTGGGGTGGAGTGTGTTGTTAGAGGGGGTTTTTGTATGGTCGAGATGTGAGGTTTTTGTGGATTTGGAATATGTGGAGTAAGGGGAGTTGATTGATGGTCTTGGGGTGTCTGTGGGATGTATATTGGGGGAGTTGGGGTTTCCCTTCAAGTAATTGCTAACAAAATGAGAGTCAAATGAGAGTGTCCTGAGAACACCATTATAAAGGTAAGAGACATTCCTAAGAGGCCATTTCTTTTCAAATGGGCTTCGCATCATTCATGAATGCTCAAAGATCTATATTCTATTCATTTCCAGAATTTACCCACTATGATGTTGTGTTCATACGCCCTCTACATCTCAACTAAAATTAGTACCATCGAAATAGCCCTCAAAATCAAGCTAAAGAGATTCTAAGAAATATATTTTTTCACTAAAATAGTGCCTAAAAGACATTTTAACCCTTTAAATCCAATATTTTTCACTTCCACTTCTCACACTATGTTGCTCTGTCTACTATCAAAACACCATACTCACTTCACTCCTACACCCACCAAAACCCCATAAACAAGCCCCATAATGTCAAAAACCTCACCAATCAACTGCTACATACACTCATAACCTATTCACTCCAATACCAACCGTTATCGTGAAAAATTTCATATCTCCTCGAACCCCACTCTCTTATTAACCTTTACTTATCTTTCTCCTCTCTTTTCTAACAAAGCCTATAATGTCAACTAATCCAGAGCCATACAACACTACTAAATACCACTCTGGCTGCAAATATTTTCACACCAAAATACTCCCCTGACTCAGGGCTACCTCCCAATACCCATATTATACCGCATATCCCACGTTCAGCTTTCTGTACCACATTGTTGTTCAGTGATTAAGGTTAGGGCAACTCTAAATTCGTCACGTCAAAAAAATCCACCTCTTTCAGCACCACCCCAACACCACAACACCACGCTACAAAATGTCGTCTGTCGTCAAGAAAGGCACCAAACGATTTGTGCCGAAAGTACAGCCCCGTGCGGGTCGGAGACGACTCTCTTCTGTGTCTCAGAAGCCCTCAGCCGCCGCCACCAAACAGCTGAAAGATGCCGCTTCCAAACTTGTTAGCAACGAAGAAGCCATTGTTGAGGAGGAGGTTTCTCTGCCTGCTACTCCCCAGGCGTCTCAGAGTGTTACTGATGACGTGGCCGAAGCGTCTCCTCTGAAACTGCACCCTAGACCGAGAGCAAGGATTTCGGCTACTCTTACAGAACGGCCTATTTTGAGAGCTGCACCCAGTCTGACGTCTTCAGTGACGTCGTCAGTGTCGGGTTTGGCCTCGCCACCTGCTTCTCAGGCCACTCCGCAGTCTTCTGTGTCGTCTGAAACCCGTTCTTCTGGGTTTACTGTTGTGAACAGAGGTAAGAGAAATGCCGAAGAGATTTCCGGTTCTAGTTCGCTTAGAAGTACACAGAGAGGAGATGATGAGGTGGTAGCAAGTACCTCCATCGAAGGAGTCACCACAGATGTGCTCATTCTCAACGATACAGAAGAAACTCCTGTTCCAGCACACATTAGTACCTCTGGACGAGCCCGAAAAGGCCCCTCAGGTCCTCTACTTCCTCCCAGACGTCTTCCTGATCGAACCAACAAGATGTTTGATGCTGAGACCATTTACCTTGTTTCTGGACGGTCCAAGCCTTCTATTTTCATTGATAATCCCGATGAATGGACTCTGGACCCTGAAACCGTCACCATGGCTCAACTGTGTTCAGATGTGCGTATGGGCAAGAGCTCAGCCGAAAACGACATTGCTGTGCGCCATAAAGCTGCCCTAGAGCGAAGACGAGATAACTACAGACGAGCAAAGAAGTGGGTTGAGGACAACAGACAGGGAGAGCCCAACTTGAGATGCAATTTGGACATGGAGGGTAACGTACTGGATGTGCCTACTCTTGAAGAGGCTCTAGCTTACAACCCCAACTACGTGCGTCCCAATGAGGGTGTTCGAGATGACGGCTTTGAGTACATTAAAGCCGAGGGTATTCCTGTGGACATGGCTGCTTTGTTTGACGAAGACGATGAAGAGCAGGCCAAAAAGAAGGGAGCCAAGCCGAAAAGTGAACTGCGGGCTAAACAGGACCAGGCAGTTAAAGCTCTAGATTCAGCCCCCAACAGACGTCAGAAACCAGAGCTGAAAATCAAGGGTGGTAAGTTTGTGGTTGACCAGTCTTCCACTGTTGTTGATCGTCACGAAAACGTCGAAGCTGGACGAGATCAGCGAGAAGTAGAGGAGATTGTCAAGGATTTCTCTCGTCCTACAACTTCTGTGACTCATAGACGTAATGAGAAGGCTGCAAGGTGGTCTGCTGAAGAGACGACACGGTTCTTTGTCAAATTGGGCGAATGGGGATCGGACTTTAACCTCATTTCGCAGTTCTTCCCTGGACGTACTCGACGTCAAATCAAGAACAAGTTCAAGCTGGAGGAGAGAAACAACCCTACAAAGATCCACCTCGCTCTGGCTCGAAAACTGGATATCTCCATTGACCAGTTCAAGACCAAGGAGGGCTCTTCAGTCATGGATACCGCCAAGGAGGTGGAGAGAAAGCTGGAGAAGATCCGATCCGAGCATGCCGAGCGAATGAAGAGAGAGGAGACTGCAAAGGCTGCTGCCAAGAAGGCCGATAGAGCTCAGGCTTTGGAGAAGGAGAAGCAGATTGTTTCGGGACATACTAAGAAGTTGACGAGAAGTCAGAGAGCAAAGCAGTTGAACGAGACGGAGGAGGTGGTGGGTTATTTGCCGGTGAAGCCGGAGCGACGATAACGAGGCGAAGCCGAGTTATCGCGCGTAGCTAGTTGACACGAGGCGTAGCCGAGTGTCAACGATAACTTATCGATGGCTGTTGTCTTCAATCCCAGTTCAACTGACAAGTTGACCCATTAGATTAGGGAAACCCACCGTGACGGCTCGAGGACAACGTAGCCGTCGCAGATAGACTATAGTGTTATTTATTGTATTTATGTGTTATTGGGTGGTGTAGCTGGGTAGTAATCTGCGTGATGAAAGATGATCATGGACAGCTTCCAAAGATTGTAGACCCGTTGTGCTGTACGATACTTTATGGCGGTTCACGAAGTGTTGTATTTGTTCAAGTAGCTATTAGACACATTACTGAGCTCCCCCAAACGCCATAGTATCAAGCAGCTTTAACTTATCCTAAGGACGTAACGGAATCACTTCTCTTTTTTGGAGTTCTAAGCTTCATAGTTTTGCATCTTGTGTTTACATCGGTTCGTTTCTACACTTGAGCTTTGGAGGTCTGAAGTCGATGGTCAAAATATATTATGGCATGTACATACTCTTTCCAACGTGTTTCAGTGTGTATATTCTAAGTTGATCATGTAAGTATCATAGTAAAGCACCAAGTTATCAGGTAGATCTTATGCTGTTAGCTGTGTTCTGTCTTCAGCTCTATCTTGAAGGCTGTTCTTCTTAAATAGGTCCCCTGAAGCTGTAAACCACTTTGGCACTCATAAAATACTATTACAACACCAACCTCTTACACCTCACTTGTTCTACACACTCTACATCTAGCTACTCGTTCACGTATCAACACGGTATCATTAAATTAATTAGTAGGCTTGTACACTTTAACTCAAAACTTAGTACTCGGCCTCAAGGTCATCGTCGTAGGCGGAATCGGCGCCCACCTCCTCGTAGTCTCGCTCGAGAGCAGCCAGGTCCTCTCGGGCCTCGCTGAACTCGCCCTCCTCCATACCCTCGGACACGTACCAGTGGACAAAGGCTCGCTTGGAGTACATGAGGTCGAACTTGGCGTCCAGACGCTTCCAGGCCTCGGCAATGGCGGTGGTGTTACTCAGCATGCAGACGGCTCGGTCAACCTTGGCCATGTCTCCCTCAGGAACGTACTGAGGAGGCTGGTAGCAGATACCAATCTTGAAACCGGTGGGGCACCAGTCGACGAGCTGGATGGACTTCTTGGCCTTGATGGAGGCAACAGCAGCCTGCACATCCTTGTTGACAACGTCTCCTCGGTACAGCAGACAGTTGGCCATGTACTTACCCTCTCGGAGGTCGCACTTGACCATCTGGTGGCTGGGCTCGAAACAAGCGTTGGTGATCTCGTTGACGGAGTTGGACTCGTGGTTGGCTCGGGACTTGGAGATGACGGGAGCGTAGGTGACCAGGGGGAAATGGATTCGGGGGTAAGGCACCAGGTTGGTCTGGAACTCGTTAAGATCGACGTTGAGAGAACCGTCGAATCGCAGAGAGGCGGTGACGGAAGAGACGACCTGAGCGATCATTCTGTTGAGGTTCTCGAAAGAAGGTCGAGAAATGTCCAGGTTTCGTCGGCACATGTCGTAGATGGCCTCGTTATCGACCATGAAGGTACAGTCGGAGTGCTCCAGGGTGGTGTGGGTTGTGAGGACGGAGTTGTAAGGCTCGACAACGGAGGTGGAGACCTGGGGGGCGGGGTAGACGGCAAACTCGAGCTTGGACTTCTTGGGGAAGTCGACCGAGAGTCGCTCAAGCAGAAGAGCTCCGAAACCGGAACCCGTTCCTCCACCGAACGAGTGGGTGAAGAGGAATCCCTGCAGACCGTTACAGTTGTCGGCGACTCGTCGAACTCGGTCCATGACCTGGTCGATCAGCTCCTTGCCGACGGTGTAGTGACCTCGGGCGTAGTTGTTAGCGGCATCCTCCTTTCCGGTGATGAGCTGCTCGGGGTGGAACAGGTTCTTGTACTTTCCGGTTCGCACCTCGTCAACCACGTTGGGCTCCAGATCAACGTAGATGGTTCGGGGGACGTACTTTCCGGAGCCGGTTTCCGAAAAGAAGGTGGAGAATCCCTCCTCTCGGGATCCGGTCTTTCGGTCGGGGTCAAGGTATCCATCGGGCTGGATACCGTGCTCGAGACAGTAGAGCTCCCAGCACGAGTTACCAATCTGGCAACCGGCTTGTCCGACTGGGTTAGTAAGTGGAAGGCGAATAATCGCGCGGTGGTTGCGAATTATGGCATCTACATCATCGTTATAGCAAAGCTATAACACGATGGCATGTGTTGTCGCGAATGTCACACGTCGTGTTGGCACAGTTGGTGTAGTGGGGGTGGGGCAAAAAAACATAAAACACACGCTAAAACAGGGCAAAAAAACGGATGAAACCTCCAGCAACACTTGATTCGTATCATCAAGCCTCCTCCTAATCCACTCCCTCAAATATCACGTGGTTTATCCGAAATCTATGCCCCCCCGCGACATTGCTTGTGTCGTGGGTTTCTTGTGTCTAGTTTTGCCACAATGACGGGGAAAACGCGTGCCAATGGTTCTGCCGATGCCCTCCATCAAATCGTCCATTATTTTCATACTCACCATTAATGCTGATGACTTCTCTCATGGTTGTGTAGTTGTGTGTTGAGAAAGGGGAGAGATACAGGAGAACAAGTTTGGCGACACAAAAACAGGTTAAGGTTTTGGGACTTGTGTGTCAAGGTGCGGTGGCCAGACAAACAAGGGGGTTGCCGTAGCAACGCGACGTGGTCGGTAACCCAAGAAACACTTCCGGGTAACTTGCGTTTGTCAACAGGTCTGGTAGAGGGTGAAGGAGTTGTGCTAGAGGAATGAGAGTTGGACTAATAGATAGGAAATTTCACGGAGAGTAGAACTACGTGTTGATATTCCACTTTTGAGCAGCAATATATGTCGTTTTGCAGTCCCCCAAATTGCTGTTGAGTTTACGTCTGTCATGTTTTCGTGATAAGGTTTCGCGCAGCTGAAAATACGCGAAAGGGGGAAAACGCGAACTGGAGAGGGCATGCCTCAAAAGCTGAGCTTCGGAGTATGGGCGGTGGCGAATAAAAATGTGGGCTGAAAAACGGTGAATGGGCTTCAGGTGACCTCGAGGAGTGGTATTATGTGTTTAGTTTGGTGCTGGATATTATGGGACGGGGTACAAATGGGGTGTTTATGTGTCTGTTTTATGCACGGTGATTGGTGGATATTATTCAGGAGAGAGAGGAATAGGAGTAGTGATCAGCAGAGTAACGGGTGGGTGTCGTGTGTTCGTTTTTCACTGGGGAGGGTTATAAAAAGGGAATCTGAATTAAGAATTGAGGGTAACTAAAAGCTAAGTAAACTTATGGGTTCGTTCAACAGAATACATAGGGGAAGAGCTGACTTCAAACGTCGCCTAAAACACCCAATCAAGTGTGGCCTCACTATTTGTTGTGTTGTGCTGTTTATTTACATCCGTTTAGTCACCTTAGACCAACCAGTCAGGCCATGTCTGTATCATGTGGCTGTAGAGATGGGGCTGATATTATCCCCAACGTAGCAGTGGCTGAAAACAGGGCTTTAGGGTAGGAGCCACTTTTGAGCCGCGGTTAATTTACACCCGCCGTTGTCTCATTCGAGACTGACGGTTGACTTCAAACAGCTTGAGGGTCTAGACCTGACGATCTATGCACCAGTGCAAAGGTGATCAGAGAATACAACCCTGTAGAACGATATATAATTAACCAATGGGGTTCTGGTCATGGTTGCACGCTTGCCTGAATAATATTGTATGTGCTGAAGAATACCCTGAATAATTCCCAGTCCAACTGGTTTTAATTACATGTCTCATTCTAGCCAACTGCACATGGCTATAGGTGGTAAGTAGAGCGTATACGAAGCGTATCGGCGTATTAATTAATCAATCAATACCAATACCAAGGTGGTCCGTGTAAATTACCACCCTCAATCCGTCGGACAAAAAATAAACGATTCACTTTGGTGTTTACTTGTAGACCCTTTCGTGAGTCACGGTTGCACTGGAGCGTAGAATCAAGAGCCAAAGGGCTGAAAGTGAAACTAGAACTAACAAAAACTAAGAGGGAGGGTCGACAGATAGTTAATGTGGACTTGATTTAGGGCCTAGTCTAGTCGCGATTAATGATCACTTCGCAGCGATAAGGCAGTCGAGAGGGGTCCGGGACTCCGGCATTTTTCTCTGGGGTTTGCTTTCAAAGCCGTTTATTTCCTTTTCTTTTTCGTTTTTCTTGCAAGAAGGAGGAGGCGAGTGACAAGGGGTGCCAAGCTGAGAGTTGAGGTGCAATGCAGGTGCAGTGCGAGGTGGAAGTTTGAAAAAAAAGCGTAAAAAATTGCGAAAAAAAAAAGAAAAAAATACAAAAAAATAGAAAGCCCAATAGTGGCTACGTCATATGACCTGAAAGAAGGTACAACCGGAAAAAACGAGAAACCCACAGAACAAGAGGCCACCGTGATGTACACACACAACACTACGCACAGTGCATATCCCTAGGCACGGCTAAGTGCATTTCTCCCATCCCATGGCAACTTAAAGCAAAGCTCAACCTACTCACCACCCTACGATGATGACGCACGGTGAAGACGAGCCACAGCTACCCATCCTCTTCAGGCCTCTCCCTCGGCTCGTCCGGTGCACGTCTGTACGCTTTTTCTGAGACTCCGACCCCCACAGAAAAGCTGGTCGGGTGCAGTTGAGCCGACAAGCGTTTTTGGTGCACGGAAAGCCCGAAGAGGCGTACCGGAGCACGTACCGGAAACACGGAGGGTGTAGCTGCCGTGTTCATGTAGACGGTATAGCCGTGCGAGGGTAGCCTCTCGTTTCAGCACGTGTTTTGAGGCCTACAGGTGGTGGAGTAATGCTCTTGTATCGTAGGTCGGCTACTTTACGGTATGTACGGCAGGTCATACGACAAGCATGCTACTTTGTCTACCCCACACGCGGCGGCAAAAAACCCCCACGGAAACCGGAGAAATCTAGGTCTTAGGGCAAGGTCTGGGATTTTCATGGCTTGTCTTGGATAGGTGCTTGGTCTACAAGCTTGGCTTCTTGGCCAGCAGCATACTTGTAGTCTTTAGGGTTTGGTTGGGAGGGTAGGAAGAGCCGTCAGAAGTCCCAACGATAAGGCCCAAGATAGAGTCACAGATAAGACAAACCCTGCTAAAATGAGATGTCTGTTATAGCCCTATAAACCCGGTATATACGAGTTGAACGGGTGTTTTCGTGTTCAAATACCAGCTCAAACACGATATAAACCTCCCTGACCACTCTGCAAAGCCTAACAACCGCCTATCGGTGGTTTCGGTAGGCTCTACTTTTTTTTTCAAACTCAAACTCCAACGGCAATGTTACCATAACGATAGCAGTAACGTTGGTATATGGCACGTTCCTGCTGAAATACGACCACACCAACATGAGTGTCTATGCGTAGCGGTGCCTGGCAGCCCCATTTCACCCTTGTCCGGCTGAAATTTCGTCTGGGGTATTTTCGCTCTACCCCTCCGGCAGCAAGGCGGACGGGACTTCTGTATAGAGTTGACCCCAGCAGAGGAGTTGCAAGCGCTGTTTCAAGAGCATGAGCTAGCTCCAGTTAGTACCAGAGGTGTGGCTAGCATAAACTAGCATGCCGAGGCTACAGGTGAGCCACACAAACGCCACACTGCCATACCCCCATGTCCAATCTCCATATCTGAAGCCCGGGTGACAGTGGGCATATTTTTGTCCTTTTGTCGTTTTTGTCATTTTCATTTTTTTTTCCACTTCTTGGCTCAAACAGACTTTGGTGCAGTCGGGCGGTCTGGTGCACGGGAATCGAGGGCAAAGACAAGATGGATTTAGGTTCGGAGGTGAAAAGGAGACAATGTGGGTGGATGTGAGGGGGTGTAACAGAGTCGTTTGGAGGTGTAGCGGAGTGCTGAGTAGTTAGAAATGGTCGCAACAACGAGTAGATTCGATATATGCCCTTAGTTCTTTTCTACGGCTCCCCCCGCAGACTCCCCCAATCTGAGGGTCCGCCATCCCAATTCGGAATTTCCTCTTTCAGACTCACCTGTCTCTTGTATGCATGTAGCGCTGACCTGCTCACTTCCGCCATAACGTTGCCGGCTTGGCTTATGGCAGCCGCCTATATATATCCGCGTAGCCCAGTGTCGAAAAAGGTCCATCCAATGAACTTGTGACCATGTCCGACATTCCCCAAGCTCCGCCCTTCCACACCCAAGACGTTGCTCAGGTGCTGGAGCACTTTGCCTGTAACGAAGAGACGGGTCTGTCTTCTTCTCAGGTTGCCACCCAGCGTGCTCAGTACGGCCCCAACGCCCTTGATACTGGAGATGCCGTGTCGCTGCTCCAGGTGATTATTGGCCAGAGTTGCAACGCCATGATCATGGTCATGATCATCGCCATGTGCGTGGCCTTTGGTATCCGAGACTGGATTTCTGCCGGAGTTATTGCCGGAGTTGTGGCCATCAACATTGTCGTCGGTGTGATTCAGCAGTACAACGCCGAAAAGACTCTGGACTCGCTCAAGAACCTGTCTTCTCCTAATGCTCGAGTCATCCGAGACGGTCAGGAGATTACCGTGGAGAGTGATGAGGTTGTGCCTGGAGATATCGTGCTTGTCAAGGTCGGAGACACCATCCCTGCAGACTTCCGAGTCATTTCCGGCGTCAACTTTGAGACCGATGAGGCTCTGCTCACTGGAGAGTCTCTGCCTGTTTCCAAGGACCCTGCTACCCTGTCTGATCCCGTTTGCCCTGTTGGAGACCGAGTCAATATGGCTTTCTCTTCGTCTGTCGTCTCCAAGGGCCGAGCCAGAGGTATCGTCACTTCCACCGGTATGGAGACCGAGATTGGAACCATTGCCAAGTCTCTGCAGGGCGAGAAGACGTCTTTCCGAAAGGCCAAGGACGACTCCTTTGGAGCCAAGATGTCTGCTTTCTGGGGAACCATGTGGGACTACATCCAGACCTTCCTGGGAACCAACACTGGTACTCCTCTGCAGATTCGTCTGGCTAAGCTGGCCGTTCTGATTTTCGCCATTGCCGTCGTTATGGCCATTGTTGTCATGGCTGCCCAGAAGTTTGATGTCACCCGAGAGGTTGCCATCTACGCTGTTGCTGTTGCTGTCTCCATGATTCCCGCCTCTCTGGTTGTCGTTCTCACTATCACCATGGCCGTCGGAACCAAGATTATGGTCAAGCGAAACGTCATTGTGCGAAAGCTCGACTCTCTGGAAGCCCTTGGAGCCGTCAACGATATCTGTTCCGATAAGACCGGTACCCTGACTCAGGGTAAAATGGTTGCTCGAAAGTGCTGGGTGCCTTCTCTCGGTACTCTTTCTGTTGCTGACATTTCCCACCCCTACAACCCCACTGAGGGTTCTGTTGAGCTGCGACGAGTCAACCCTGTGATGGACGCCCGAATGACTGTCAAGCAGCACAAGAAGATTGACCAGGACCTGTCTCTGTCTCCTTGTGTTTCTCGATACTCCAACAAGTCTGTGTCCATTCATGCCATCAACGTTGAGTCCGAGGACTCCTCTTCTGATGACGATCCGGAAATCATCTCCAACTCTTGCATTCCCGAGTCCCTGTCCACCTGGCTCTACACTGCCACTCTGGCCAACATTGCTGAGCTCAAGGAAGATGAAGAAGCCGGATGGGTGGCTACCGGAGACCCTACTGAGATTGCTATCCAGGTCTTCACTTCTCGTCTGGGCTACGGACGAGACACTGTGCCCCATACCCACATTGCCGAGCATCCTTTCGACTCCACCATCAAGCGAATGTCTGCCATCTACACTGACGAGAAGGGAGCTTCTACTTGTTACACCAAGGGAGCTGTCGAGCGAGTGCTTGAGTGCTGTACCACCTGGATCAACGCTGACGGAGCTACTGAGGACTTCACTTCCGAGGTCGATCTCATGGTCCAGCAGCAGATGGACGCTTTTGCCAAGCAGGGACTCCGAGTTCTGGCTTTTGCTACCCGACCCGTCAACCTGGAGACCGAGGACGCCAAGAACCGAGCTCAGATGGAGACTGGACTCAAGTTTCTGGGTCTGGTTGGTATCTACGATCCTCCCCGAGTTGAGTCTGCTGGAGCTGTGTCCAAGTGTCATCGAGCCGGTATCAACGTGCATATGCTGACTGGTGACCACCCCGGTACTGCCCGAGCTATTGCTGAGGAGGTTGGTATTCTGCCCAGAGATATTGCCGACTACCCCGAGTCTGTCATTTCTGCCATGGTCATGACTGCCATGCAGTTTGATGCTCTTTCCGACGAGCAGATTGACGCTCTTCCTGTCCTGCCCCTGGTCATTGCTCGATGTTCTCCTACCACCAAGGTCCGAATGATTGATGCTCTTCATCGACGAAACCGATTCACCGCCATGACTGGAGATGGTGTCAACGACTCTCCTTCTCTGGCCAAGGCCGATGTCGGTATCGCCATGGGTATTGCTGGATCTGATGTGGCCAAGGACGCTTCCGATATCGTGCTCTCTGACGATAACTTTGCCTCCATTCTCAACGCCGTTGAGGAGGGTCGACGTATGGCTGACAACATCCAGAAGTTTGTTCTGCATCTGCTGGCTGCCAACGTGGCCTTCTGTGTCTTTGAGATGGTCGGTCTGGTGTTTATGGACGAGGATGGATTCTCCACCTTCCCCATTTCGCCTATCGAAATTCTCTGGTGTCTCATGGTCACTTCTGCTCTGCCTGCTATGGGTCTTGGTCTGGAGGCTGCCCAGCCTGATATCATGGACCAGCCTCCTCGAGACCCCAAGAAGGGTGTTTTCTCGTATGAGCTGCTCATGGATATGATGGTCTACGGTCTCATTATGGCCGGTCTGTGTCTTGGATCTTTTGCTATTGTTGTCTACGGAGATGGAGATGGTGAGCTTGGAACTCTCTGTAACAAGGAGTACTCTGACTCTTGTCACTACGTTTTCCGAGCCCGATCCGTGGCCTTTGCCGAAATCACCTGGTTCATGCTCTTCCTGGCCTGGGAGGTGGTTGACATGCGACGATCCGTCTTCATCATGTGCCCCAAGAAGGCCTTCAACAATCTGTGGAGAAACCAGCTGCTCTTCTGGTCCGTTATCGGAGGCTTCTTCACCGTCTTCCCTTGCATTTACATTCCCGTCATCAATGACAAGGTCTTTTTGCATAAGGGCATTTCGTGGGAGTGGGGCATTTGCTTCGCCGCTCTGGGCATCTTCCTGGTGCTTGTGGAGCTGTGGAAGTTTGGAAAGAGAGTCTACTTCAGACGACAGGAGAAGGATGAGGCCGAGGACAATGTCTTTGACGCCTGGGTTGATATGGAGAAATGAGTGAGATAGAATTAGAGTGCTTTGAGTATTTATTTAAATGAAATTGAAAGAAAAAATTATAACCGTAGACCATGGGGTTAGTTGTCTGTCTAAGTAGTGAGTACAGCTGGGTGGAGTGCTTAGCATAGAGTAAAGCAAGACAGAAATACAATAAAATATTTTATAATAATTCAGCTCTGTTGCACATGTCAAACACCATTTTACTGCAATTAAATAAATTATATTCCGTGCTTGAAATGTCATCTCAATCAGCACATGCTTTTACAGGTGCTGTTTGTAGACCCGAGTCACGCCCATTTGGCACACGAACTCGGGTAAAAACTAATACCATTCTATTCTCTCGACCCGTGTGATTCCAACCAAGGATCTCTTATGGCTCTATCTCTATTCTATGCTGAGTTATTGTTGTATTACTACATTCACATCACTACAGCCCTCACAACCCTTCAAACAAAGAAATAATACCTCTGTCTAAACGTCAAGCCGTTAAATCTCCGAAAATCACCTCTAAATCGCTCATTGATTCTTTGTTTTCCGTATTTTTCCCATTTTTTTGCCAAGTACGACCCTGGCAGAAACTAGCCGTTAGCCTCACTAAAAAGTACCACCATAAAGCAGGTCTAAGAACAACAGAAGGCTGCCAAAAAATGTCACCAAGAAATACGCCAGCCGAGAAACACCTCAGTCCAAAAAAAAAATTGCTTTGCATTTCAGAAACAAAAAACAAAGATGTGATTTCTGACAGGATCGAACTGCCGACGTTCCGCGTGTAAAGCGGATGCCATGACCAACTAGACCAAGAAACCGAACTTTGATTTTTAGAAAAAGTGGCCTCTGCTCGCTGGGGCCTGGCTCACGTGACCGCAAAATTTTGAAACACGAAAATGGAGCCCTTAAACGCATATATTTACTATTGTTAGAACACTATAAGGTGTAACATTGCCTGAAAAATCGAATGAAATTACCTCCATCTTCATATCTTTTATATTCACAGTTATAGGATCCAAAAACTCCGTTTTCTTCACATCAGCCTTAGAATCACGAAAACGAACCACTTATGACTAGAAAAACACATCTACAAGCACACAATCAAGAATATCCGCTCTCTATTCATCTCCTAAAACTATCCTCTTCTCTACAACTACAAAACTCATCTCGCTATGACTCAAAAACAAAATTTCTTCAAACTACTTACGGATAATGGGCCGAATCAGGCCCAAAATAGCCGATATCTGGAATAGGAACAATACCAACACCTCCAGCACCATCTACACCTGCAAATGGTACATCATTACCCCACCAGGACAGATTCACGTTTGTGTACTGCAGTGCAAAGAAGATAATGATAGCGGAAAGCGCAATACCAGTGTTCATAGCCGAACAGAACACATAGGTGTACTTTTCCCACCATGCTGGGAATCGCTTTCGAATGTAGACGTTAAAGAAAAACGCCAGATAGACTCCAGACCAGATATAGGTCAAGTTATAAGGAGCATAGTTGAGGAAGCCATAACAAATAATAGAAGGGTTGACTTCCTTGAACCGAGCTTCCCACTTTGTCATCACGTGTCTGTGGTCTGGGTATCGCTTTTTGAGAAGTTTAGGCACGTATTTCTGCAAAACCACAAACACAATGGCTACTCCAAAACCAATCAAAAAGCACCATCTGAGAATAGGGTACTGAGAGTCGAAAATCTTCTTGGGTCCAACTACAGCCCAAATGACTGAAGCAGAGAAGAAGACTGTTTCTGAAGGGCAGGTGAACTTCTCGTGAGCGGTTTGGTACTTTACATCACAGATGTGTTCCACTTTTGTGAGTTGGAACTGCATGACTCCAAGGGATACAAGACCTGCAACAATAGTAGCCAACATCTGCACTCTGAACATGGATCTAGGAGGTAATTTTCCGTAATGTCCAATTTTCTGATCCTGCAAAAAATTCTGACACTGGATTTGAATTTGAACCGAGAAAGCTTTCAAAATCATCATGGCAATACCTTTACCAGGAAGAGCGTATCCGACAATGAGTTCAACTAAAACGTTGAGAGTGAACTGGATACCGGTGTATGAATATACAACCGTGAAAGGCAGTAGACACACAAAATTGATCAGCATAACCACCACCAGCATCCAGACAGGAGCTTTAGTATCCCAGTGTTCAATCAAAGCAATAGACATACCAAAGGTGACCAGCAAAATGATAATGTACCACCATTGAGGCACTTCAGGGTATTGAGACATTGTTCTGGAGAAGTAGTCTGTGAAGCCATGGTAGTTTGAACGTCTCCAGTACTTGAAACCATCATACAAGTCTCTGACACTGACCTTCATTATTTCCCATTCCATGATCACAGTGTAGAAGAAAGACATTGGGTAGACTGCAAAGAAAGCTCCGTAGACCACCAGGTTGGCAGCTGCATAGTATGGAGGAGAATAGGCTCTGTATTTGGTTTCGTCAAATTCGTTGTTGGTGAGAATTCTGGAAACGTTGTAGGGGTTACCCAAGTTGTCAAAAACGTCAGCAGAGTTGATTGGAAGGTAGCCCGAGTACATGACATTCGTATACCAAACTGCTAGAATGATGAGACCAGCTACAAACATTCCAGCAGCTCCCAAGACTAGAGAAGTGATGGGCATGAACATGACAGGGAAAACAGCTGCTGTAAAGACATTCCAGTCAAATGAAGAGAGTGGGTTGAATCCGAGTCCAGAGACACCTCCAGTTACAGCAGCCAAAACGACATTATTAGGAGCAATCCATGTCATCCAGTTGAAGGTTGAGACAGCAGCAAAGAGGTAGTTGGGTACCCAGAACTGCAAGAAAGCAATAGCAGACATCAACAGGAAGAAAGTGTACCTGGTCATTTTCCATCCGTTGATTGATTCAGACCGGTTTTCAGCAAGTAGGGCTTTATTGACTGCCAGAGTGGGCAACAAAGTAGGCCACATTGCTTTGACGGGGTAGACAGCAAGTTTTCTGAGCAATCCAACTACTCCAAAACCCATGAATTGAGTCGTCAGCATCATCATCACCATGTATCCGAAATTCAGAGCAAATGCCTGGTTGTAGTATCTGGGAAGGTACTGCACAAAAATGTTGTAATCGATATAAGGAGGGATGTTAGCCACAGAAGCCATAATTGTAGCCAAAAGCTGTTCCTTTTGAGTCCAAGGACCGGGATTTAGACTATATCGAACTCCCCGTACCTTTAAACCCCAATCTGGAAAAATGTACTGCCAGAGTCTTCCTGAGGGGTAGAGGAAAAGCTGAATGACAGCAACAGTCAATTGAATAGGAGGCTGTCTGGGCGAAAAAAACTGGTTGACAAAAGAGGCGATTCCAACCCAAATGATACCAATAACATAACATCTGATAGTTTCACACGCCTCATCAGGGTCGTCAAAAGGAGTACTGACTGATCTCACTTGTTGGTAAGGAGACCAATGGTGAAACAGACAAGCTTGGTACTTGAGTTCCTCAAGGTCTTCAGGAGGTACACACTCGTCTTCACCCTCTTTTCCTTCTCCAATAGCCTCTACCAGATGTTGCAGGAGGTTCTTGTGTTCAGCCGTGAGGTTTGCATCTGATGCATGGTCAATCCAGGCCTGTTTGACGATTTGGACGGCTTCAGCTTCGGTCATGGCTTCAAAAGCACGTGACATGGTCGTCACTGAACGCGGATAAGTGCCATCTTTCTCAGAAGGTGGAATCAGGAGTTTTTGAGCAATCCATTCTTCAGTGTGAAGGGTGATTTCAAGCACGTCTGCGGAAGCAAGTTCCTTAGAATCAAAAACAGCTGGTTTGATGTCGGACATGTTGTTGCTGTACTACAAAAGGGGATATTGTCTTCTTATAATGTGTCATGATCGCCCTGCACATAATATCGTCTTTGTGATAAGAGTACAAGCATGAGACATGTCATGGGGCCACTGTTCAGTATAAGGCAGTGGCTCTTTGTCAGAAGTTAACTGTTTCATTGCTCTTTCTCTCATCTTGATTCTGTTTGTATTCACGTTCGGTATCTACACTTTGCTCCTGGTCTAACTCCACTAGCTCCAACTCTACATACTCGGAGTGACATCACTGCCAAGTGCCAAGCCAGACATGAGATGAGATGAGCTTGGCAGTGAGATGTGAGACATCACTGACGAAGAAGCGACTCACAAATTGCTGTGTATTGTTGCTTTGTATTATTTCACAGCAGTATAGCGCATTGTTATACAGCTCCACTCACCCTCTCGTTTAAGGTACACACTAACGACTACAAGTAGCCCACACGAACGATAGATAACAGTGTGGGGGGACAAGGAGCTGTCAACTTGTCAGCTTGACAAATGCGGTGTGGAATGTAAGAAAATACTAAACAATTTCTTACAAAAACAATTGTGTAGGTGCTTCACTCTATGGTGTGTGTAAGCTCCTCTTGTACATGATAAATCCAATTATATCATTTTGGATTGCCAAAAACACACCCTGCTAATCTCTGTTTTCTCTGGAGTCCCCTTTCAGCTGCTTCTACGCTCCAGTGCCGTGCCATTATGCAGCTAATTCGTTCAAACAGGGTGGGTGACGTAAAACGATGGCCAGTAGATGGATGTATTGCCTAATGCGATCAATTGCACCAATGAAAGTGTGAACACAAAAGCAGTATACTGTTGTTTTTGTGTCTGTGTTTGCCCTTGATATGTGTCTGTAGCAATATCAAGCCCACCTCTACTCCTCCTTCAGTCTCACTAGCCAAAGATGATTGAGTTGGGCGGCCGAGATTAGCCTCGAGTTTATCTCGAAGCGCAGTAATGTGTATACATGTCGGCTTGATGAATCTGGAGAGTCTGAAGAGTACAGTAGGACAAATTTTCTCAGTATCAGATGTGTGAGACTCTATGTTGATTGCCTACTTTTTTGTTTTTATTTCATTCCTTGTCTTATGATGTTCTATCCCATCTCTCCTCTTCTATCAGACAAAGACCAGCGCCGTGCAGTGGAGACTTTCGATAGCCCTGCCAAGAACTGTTATCTGCGTCGGAACACTTTCCGACAAAGTATCCTGTTCGGAGACCGAAATGAGCAACTTCTCGGTAGTTATTTTCAGTTATTGATAAACAGCTGATTTATCAAAGTCTGGGGTATGAGGGTGGTCCGTATGGACAACATGAAGCAGCACAGATATTGTCACAGGCTAAATTGTGGGGTGGATATTATACAACACAAGCTAGCTACTTGTAGAGGTGAAGATAAATATAGATTTGGTTGTGTCGCTGAACCTCAAGGGGCTCTTTACTATAACGAAGCATAGCACTGCTATTACTAGTTAGGTATTGTAGTTGAACAATTGGCGTGACCATGGTAAGAACAGTGTCTAATCCTCTAGTACCAGTGCAAGTTCAAGTACAAGTATTTACAGTGTTTTAGTGATGATGTTTAAGTGCCCGTCTACTACAGGTTATTGTTAATACCAACTATTGGCTGGTTGTTAGCTAAACCACATATCGTTCATGTCATACAATAAATATCATTATCATTACTTCTCCCCCCTGACGCTCATCAACAGCGTATCTGTAAACACAGCCGAGGTAGTCGCCACCACTTCATCCTTTGTAGTCAGCGATACAGCCGAAGAAATCAGCTCGGCCTTTGAAAAAGCGTTCACCACTTCTGTGGCTGTAGGAGGTGGTCTTACCGGCGTATCATCCAGCTTTCCATGCACCTCTTGTCCTCCATTGAGAGCCATTTGCTTAGCTTTCTTTTCGGCCATCTTTCGGCGTCTCCAGTTATCTTCACTCAGTTGAGCTTCCATATAATCTCCCTCATCAGCAAGTGAGTTACGTCTCATGACTAGGAACCGGGTCACTCTGTCGTCTTTACCCTGTTCAAAGCCGTAATTAGTCCGAGCCCAAAACAGCGAGTCCTCCAACTTCTTGTTTTGCTCCTTAACTCTGAAATACTGGTCCTCCATCACATCGATGATTCGCTTGAGCTGCAAGTAAGTAACACCCACAGCAATCACCACCAGAGCCATACCAATAATCGTCGTGTTTTCATTTTGCTTCTTTTTGCTGCTGTGGTTTCTCAAGTCCTCATAATCCTGCCACCCAGAGGCTCCCCAAAATCCGTCACTTTGAGTACTGTACCGAGGTCCATGACCTGCTGCTGAGGTTGAAGCTTGATTGTACATGTTGGATGTGGCTCCGTCAGCTCCATAAGGACCAGGACGAGCTCCTTCCCAGCCCTGTCCAAATCTATCATAAGCATGTCGTCTGCTGGGGTTCTTGAGAATCTCATATGCGTTTGAGATTTTTCTGTACCGGGCGTCTTTCACTTCTTTGGAGAGTCCGGCTGTTTCCTCATTAGAACCGTTGGCGTCAGGATGATACTTCTTAGCCAAAATATAGTACTCCTTCTTCAGAGCCTTCTGGTTGAGGTTGTGAGGACCCATACCAAAGATTTCATAAGGAGACGGGTTTTCCGAGTTGGGGTAGTCGAAGAGAGCGGATGTGGTGGAGAATGAGCGCAGCCGCAACATGACCTTGGCGGTACTTGAGCCTTGGATTCTGTTCATCGTGAGGGTCACGCGATGTGTAGATGCTGTGGTTGTGTGGCTGTGTGGTGTCGTTAAATGCGATGCAGTGTCGTATCTGTGTATGCTGTTGCTGTTGTGTATCTGTGTCTGTCGTTATTTCTTCTCTGGTCAGCTCACTCAAGAAGAAGAGTGTGTCTATCTTCCTTCCAACATCTCTAGACCTTTAAGCCCACCGTCTTTAGACTCTGCTCATGCCTGAGAAATGCGCCCAAACCCTGCTATTTGCTCGCACAACATTCAGATAATGCACACCACCATAGCAATGTATGTCACGTGATGGGTGCGAGGGGAAACGCAGATTTTTGCCCGTCCCAGCTGATTTGCAGGGGATTTGAATCAATACGGTGCTATCAACTTGAGCACTACCTGTGCTGTCTCTCAGCCACAAAACAAACTCTATTAGCCTCAATCATGCACCAAGCCGAAAACTCGCCACATTTCAAATTAGAGTTTTGGGTTCTGACCAATCACATCGCTGAAACAGAGGGTAACGTGGCTGAAGATTTTTCAGCCCTCAAAATTAGCTCGCGGTCACGTGAACGAGGTGGCGTGGGGTCGCCTCGGCTTTAGGGAAATTAGAGTGACGTCAACGCCACCCGGGTTTTGGAGGGTGGTTTTTGTATTACTAAGGAGGGATATTTTTGTGTCACGTGAAAGAGGGTGGCTGGTTTAGTCGGTGGTGTTTTTTTGGGGGCATTTTTTGGTCAGTAATGGTGTGGTTGAGGGGGGTTATTATGTTAACAAAAAGGTTAACTAGTAAGAGTAGGTGGAAGCCAAGCGGAACTTTTCTCAGGAGCTGGGGAATATGAGTATCGTGATTAAAAAGCTCATATATCTATTATTTATGGAGTAATGAAGATAGTTAGGTTGTCAGCTTTATATTTTGATGTGGGTAATGCCGTTTCAACTGTGCTATCTGAGTCTCCTGTTACACCCTTCTTCAACTACACTCTAAGTAAAGAAAGACTGCAGCAACATCGTATACCTGCCTCATTTATACGTGAATAAATCCCAACATTTATGCTGGTCCTTCAAGTCCAACGTCAAATGACTCACGTCTGTTTATTTTGCACTGATTATGCCATAACATGACGTGTCTAACGTTGACTTATCATCACTGTAAACACTACAAATACGATATCGCAATATCGTACCGTAATTACCGTAATTAGTTTCGTGATATCGTCAAATCGCTAATCGAGGGGCTAGCTCGTATCTGACTAATTCGGAGTTATTACTTCTTTTTGCACTTGCACGTCACACGATATTATTTACTAGCCCCTATTCGAAACGGCATACAGAGGAATGTGCAAATGCGGTACAACGCGAGTATAAGGGGTAGTGTAGTGGTACTTGTATAGGGGCGTACAGGACGTGTATTTTGCTCGTTTTTTTTTTTCGCCACTTTTCTCTCTTACTAACACCCGAACATTGGCTCTTATACGGCTCTTATTTCTCTTATACCCTGTCGTATTGCACTCTATTAACGTCTAATTAAGACGCCGTCTCTTTGTCTTTAGAAGCTGTCTCAAGCAGCCAAAATAATATTAGAGAGGTAGCCAGCCTTCCACGACGACTAGCGTGTTTTCGTACGGCACTCTCGTTTGTATCCCTATTTTTCTGCAAATAATATCGATTTTTTGCGTCCCAACAACCGGCTGGAATGTCGTCCCGATTTGGAAGGTTTCATCTAATGTATGATAGATGGGTTGAATATGGGAGAGCTAGTGCGAGAATATGAAAAAATAAGGGGTTGAAGAAAACGGGAAAAATGGGAGAAAATCTTCATCAAGTAGCCCACGTTGAAATACGCGTCGAAAATAAACCCAGTTACCCTACTTATACCCCTCCTACTAATACACACGTTCTCATTCTCATCTTTATCTGATCGACGTCCAACGACCTGCTGCAGGTCGAAACCTTGTCTATCTTAAACAGCCTCGAGAATCTGTGTCCCACCCAAAATAACATAGCTACACACAACCCTCACTCTAACCAACTAACACTCATGACCCTCCCATGGTAGCTACACAACTGCTTCGATTCCATGGCGAGCTTCCCAGCCTGTCTTTTGACCGGTGGCGGGGGACAGCTACAACTGATATAACGCCACAAGAAACACAAACCGACAGAAACGACACAATAGTAAGCGCACCAACAACTCCACAATCTCGCTTTTTGCGACTCACACAAACCACTCCTCTCGCGACAATCTGCCCGTCACCCGTGTACGCACGTCTGTCTAAGCATGTACATGGGTTGTGGAGATGGAGTCTGTACCGTTTGGTAGGATATGAGGAGGTGGAGGAGGTACAGGAGGAACAGTATGATCCTCAGGGAATGTTGGCACCGACAGGGAGAACGTTGGTGGCGGAACAGAGGATTGAGGAGTTGAAGAGGGCGTTGAATTTGGACCAACACACGACTGGACATGCGCAGCATGTTCAGGAGGGTGTTAGGGAGGGACATACGGAGCATGCTCCTTCTGAAGGACACAACCACGAGGATGTGCTGGGTACGGAAGGCCAAGGTCGCTCTTACCATTATGGAGGCCTCTGGGAATCTGAGCCTCAAGGCTTGGACTCCCCATACACAGAACGGCAACCTCTCATGCTCGGGGCTCTGGATGAGGACGAACATGACGAAGGACGCACCCTCGGAGCTCCGTTTGAACATCGTTTGGGAGGTGATAGTCAGAGTCCACATACTCCCTACACTCCCACTCCTCAATCACGAGACACGAGGCCAATTCCATCAACTCAGACTCCACATACACCTACTCCTCAGTCACGTGATCCCGTCACTCCCTCACGTGACCTAATCACTCCCCGTGACATTACTACCCCCTCACGTGCCATTCCTACTCCTCGAGACACCTCCTACAGATCTCCCTACGTGAACCAGAGTTCATCCAATCATAGAGGATCACCCAGTTCACCTGTCTCACATCTCGGCTTCTCTCCCGTCAACACCAGCCATCTCAACCAGCAAGAGTCTCCGATTCTGCGCGTGCCTTCACCCACGGAGATTTCGCTGGGCGGGTACACTCCGGATATGTTTAGTCCGAAGCGATCTGGGCCTTTGAAGACTCAGGTGGCGGTTGAGACGCCTAAGGCGCAGACTACGGCTCAGACGACGACCCCGGACTTGTCTTATCGGTCACCATATGTCACGACTCCCAAGACACAGGCTACACCGTCTCCCTCAAAGACACATGTTCGTACCGGTACGCCAGCTCAAGCTCCATCTACTCCTCCCACCGAGAAGATGACTCAGGATGATCTCAGAGCGACCCCCAAGCCCGTGTCTGCTGCTGTAACTCCTCGAACACCCGGCAAGTCACTTCCCTCACCTCCATCCTCTCCTCTGGGTGTTGTTAGTGTAGTTGGAGTGACTGAGGAGAAGGAGGAGGAGGAAGAGGAGGAACGAACTCCAGAGGTGTCTACTCCTGGAGGACCCTTACCTCTTCCCATGTCTCCTGGTCGAGACGCTCTTTCTCCAGGTATTCCAATGACACCCGGAGATACCGAAGTCACGTCCATGTCTCCTCGGACTCCGTTGTCTCCTGCAGTTGTGGGTCCTCAGACAACACGGTCCGAGTCCCCTAATGAGCTTTTGACGCATGTGGCACGGTTCAAGACGGGATCTATTCGGTCGTTGGAGGCCGTAGCGGCGTTGGAACAGAGAGAACAGCAGCAGGAGAGTGAGTTGGCGAGGGTGTTTAAGCGGATTCGAGGAAGGAGGGCGGTTATTCCTTAGACATCAACGAGCGGAGCGAGTTGGTGAAGAGAAGGGAATGGCTGTAGCTGCTGTTGCCTCCATTGCTGCCGCTACTGTCGTTCGTGCTTCCTGTGCTGGGAACTATTTATACCATTATTTATACAGTTATTTATTCATTAATGCATTCTTCTACGGACACTACCGTAGATGGCTCAACTAAACATAAGTGGGAAGTGGACACTAAGGGGCATATTGGATATTGCCGACTATCTTATCTCGTATTTGTAACAGCTGCTGGAAATCGCTGTATGTGTACGTCTCGTACATAATGCTCAAAAATATCTCTCCAACATTCTTGTAAGCACTCCTTCCAAAGGACATGTCGAGAAAGGGAGATGCAGGCTATGATTTATGATGATTTTTTTTCAATTGAACATTTGAACACTCAAGTGCAAGCACAAACAAGCACTTATGGCACAGTAACAAAAAGATGGGAGATGTTTAGTTTGTAGCTTTTTCTACTGCCGTTTTTGCTGAGTCAGTCTGTCACCGTAACGTCTGTACAGGCCTGCATGAAATTAAGCAATGTGAAACCCGCGTGAAAGGGGTTAACGTGACTGAAGAGTACAACACCATAGTAGCAGGATGAGTAGTAAGCAAGTAGAAGAAAACACGAAAAAACACTGGCCGCCGTGTCCACATTACCCTGCCCTAACCCTACCACTACCCTCACATTGCCCCATTTTTCCTGGCACTCATCCAAACGCGAAACTCTAACGTGAGATTTGCTGGATCGACGGAGTACGACGATAGGGAGTAAGGGACGAAGTATAACGGGGTGGGGCTTTTTTCTTGTGTGGTGTCACGTGCGAGCACGCCAGCTCCCGTTTGGTTCACGTGACACATTACATAACGATGACATACCACGTGGATGTGACATAACCTCGTGGTCTAGTGCAATTGACTTTACGTCGCAGCGGCTTAATGCCGTTAGGTTGGGTGGACAAAAAAAGAAGGGCCTGAGAGGTGTGCATGGTGTCAGGAAGTTTAATGAGAGCACGCTCTGCGATTTGAAATACTCTGTGGAAACGTCAGACGGAGCATCCAAGAACAAGAGAAGCACGCAAGTGACAACCAGCGTACACACACAGTGCGATACACACACAGGGGCGACCTTCAACACACCACCCAGCGACTAGTTACTTCAACACCACAATCCAGGGGAAGAGCAGACGATACTACCCCAGCTACATCACAACCCCCTCAAAAAAACCTCTCGAGACACAAACACACCCAGCTGTTATGCCCTCGCAAGCATGGACGACGGACCAAGTTGGCCAGTGGATCTCGTCGCTCGGCTTCCCGCAGTACTCCAAACACTTTATCGACAACAACGTGACGGGAGACGTTTTGGTGCATCTGGACCATGATGATATGTCGGACATTGGCGTGGCGAAAATCGGACACAGAGTGCGCATTCTCAAGAGCATATACCAGATGAAGGAGAAGGAGGGAGGGTTTGATGATCATGAGGGAGATGCGGGTTATGTTCCTCCTTCTATCAAAACTACAGACCTGGACGACTACAATCGACTGTTCAAGAGCTTTGAGATTCGAGACGAGCGGGTCTACCACGTGGAGCAGGAGCTGAAAAAGCTCATTGAGTCCTTCAACAAGATCCGAGAAGATTTACTGCCTCTGTTCAAGTTTGTCAAAGAGAGCAAACCTCTACCTACTCCAGATGGCACTAATCCCGCTCATGCTCATTATCTGCATTCTCCAGGCACTCCAAGCGACGCTGTGCCGTTAGCAAAAGAACCTGCTCCTCAGGCTCCTTCTATCGTTCGAAAACTGAGCAAACTCAACAAATCAGCACAGAAGAGCCCTACAACTTTAGAGTCGGACTCTGCAGCGTCATCAAGTGCTCCTGCGCCTCCTCCAGAGCAGCAGAAGCGTCCAAACCTCTATCTGGGTTCTGTCAAGTCGTTACTGTCTCCTTCAGACTCTTCTGTAGCTGCTACACCTGTGGTCACTCCAGGAGGCTCCACAACGCTGCAGTTCTCTCATCCCTATCAGAGTGGCTCAGCGGCTTCCTCACAGGTCAACTTTTCAAACACATCGCTCGTTTCTCCAGGAGCTCAGCCAAATACCGCAAGTCAGACATCTTCCAGCCAAAATGTGGCTGCAGCAACAGCAGAACCGTTCAAATCGTTCCGAGTCACGTTAGACGATCCGTGCTACAAGGTGCTGCCAGCGGCATTAAGACGGTACAAGATCAACGGAGACTGGAAACAATACGCACTGTTGGTGTGTTATGGAGACCAAGAGAGATTGTTGGGATTGGAGGAAAAGCCTCTGATCATTTTCAAGGAGCTGCAAGACGCTGGAAAACAGCCGGTCTTTATGCTCAGACATATCGAGGGAATGAAACAGACTGGAGTGGTGGTAGGAACTCCAGGAGGTGTGCTGTAGGTGGAACCACAATAAGCCATAGGAATAATAGGTGCATAGATGGAAGAAGAGGGGTTTTGTACCAGTGTACTTTGTATTTGATGCTGCGGATTGTATTTGATGCTGTGGAGTGTGTTATAAGAAGCTACGTTCATGGTAATACTTAACTTCATTTTGTTGGATTTAGTTGAAGCTCAGGGGCTTACAGAAACAAGTGGCCACTGTCGAAAATTGTTTGAAATTGTCTCACGTAACCAACTGTTCTGTTGTAACGTTGCCATTGTATGCCTGCAACATGGAGTGCATGTGATAATATCAGAAACAATTGAGCACGTGGTCTTAGATATATTATTTTCAATGAGAGCAGTCGGTCCGAACTTGTGTTGGAGCTATATTTGCCATTTCTCAATCGTTCTATTTGTAGTGTTTCTCTTCAGTAGCTTCGATTCGTTGAGCTAAGATCTTGCTGCACTCAAGACTGTCACTGGGATGGAATCTCTAATACTCACCAACTGCTAAATACACTGTGTAAGGAGCGTCACACTAGACTCGGATAATACCGCCAGATATTACTGTTCAGGTATACACCCCTGCATTATTCGCTTGCTCTTGGACTGTTCGTGTGTCATCTACCACCAAAAAGCAATCAAGTGCTCCATCCAACTGGGCTTACTTGACTTGCCATATATTACAGTTAATCCAACTCATCACCCTGTCACACCTCAACAACACTCCCAACTAAAACATGCAGCTCTAACTATTCCCTCTACTAAAGCCCAACAACCACCCCAACACACCTCAACCCTCCTCAACACGTTCCCCACATTATCAGCACACACGCGTCGCGTCTCGGACTCGTCTGATCGTGTTCATCTGATAACTCAATTCGTTTTTTGACGTTTGACCGTTGCTTATCGTGATGTTGCTGTTGTACCGAGGTTTCGGTGAGGTTGTGGTTTTTCAGTTGTGATGTTTCGGTCTACAGTGGCGATAATCTACAATACTACTTTCTTGTACTACGATTTGCCCACACGGGATGTAAATATGATAATGTAATTATGCTATAAATAATGCAGTGCTCTAGGAGCGTGCTCTACCGAGCCATGTTCTGTTGTCTGTTGTTGTATCCTTCTATCCTTAAACCATAAACGACTCTCCGCATCCACACTCGCCCTTGGAGTTGGGGTTTCGGAAAATGAATCGCGACGACAGCTTGTCGTCGAGCCAGTCCATCTCGGAACCAATGATGCTGAACAGCGCCTTGGAGTCAATCAGCACTCGAACGCCGTCCTGGACAACCTCCTCGTCGAACTTGGCAGGCTTGTCAACGTAGTCAATGTGGTAAGTGAGACCGGAGCATCCTCGGTTTCGCACACCGATTCGAATGAGCTTGGGCTCGGGCTGATCGAGAAGAGCCTTGAGATGCGAAACGGCTGTGGGCGAGAGAGTGATGACGGCCTTTCGAGGTCGCAGTTTTCGGGTTCGCTTAGCGGCAGGAGCAGGAGCAGCTGCGGAGGCAGTTGATGCAGCGGATGCAGCGGCCTTGGGGGCAGCAGCGGGAGAAGGAGCGGTGGTCTTTGTGGCCGGTCGGAATGCAAAGGGAGTGGTGGCTCGAGACTTGTCCTGTGTGGTGGGGAATTTGAATGCAAAGGGTTTGGGGGTTTCGATTTTCTCGCTCTTGGCGGCGGCATCGAAGCGGGGCAGCTGATGTCGAGCCCATGTGAAGCCCTGGGGCTGCTCAGAAGACTTGCCGGAGTTGTCGCTCTTGGAAGAATGGTATGAATTGGGGTTGTTGAGCATGAAGGGGGTCATGGCGGGAGTAGACCGCTCGGCGGTCTGGAGGAATCGCTTGCCCACTGTCAATTTGTTTCGAAGTGACATGGTGTATATGTTGTGTATCTTGTTGTGTTGTGTTGTGTTGTTAGGTCTGTTTTCTTGTTGGCGGGAACCTTTGCTCTTATAAATCTATACGTGTGGAGGTTAAATACCTTCGGGTCCGCCCCGGGGAGTGTGTTGGGAGAAGAAGCTTACCTTTGAGTGCGCTGTGATTGGCTGGATTTAGGGTTTGCGAACACCTCCCTTTAAGGTTCCCCATAACTTGTGACGTAAGAATACTGGTTATGGAGACCAGGATTAGTCAAACAGGAGTCATAGAGGGGGGTTTCAGGTGGGATCTGCTTTATTATGTTGTTAATCAGTTTCTCTTTGATTCTACCAGGTTTTTATCCTACCAAATCCCCTGCTCGGTCCACCCGAGACGTCCCCTTGAAAAACCAATCACACAGCCGTTATATGTTTTTCTCCGATTAAGGTTTCGGAAATGACTCTCTCGGTAGAAAGATCTTGTGACGACTCATGAGGGCGGCTGTCTGAGATGGTTGTGGTCACGTGACAGGTTAAATTTACATGGTCACGTGTTTGTTTCCATCACGTGACGTTTATTTTGCCTCCTTTTCCCTTATTGCTCTGTCTTCCATTGGTCCGATGCTCGGTGACTCTGCCGATGCATCACATGACCAGGCCAGTAACCGATGTGTCTCGTTTTTTGTGCGGCTTTGTTTTTCAGGGCAAGGCTAACGGTGTTAATAAGACGATCATTTGGGGCCTGAAATGGTGTTTGTGTGCTTGTAGAGTCACTATTTGGGCCGTGGAAGGTCGTGGAAGGATCTATTAGTAATGGTGATGACATCAGTGTATATATCTGCGCTCTCATTGGCTGTTGAAATGTTGGGGTAGCTGCGTAATCAAGGAAACAAGGTTTGGTATATAGATGCTGACAATTGAAGACGAGAAGGGTAAAGAAGATACGAGAAGTTAATTAAATGACAACAAAATAAATGACTGGTTTTGTTGAGATAATTGAGCCGGTATTACTCCATATAGAGTAGTATTGAATTAGCTCGAATCTCATTGGACGACGCAAAACGTGCATTATCTCAAGGCGCAGGTCATCAGATGCTTTACATAATATTACATGTGGTTACTGATGGCACGGTCATACAGGCACCAACTTTATCGCCGCACCAACGTTGAAGAGAGGTGGCTGAGACCTGGTGTTGTAGTGGTATAGTTTGAGAGCAATTGATATTGTACTTGTAGATTGCTATGAATGGGCTGATTTGGTTATGGGGTTTACAGATTGAACATCTAATCATGAAAGAACATATGCATGATAAAGAACAGGCCATCTAAGATCAGAGTTGGTCATTGTAAATGCATGTGCTGGTGGCTACCCTTCAATAGTGACCTGATTATACTGCATTGTGACTAACGAGTGCCTGTAGAATTATCACATTGCTTTTGGTATTTTTCTGGGCATGCCTTGTCCATTGAGTATACTCTCAGGCACTATCTCTAAGGTGCCTTACTATGCCTCACTTTAGACTGCCTTACTGTACAGTATATACATGCCTTCTGGTCCAATACATTAGACGTGCTTTACACTGTTCTTCTGGTTCTTCTGGTTATTCATCTTTGAAGTTGCTTCAATTTCATGAATAGTTAGCATCTTGAACACCAGATGACTTATTAACACGACCTTGACCGTTGAAAAAAGCAAAAAATCTAGAAAAAGCAATTAAATCCTGGATTACAGGAAATCAATCAAATACCACGCCAGTCTTTGTCAGTCACGTGACACCCACCTTTGAGCCACTTTCGAGCCGTCTAGAGCCAAAAGCTTGAGGGTTGTATCTCCGTTGGTACCTGATGGAAGAACCTTGTTGAATGGAAGTCGAGATTTAGTGGGTGACCAAGTGGGTAATTAAGTGGTGTGAAACTAGTCTGGTTTGTATTAATTGAAGATTCTTACTAACTATAGCGTACGGGAATTATGATTAATAAGTCGTAAGTGCCATTTTCCAAAGATCTGGTTGCTAAGATGATGCTTCGATGTAACCCTGCGTTTGATGCCGTGAATTTAAAGTGGATCAATGATCGTGGAGAAGAGAGCATGTTAGAACAGAAGATGTGCCATAACATAAGTACCAACAGATACTTGTATAGGTAATTTTACAGTGATTTTTTCTATGAAATGACAATAACAGTGGAAAAACAGTCTATATCTTACTATCATATGTCTGGGTGAATGGCAACTCTGGGGATGTCTGTAGATCACCAAACTCTGAGCATAACCTCCTCGTCTGAAAGTAATGTAGCATCGAGATAAATCCGAAATAAATGGAGAAAGTCGCAAATAAATGTATTAAAATAATCCAGAAACATGTTTTACACACTCTGTTCTCTTTTATTGAAATATTTTTGAATAATATCACATTTGCTACCGCTAAACATCTCTCTGACCTGTGATGTCATCTTGCACAGAGTCCACACCTTAACCTTCCAGCCAATATGCCCACCCTTATCTCAATTTCCCTCGTAGAAGAAACATATAAAGACCCCCGTAATCCCCTCGTTCTCCTCTACACAGCCATCATGTTCTCTACTCTCCTACTGGCCTCTGTGGCCTCAGCAGGAATCGTTCATCTGCCTCTTTCCACTCGACCTCTCTCTGCCAACCCCGAGCTTGCAGACCATCTTACCAAGCGGTCTTCTATTGGTCATGGTGAACAGCATAAGGGTGCTGTTTTCTACGAAGCTATCATTCAGCTTGGAACTCCTGCTCAGGATGTGAGTGTGTGTTTTGATACTGGTTCTGGACACCTCTGGGTGCCTGCCAAGAACACCACCTCTTGTACTGAGAATCACTGCCATAAAGACGGTATTTTTGATATTGAATCTTCCACTTCCTGGAAATACAGAGGTCAAGAAAAAGCCTGGGGAGGTGATGGTATCTGGGGTAACGAGACTGTATCTTATGCAGGCCAGACCCTTGACGACTTCAAGCTCTGGGTAGCTACCAACACTATGGCCAACAACTATGGAATTTTTGGTCAGTGTCGAGATACCGATCCTGATCCTTCCACCAACTTTTGCCAGGGTTTGGCTGCTTCTGGTAAGATTTCTCGTGCTGTGTACTCTCTTAACGCCGAGGAGCCCATCACCATCTTCAACCAGATCAACCCTGAGGAAAAGTGGAAGCGAACCATCAACAACGTCTACTACGGTGGATACGACCGAAAGAAGTACGAGGGACCTCTGACTGCCATTAATGTCACTCGTCTGGGTACTTACCATATGCCCTTTTCTGGTTTCAAGATTGATGGAGAGAAGGACACCAACCCTACCAAGTACACCATGGTGCTTGATACTGGAGGAATCACTCTCGTTGTGCCTAACAAGACTATTGGAGCTATTGCTGAGAAGCACGGAGGAAAGTGGGCTCCTGAACACAACAAATATACCGTTGCCTGTGATGCCAAGCCCGTGCTTACTTATCTCTTTGGTCATACAGAAGTTGATGTGGATATGGACCAGTTTATCGTCAAGACGCAGAAGGGAGACGCGTGTATCTTTGATAAGCTTGATTATGGAAAGGATAACGAACTCCAGCTTCTCAACGGACCTCCTTTGATCTCCAAGATGATGGTTATCTACGATAACGACCGAGGCCAGATTCTGGTTGCCAAGGCCAAGTACGGAGGTGAAAGCGAGGTTGTGGAGATTGACGGTGATATTCCTGACGTTCTTCAGTACGATGATTACCTGAAGGAGCAGCACTAGTATTTATATAATTAACAAGTTTAATCGTGTCATCATTTATCATATATACGGAATGCTACAGTAGCTACTTGACCAAAGGAGCAGTCTCCTTCTTGAGCCACTCCTTGACCTCTCCCTCAACCAGAGGCTCAATCTCCTTTCTAACCAGAGCATGGTAGTTGTCCACCCACTTGATTTCAGACTCCTCAAGCATAGACACATCAATGAGCTTATGGCACAGAGGAACTCGAGTGATGGTATCAAAGCCAAGGTACTTCTTTCCTCCAAAGTTCTCCCGGGTCTTCTTCTCCTCGCACACAAGCACAGACTCGATTCGAATACCGTACTCTCCGTCCTTGTAGTATCCAGGCTCGTTGGACACAACGTTACCAATCTCCATGGGGAAGTCTCTGTAGGCAGGTCGGAATCCAATACCAAAGGGACCCTCGTGGACGTTCAAAAACGCGCCAACTCCGTGTCCAGTGCCGTGTCTGTAGTCCAAACCGTACTTCCACAGGTACTGTCGAGCGAGAATGTCAAGAGCAAAACCAGTAGTTCCCTCAGGGAAAACAGACTCAGCTAGAGCAATATGGCCCTTGAGAACCAGAGTGTTGGCGGTTCGCTCCTCTTCACTGGGAGTGCCAAAATGCCAGGTTCGAGTGGTATCTGTAGTTCCCTCAAGGAACTGAGAACCGGTATCGGACAGATACACCTGAGAGGGGTCCAGAATAGCAGCCTTGGGCTTCTCAGGAGCATAATGGATGATGGCAGCGTTAGGACCGACGGAAGAGATGGATTCGAAGGACAGTCCTACAAAATTAGGCTGCTTTTCTCGGAATTCAACCAGTTTGGAAGCAGCATCAACCTCATCGAGTTTGTCGGGGTTACCAGCATCGTAGACACCCTCCAGCCAGCAGAAAAAGTCGCACAAAGCAGCACCATCCTTGAGATGAGCAGTTCGAGCTCCCTGCTGCTCAGTCTTGTTTTTCACAGCCTTGGCTTTGAGAACAGGACTGGTTATTTGAGTATACGTCTTGTGCTCGTTCTTGAAGCCTCCCAGACACTCGACCAGAGCCCAAGACGAGTTTTTGGGCACAAACACAAGCTTATCGGGATGAGCAGCGTCTCCCAGCTTCTTAAAGTCCGCAAAAACCTCGTCGTAAGGCTTGAGGTCAATCAGACCGTCCAGATGCTTCTCACACTCGGCGGTGATCTTCTTGGAGTCACAGTAGAGAGTGGTGTAGTTTGGAGTGACGATTACGTATCCAAAGAAAACAGGGTTGTAGGGAATATCACTTCCTCTCAGGTTGAGAAGCCAGGCGATCTCGTCGAGGGCAGAAATGATGATGGCAGAGCCTCCAGACTCCCGCATCTTGACTCTGACCTCCTCGAGTTTCAGATCAAACGGCTTTCCAGTGTACTCAACATTGAGAGGGAAAGCAGGATCTCCAGGTCGACAGGGCTGTTCATCAAGCTTGTTCCACACAGTGTCTACGAGGTTGTCATGGAAACCGAGAAGTTCCACATGCGAAGTCTTCTTCTCGTCCACAACTCCTGCCTCTTCAATCTTCAGAGCAAGTTTCTTGGTGATGGCTTCAGCCTCCACAGCACTCACCAGACGCGAATCAACGCCAATGTTGACTCCGTGTTTCACAGCGTAGTCAATTGCGTACTCCTGCCAGGTAGGAGTGCCCTTAACGCCCTGTTTGAGCAGAGTCCAGCACTTTTTGTCGAGCTGCTCATCAGCCTGCAGAAAATATCGTCCATCGGTAGCCAGAGCAGCGGAATCAGAAGTAATCACTGCAGTGCCGGCCGATCCGGTGAAGCCAGAAATATATGACCGTCGCTGGTCACACACCGAAGTGTACTCACTCTGATGAGCATCTTCGGAAGGAACAATGTAGACGCCCAGATTCTTGGACGCCATGAGCTCTCGCAAAAGAGCGAGTTTGTCGCCGGCAGAAGCGGTCATGGAAAAATCGGTGGTGAAGGAGCGCGGGCGAGAGAGGTACGACAGCTGGGAAAGACGCAATCGTAGCATTGAAGAGTGTGGGGAGACAGGGTGGGAGATATATAGCCGAACTTAATTTGGGTGGACGGGAAACATAGATACGCCATAAACTGAGGGGGTTGGGGTGGGTTGTGATTAAGTGGGGGGTGGTAATAGAATCTCCGGAGAGAGGCGGTTCTTCAGGTGGTTTTATTTTTTCTCTACGGCTTTTGCTTGTTCTCTCTGATTACTCTCTTTTTCTGTCACTTTGCCCTACGATGCTAAGCTTCGGCTACCGATGCTTATCAGGGCTACGAGAAAGATGAAAGGTAAAGATTGCTGTTGAAGTGGATACTCAAGAAGAGTGGTTTGATTGATTGCCCTCAATCTGATTTTTCCAGTTGTATCTCAGTAGTAGTTAGATCACGTGACCTTCATGATTACAACTTGTCATCCCACACCACTTCATCCGGATCATGCATACAACTCAACTTGTTGAGTCAAACAACGCATCTCTTTCATACTGTATGAGCCATAAGACAACAGGGGTTATAGATGTTACCCTGCCGTAATATCCCTATAATATCCAATATCGCCTCTTGGACTATCGTACGCACGGCACTCGTGCCTCGTGGTCCATGCCGTGCCTCATGCCTCATTCGTCTTCCGGACTAAACATGCACGGCACTGTACGTGGCCACATGAGGAAAAGCAAGCGGTAAAAGTGAGGTTGAGAGAGAGGGGCTGTTTTGACGTTTGGGAGTTGTGTTTCAGATATTGTGGCTTGTTTGGTTACAGGTCAATTGTAGCTCTATTCTCCTTCTTATCTGACTCGTCAAGTCTCTACACTGATAGAGTTCTTGCCGACCTCCGTGGGCACACCTTGTTGTTTATCCGGTGATGCGGAAAAAATGCATGACGTCATGCACGGTGGAGCCGTGAGGGGTTTTAACGGGAAGTGTGGGTGATGTGTATATATGATTAGTAAGCGCTTCTGAGGTGTTGGAGGGTGTTTGAAGGGAGGATTGAACTGATGGTGAAATAAGAGTGTCTGGAAATTAAGAGACTTGATTGGGAGGTGTATATGAATAGAGAGTGGACTGGGTGGCAGATGGGGTCAGGTGCGAAAGCAATAACACACAATAAAAGTACTAGAGAGCGATAGAAACACTCTCAATTGATCACTATACCAAATCACACGTTCTTGCATTGGTTTATTCCAATTTTTAGATATTTTTCCACTAAATCAGTCATTCTGGCCTGAAGAGATACTATAAACAGCTCATATCTTGCTAGATCAGTACTACTCCTTCATACCACCTCCCCAAAACTTCAAAAATCTCTCTACCTCAAATACTCATCCAGCTACATCACTTTCAAGTTACCCCCCTACTCTCCTTCATCCTAACTAAACTCCCAACCAAACCCTAACAATAACTATCCATTTACTTCACGTTAGCACCCCATAAAACACCCCATAACCTCCGCAAAATAATATATATACAAAAACCAAGCCCACATCTCTCATCCCCACCCCATTCCCCACCCACTACCAACTCCCCACCATGTTTGACTACTACAATCTCCTGGTTCAAACACTCGCTCCAACCCTTAATCTCATATTAAGTTCACTCTCTGCATACCAACCTCCTGTACATATCACCATGTCCTCGGTGCCTGAAAACCTCGTGATTGTGAACGCCCACAACTCGGGATCACGTGATACAACCCCTCGGCCCGGTAAAAAACGCGACATCAAACCACTGCCACCGATTTCGGCCTTCAAATACAACTCGATTCTCGCCAGCTGTGAAAACGAGGCTCAAAATGTCACAGATTGTCTACAAAACATCGCTGCAAAGTACCAACACGATCTGTCATGTGAGGTGGACGAGGTGAAGAAGGCGCAGATCGAACTGGTGCGTCGTATGGGTGAAATCGACTCGTTATTGATCAACACATCCACCCAGATCAATGTCAACATCCAACAGTACAAGTCATCAAAGACAGCTCTGAAGGCGGTTGAAAACATCTCCACCCAATGTGAACAGACCTACCATCGCCTGGATTCGATTATTAATCACTTGTTTTCGATTGAAGAGAAACTACCCTCATATGAACGACTAGGACAAGAAAAAAGTCCCCACAAACAACACTATCCTGTGTTGCATGGATGGATGAGATCCAATGATCCAGGACCAAAGCCGTCGTCTCCTGAGGATATCGTGTCACGTGAGGCAAACACCAGCACAGATTCTTTGTCTCAAGTGCCATTGTCTAAACTCCAAGAACGGTCTCTTCAAACAGTCAAATCACACGACTCCACAGGTTCAGAGAGACCTCCTCTTAGCCAACAGTCATCACGTGAACGTGTACGACCTGTAACCACAGGAAACACCCAGTCACACGCGTCACAATCACGTGACTTCAACAGGCCCTCCAGCAGCTCTTCTGTCAATGAGAGACGAACCCTCAACACCAAAACATACCCCTCACTCTACCCTCGTCCCATGATGTCGCTTATGTCATCAACTAGTCACGTGTCAACGACTATGAGCCCCATTGCGCCTCAAACGCTCTTTGAAGAGGCTGTAGCCACTACTCGAGCTCCAAGAAGGATGGTGTCTATGCAGAGCATGCAGAGCAGACAGAGCCTTCATTCCGGTCATTTACCACTCATGGAGGCTGACTCAGCATCTACAGTGTCACGTGCAGCGACCATGAAGTCGTCGTTTTCGTTTAGAGGCATTGCCGACTTTTTGAAGGGGTCTCCCAAGAAGAAGATGTCTGCTGAGCAGAGGCTGAGGGGTTTCCTATAGAGATAAGCGGGATGACGTGATCTCGACATGTATTTATTTAGTAATGATTCTAACCATTTTATGGCATCCATATTGTAATTCTGAAGATCATTGATCCTTACGGCATGTACAAATGGTCCAAGGCTATTTCTGGATACTCAGAAAGTACATGGGGTAAACTGGGGTCGGTATATATCTCTATGAGAAACTGTAGGGTTTGAATAGAGGTGTTTTTTGCGTACTTTTGAGCTTCTCAAGAATGAGACACTGGAACGAGTCCTGCTCATCCGGAATGAGCTTTATCAACCTATAAATTGCTGTATGGGAGTCTTATCATCCCAATGATGACCGATTTTTTTGATTTTTGGTCCTCCGAATTATTTTTATTTAATCCGATTTTTCTGATTTTTCTGAAAAATACGAAAAATCACAAACAATTCAAAAAAATTATATCTCCCTTCCACGTAATCATACACTGTTTTGAGAAAAGATATTATATTTGAATACATGCAATACAAATACTGATATCATATTTATTCACTTTCCGGTCAAATTCAGCAAATCCCTCTGATTTTCAGTTTTTTCCATCCGATAAACCAGCACAAAACACTCTTCAAATCTCAACATGATTTACTGTATATATTTCCCATTGTAGGGAACACCCCTGAAACAGATCCACTTTTCTAGGTGCTAAAAAAAACGTTTTTTCCGTACTTTTGAGCTATTCCAAGAATGCGACACTGGAACGAGTCATACTCATCAGAAATGAGCTTTATCAACCTAAAAACTGCTGTTTGAGAGTCTTACCGTCCTATTAATGCCTGATTTTTTTGATTTTTGGTCCTCCGAATTATTCTTATTTAATCTGATTTTTCTGATTTTTCTGAAAAAATCAAAATAAAATCACAAACAATTCAAAAAAATCATAACTCCCTTCTAAGTAACTCTACACTGTTGTAAGTAATTTGGGGATATTTAAATAGATGCGATAAACACTGTTATTCTAATTTATTAAATCTAAAACACTTATATAACCTCTAGTCTACCGTTTCATGGCAACAAGGGTGCCGACAGCAGGGTTGGGACAGACAAAAGAGTCTCCAGTCTTAACGTAGACCTGCTGGCCGCCTCGAATAGGCTCATCGGGGTTGGAGCAGCTGTAGAAAATGCTCTGGCCGGCACTCTGAACAGTCAGCTGGTTTCCTTCACCCACAAAGTTCCAGACACCGTCTCGTCCCTCAGTAGGAGAAGCAAGATCACTGACAAGCAGTTTACCCTGGCAATCAGCGTACAGTTCTCGAGCCTCATTGTTGAAGCTGGGAGACACAATGTTGACAAAGTTGGAGCTGGAAGTCACATGAAAGTCAGAGAAGCCCTGGGACAGACCGTACACAATCTGGTCTCGTCGGATCTGAAGAGGCTGGGGCTCAGAGCCTCCAGGAAGAAGCAGACCAAGTCTGTAGGTTGAAGACTCAGCAGTGCAAGAGGAAGGGGGAGTTCCAGCAAGTGCCAGAGAAGCAAGAAGGGCGATAGTGAGCTTGAACATGTTTGTATAGTTGAAGGAGAGGTACCTCAGGGTTTATATAGAGCTGGGGAAGAGTATGAGAGTAAAGCCGTTAAAGCCGAGTCACGAAAGACGTGCATGGAGTTCTGATAATGGAAAGATTAAGATCACAGCCAAGACTTTTAGGAGTTGGGCTTGTTATACTGACTGTAAAGGGTAAGTGGAGGGTTTAGAGAAAGTCCGATTAGTCCGTGGAAGTGAGTGATAATGATACGGGGAGTTATTAATAGTTGTTTTTGATGGTGGTAGTAAGTATTTGATATGTTTCCTTTCGTTTTATCTTCGTTTTGGACAAATTTGGGAAATTTTTGTGGGAGCATCAAAATGTGACAATTCCCAAAAGCAATCAAATTCATCAGCCAAGTAGATAATAGTAAAAATTGGTGTGATTCACATAATATGTGACACTTTCATAATGGTCCTTGAAGTATCCATGCAGTTATCATCAATTCAAAAATTTGGCTCAAAAACGCCAACTTTGAACGTCTAGAAATACCATTCAACGTTACAAAGTTTGAGGTTTAAGTTGATTTCCGGAAATCCCAGACCCAAATAAACCCCTTAGTATAGCTCAAAACCCCTCAGGACCTCTCGTTGGCGAGATAGCACTTTTTTAAGCATATATTGTTCCAACGCTTTTTCGAGGTACAAATCGCGCTGAGGACGTGGCGTAATGGTAGCGCATTGGATTTCGGTTCTTCTGAACGACGTCCTCCAAAGGCTGCGGGTTCGAGTCCTGTCGTCCTCTCTTTTTGTTTAATTGTTTCTAACTTTTCACAGGATATGCGAGAGCTGAACAAGCCATTCGGGTGCTGAAGAAGTGCCACTCTTTCTTTTTCTTAAAGTGATTAGCTAACATCATTTTTCTCTTACTTTTTGCTAATTATACCATATCATTAATCATAATTCATTAAATATATACTGTCGTTTTTCCAGCTACTCAGTAGCCACTTCCTCCTCGGCCTCAGCAAAAGCCTTGTCACTAATGCCCTTGAAGATCTTTGCCATCTCTGTCTCTCCATACACCTCCTGGAGCCCTCCCTTTGCATTCTCTACCATGAGTACGAATTTCGGGTCAATAGGAACAGTTCCCAAAAACTTACACTCATACTGCTTGGCCAGGTTCTCTCCTCCTCCCTTTGAAAAAATGTTCTGGCACTCTGAGCAGTGAGGACACACGTATCCACTCATGTTCTCAATAATGCCGAGAATAGGAAACCCGATTTTCTTGCAGAACGACAGCTCCTTTCGTACATCTGCTAGAGCCACTCCCTGAGGAGTAGTCACGATAACAGCTCCCAAAATCTGGTTGCAGTATCTCAGCTCTTCAGCGATAGAGATATGTTCATCTGACGTTCCAGGAGGAGTATCGATAAGCAAATAGTCCAACTCACCCCAAACCACGTCTCTGATGAACTGTCGGATCATGGCTGTCTTTCTAGGTCCTCTCCAGACCACAGAATCTCCTCTAGAGCTCAGCAAAAAGCCCAGAGACATGAGACAGAGCTGCTTGGTAGCGTCTGTGTATACTGGAACCCATCCAGCCGATGACTGGTACACCTGTTTATCCTCCATGCCAAAGAAACGCGGAATCGAAGGTCCGGTAAGATCGATATCCAGAACTCCTACCTTCTTACCCTCAGCAGCCAGAGTAAGAGCCAGCTGAGTGGTAACTGACGATTTTCCAACACCTCCCTTTCCTGAGAGAACCAGGACGATGTTCTTAACGCCAGCTAGAGACGGAGAGGCGTCAGTAGCCGTAGAGTACATTTGTGCCATTTTGAAGGGTGTGATCTGGTGAAAAAATGTGCTGTAAGTATCTGTGTGTGTTTGTGTACGATAGAACGTGCCAACGCGTGTATCTGTGCCGTATGAGTGTCTGTATCTGTTGTGTAAGTCGTTCTGCTTATCACTCTTGTCTGCTTGGTAATGTCAGTACTTTTCATGCACCCTTAGTCAGAGCTGCATAGTGCAAGGCTGAAAAGCTCGCATAGAGTTATCTGATTTGTCCATGTCATGTGATTTAATTAGAAGCATTATAGGGGGCGGAAAATGAGGGAAATGAGTTTTTTTAAAAAGGGGATATACACAACTCGCCTCACTGAATCGATCTACACTAACTATGACCCTCCATTACCTCTCCATCGCTCAGCACACTGACCTTTCATTAACCGTAATTTCAGTTTAATTTCAGTTGACGAAAAAATCTGACAAAAAGTAAAAACATGAAAAAATGGGGGAAAAAAGAGGTGAAAAAAGTGAAAAAAAGGGTCGAATTTTTTTTCTCGGGCCACAATTGTTTTCCTCACACTAGTTCACTCCTCCCCCTGCCTTTCCATCCCGCCACATCACGTGACGCATGCACACGTGTTAGACCTCCTGGTCAGAACATCGCCAGATCTCCGAGTCAAAAACACACGGCACATGGAATACAGCACAATCGACCGCGATTTGACGCGCGAGGACTTTGTGGCGCTCGCCGAGCACCAGTCGTCCACTCCAGCGTCGTTTTCGCTCGAGGACAATGTCGTTTGTTACTTTGAGGGGCTTGTGAGAGTGGAGCTGATGCAAGAGGAGAACAAGAGTGAGGTGGCTGAGGGCAAGATCTATGTGCTGAGCAGTCACGTGACTCTGTGGTTCCCCCAGACGTCTTCCGGTGTGAACATTCCCTTTCAGAAGGTGCTTCTTCATGCTACTCAGAAGGGAGCTGATGGACACCAGCAGATTTATCTACAGCTTGAGGATTCTCCTATGAGTTTAGTGAGACCGTTCAGCCACAGCCAGGAGTCTTTCAGCGAGGTTACTTTGTCTACACAGCCTGATACGCTCATTGATACGCTGTTTGCAGCTCTTTCTACTTGTGCTGCTATGCATCCTGATCCGTCTGATTCGGACAATGATATGGGTATGATGGCTCCTGCTCTTGAGACACACCCCGAGGAGCTTGAAGGTGACCTTGGAGAGGAAGGAGTGGGAGGCTGGATCGCTCATGAGAAGATCCAGACGGATTCTATGGACAATGCTTCGTTGGAGGTGATTCTGGAAAACGAAGTGAGAGCGGGGGTTGTCAGACCTAGGGAAGGGAGTGAGGAGGGGGTGGGAAAGTGGAGGAGAGTCGAGTAACGAGCCACGAAGTGGTGAGTTGCTAGACCTGTTACATGACGAGTGACTTTGTCACTTGTTACGAAACCCGACACGAGAGTATTACATGATCCTCACGGTCTTGTGAGATGGACTCGCGTGTGTGAGATGGAAATCGTCAGTGGACGACCGGATCAACTACTAACTGTACTATACCTTTCAACAGGGATTTAATAGATCTAATTACAATAGAGGGAGTGTGTGTAGTATCAATATGACTCTTAGCAATGACTAACAGCTAGGATCTCAACACTTGTTATATGACCGTTATGTCACGTATAGAATGAATGCAAACGGCTCTTATCCAAACATGTTATATGTCTCGTGCCAAACACTGTACAAGTCAAGAATTAATATAGCTATGGCGGAGTTGTTACTACAAGAGGAATCTCACTAGCATACCGTTACATCTATAAATACCGAGTGGATACAGACACACTGTACTATGTGTGAAACCGTCGCTTACATGTATTAATATGTAACATGCGTCGTATCGATCTGTTGGGCTATCCAATGGGCTATCCTTAGTGGGTCAACAGTACACACAAAGGCTAGTGTAGCATCGATCGCGTTTAGTTAGCCGTATCGATCTGTGCTAGCGCGTTTGTAATGTTAGCGTACTGTAGTTGTAGCGGCGTACAGAAGGTGTGGAGACGATGAATATACGAGCTATTTGTGAGGAATTATTTTTTGTCATTTCCATACCGAAAGCAGAATATAATGCCCTTGTTAGTTTATACGCCGATGGATAAACAGCAGTTATTATTTAACGGCATACAAAGACCTTCCTTTTCCGTACAAGGACATCGTATTCTGTTACAGACTTGTTTAAGCATCATTGTATACAATAGCTCTACCGGCAGATTCACCTCTACAATTCAGGTTTGTTCGTAATAATGTAATATGGACCAGCCATTATAAATAAAGGGTGCGTTTGCGGTCGTGAGACAAGGAATAAATAAAGAGTGTGTGTCGAAGCTGAAGTAATAAATAAATAGTGTCAATTGACAGTGTGTGTGTGTGTGTGTGTGGAAGTGTCTGCTGTGTGTTAGGTGTTGTGTGTGTTGAAGTGTCGAAGTAGACGTGAATAGTCCAGTGTAAAAAGTCGTGATAAGGAAGTACAGAGAATGTCTTGAAAGACGGTTAAGAGACCAATGGTCAATTAACAGAGGGAGTACATATCCAATAAAGAAGTGTCAGAAAGACGGGTAATAGTTGTGTGCCCAAGAAAGTGGGTGATAGTTGTGTGCCCAAGAAAGTGGGTAATAGTGTGCCAAAGAAAGTAGGCAAGAGTGTGTACTGTACCTGGTAGCCAGCCCAAGAAAGTGTAGAAGCTGAAAGTGAAGTTCCAAACATAAGGCTGTCAACTTCAAGAGAACAAAGATTGTCAATGTGACAAGAGACCCACATCAGACCCACCTTGGTATCGTATTGCGCCCACCTTAGCGACGTAGACTTGTCAAAGATAGACCGATTTGTAACAATGGCCGTGTCTACCGTCGTTGTCCGCATCCGGCACCTGAAACAGATCTCTGTGCACTGCCGCATTGAGACATGTCAGAGTCATGTCTTTTTCCTGTTAGCGTGCCTTTACCATTTTTAGCGTGTTCTTAGCGCGCTTTAAATGATGGGGTAGTCACGAGTTCAGCACTGTAGAGAAAGTAATAGAGAGAGAGGCAACAGATCCACTGTTATACCTCCGTGTAGTACTCCACAACACTCAGAGCGTCCTCGTACATCTGACTCATCCTCCTCTGTTCCTCCTCGGATAACGTCGACCAGAAATCGTGGTGGTAGTCGCGTGTGAATTGTCGGTGATTGTAGTCGCTGTCTGAACTGAGATAGTCGCTGCTGATATCTGACTGGTCCGGAGACGCCAGTGACGTTGGAGAAGCAGGTGTAGCAGGAAGTGTGTCTTCTCGTGAACGGCCTCCTCGTAGAATCGTAACGGCTCTCATGTTGGGCATGGAAAAGCTTGCCCGCAGCTTGCGAGGAGCCACCTCTTCAAACTGAGGTTTCTTGCGGCGTAGAAAGAAGGATTTGAGCGACATTGTCGCGGTTGGTGTGTCGGATGGTTGGATAAACCCGTCAAGTACAGCGCCAGGCACCGCCTATATGTGTCTTTTGAGAGCATATCCGAAAGTTCTTGGTGTCTCGGAGGTGGAGAAGGCTAGTGTTGGGATTAGAGACAAATGGAGGCGGTAGTTGTCCGAATGGGACGGGAGGCGGTTCATTGAAATCGGAATAATGAGACGAATCGATTAAGAGTGGTTTCAGTGGAAAATAATGAATATCCCGCCAGCTACAAGACTTCCAGTTACCCGAGCTCCTCACACTCAAAAATAACTTATATGCATACCCGTGAGTATAAAAAATTAGGCTCCAGCAATGTTGATGTTATGCCCAGAGCGGCAATAATTGGGGAATAGATTAGGAGGGAGTTGTGAGAACGGAAAAAATCTGAGAAAATCATAGTAAAAAAGACAAGACACAAGAGTACGCGAAGATGTTTTTTCCTACTCTCTACGAAAATCCCCGCTCCCGTAAGACACTCTCGAATTAAAGTTTTATTGTCTGACACAGCATGTACAATGATTTTATTGCAACTTTCCGAAAAGTGTCAGTGCCAAACCAAAGGTACCGTAGACTTAGCAAGGCGCTACGCTTCCTCCGCGCCCACGCCCAGACCCTATCTCTTTGTTCCACTCTTCTGGAACCGCTGTCAAAAGTAAAGATTTGTGCCTTGCCACAAACTTTGCGCTGTACAAGGTGGCTTATGCGCAGGGCAGGCAAATTGAGGTTTTCGAGTCGAATATAAACGTAAAAAGAAATCAGACGAGATACGCCTGATATTGGGGGTGTTTGGATCCTTCAATAAAAATTTCACACCGTTTCGCCCAGGTGACATGTCACTTTTTGACAGCTCTCCACATCCCAAGCTGCAAGCACGTCTCGACTTTTTGGGAGTTTATTTGGCGTCTTGCACTGTGCAGCGCGTGTTTTTTGTGCTTTGCGCGAGCCAGTACAATAGCAAAGTCCAAAGTAGCAAAAAGCGAGAAAAGGCAAAGTGGAACATGAACATGACGACAGTGCGCCTAAATCTACAGAGCTGTAATTACAGTAATGGCGATATCACACACGGTACGTATTTTCTCGGCACTGATCAAAGATCGGCTTCCGTGCTGATCAGTGATAAGCAAACTCCTCCAGTGACGATATTGGTATATATTGCGCAAAAAGCAATCACGTGAGAAGGACGCCTTGCAGGGGTGTATCTTTCGAATAATAATCGCGCCTCTATCCCCGCAACCGAAGCGGGCCGTGTCACTGAGACATGTCAACTGAGACAAAACAGACGGACTAAAGACATGAGGCGTTTTGGACACTAGTTTTAGACAATTTAGACGGGGTTTGTGTGTTTGAGGTGAGTTTGTATCATCATTTATGACCCATTTGGGGTGAGTAATTAGGCCGTTGTACGATATGTACGATATGGCACTTGCACTAGAAATTTAGCAGCAGCCTACAAGAAGCTCTGTATGGACTGTAGGGTGGGCTTCGGAGTTATCATAACATATTAACACGTTGTGTAGGCGTTGTGTAGACGTTGCAGGGACTCTGGAATTACAGGTTCACATGCTATTCGTACAGCACAGATAATATCGTAATTACTTTTTCACTGACTATCACCATGGAGTGTGATTATGGATCATTTTCGGTTTGTCATGTTCTTAGTTCTTACTTTACAGACACTGCCTCACAGCAGCACCGCCTTACTTGGTGTACGCACAGCCTATACGGCGGAATAATATAGTGGATATTTTTTGTATTGTCCTGTAAGCCCTGCGTTTCCAGCGTTTTCGTGGACTAACTCTTTTAGTCAGCGAAGAATAGTGGAGTTGGGGGATCAGCGTCTTCCCGAAATGTCTCGTAATGATCAGCAACGGGAATAAAAAAATAACGTCCTTAATACCCGTTCCGCAGGCTGCTCCAGAAAAAAAAACGTGCTCAAAAAAAGCACGTCCTGTTGACACTCTCACACACACAACTGCATTAGCCACATGGATACATGAATCTGGGCTTCCGGAAGCCGATTCCCGAGTTCGTTTATCGTTTGTATACGGACGGACGAAAATACCAAGTAGGGTTAAGTAATTGGGACTTGGTTAGTCTTGGTTGGGAGGAAGCTAACCGTTGGAGACGTTTGGTAATAACCAGAAATTATCTAAGCCACACTGTAACATGAAAAAATATCCTCACCCGTTATGCTGTCAATGTTGATACTGTAACATGCTGCTGCCGCCTGGGGCATCGCAGATCCAAATTGTGACATTTTTTATTATCTTCCTCTTGACTCTTCTGGGTCAGCCGCTTCATTCTTGCCATGCATGCTGCACAAGATGCATCTACAAAGACGAAGACAGGCTCTCCAACAAGATGTATCATGCAGCGGCTACGTAAAAAGAAACCTGAGAGGCAGTACCTGGCAGTAACCAGGGCAGCCGTTAGCAACCACAACACCCTGGGCAACAGAAAAAGTACTTTTTACACATTGCTACAGTGTGATACATGTGTTGCCATAACCACAGCGTCTGCAGGTCCTCAACACATGCAAAACCAGCTGCAAAACCAGCTGCAAAACGTCTTGGCTGCGTGGAATGAGGGTGGCTCTTTTTGGACCGTTTCAACCCTTTTTGGGCGTTGGTACCCACTGGAACGCACCCCTGAGCCTGCACCGCTCTTTCTAAAACATGCATCTGATACAGGAACAGGCACAGAAGCTTGGAATGAGCTTTTAGCACGGGCGTATTATTTTTGTTTCAAAGATTACGCTAGCATGAGTATATTATTTTCTGTTTCAAGATAATCTGTTCGCCAAGTGAGCTGAGGTCTATCATAGCTTGTTGACACGCCTTGCCTTGTCTCACGTACAGGTCCACATGACATTCCACAAGCGAAACGAGTGGGGTTATAAGCTGATAATATACAGTGTGTTTACAAATGGTGAAGTTCAGGCGGATTATATCTCACAAGATTCGTTTTGAATACGCCTGACGTCATAGTGAAGACATATTAGCCGCTGCCTGACATGTTCAGACATTCTGACGTTTTCTGGAGACTGTCAGTCTTACATATTCTGACATGTTCCCAAGGCTAGAATTGTGTCATCCATAAAGATTCCGGAATTGGCAATTAAAGAGTTCTGTGTTTTTACTGTCAACATTCCCAGGTCAAGAGCAATTCATCTCGGCTACACTGAGCTATAATTGCTGGAGCTTAGTGGTGTGGTTTGCCTTGGGCAGTGCAAAACATGTAGTTCACACTTTAACCATGAACTGCTCCATGATAGAAAGGCAGTATACTTGTACATATCCTTGGCATAATCTCCTTTACACTGCCCATTTACCGGTATATACATCTCATATTCTCAAAGCAGACTGAGTTCAATATACCCCAGTTCATCCGGTCATGTATAGACGAACAAATAACTTACTGTTTAACATGAGGACTCCATTGTACTAAGCAAAAATGTAATATCATTCTGTTATGACATTTAACCTGAGTCTCTTGTGCTTCCAGTACACATCCAATGGTTACAGTAAGTACATTAACTAAATATCACCTAATTATTACCTCAGCATATCCTGAGGAAGCCTGTTTTCGTTCCCCAATTATAATTATACACAACGAGTGTCCTCGTGGCCCAATTCAGAAGCCAGAGTCGAATACCACATCCATGGTGTTCAAGTCTCATAGTGTCTACAGTGTCTGGTGACACTCAGCAGACACTATTAGCTCCGACTAAGCCGTCTTGCCAACCGCTGGATCTTCTCATCATGCTCTCCCATGGCCCTCTTGAAACCCTCCTGTCTCTGCTGCTTCTCCAAATCCTGCTCTTCCGACGTAGGAGGCAGTCTCTCGTTACCAAGATCCGCACTTCGAGCCTCCTCAAAAGAGGTGATGGCATCTCGGATACCCTGACCACCCAACATGAGGGTTCCCTGAGGCAGTTTTCCTCCAGACACCGCCTTGAGCTCGGAAACAGACTCGGACTCCTGTCGCAGCACGTTGAACAGCCGCGAAACTCGTCCAATGGCCAGAATCTTGTTTCGAAGCGCTCTTCGCTGATCAAAAGTGATGGTGCTAGCAGGAGCATCCGAATCGGTTGTGGAAGCAGCAGGCTTAGGCTCAGTAGTAACCTCACTGATACCGCTGACACTGTCATCGTCCTCCAGCTCTTCCTTGGTGCAAATGTTGAGCATGGTGATGAGCATCTCTGTGATTTTTTCTCCCACAAACGGCATGGACCACGTGAACACGTTCATGAAGTTGGGCAGCCAGTAGGGGTGTGGCGACGAGTTGAACTGTCGAATGTTCATGACGTTGTTCTCGTACTTGAGCACGGCGGCCTTGTTATTGTATGCGTCCAGGTAGTTGGGGGCCGAGAAAATGGTCATCACAGAAGGGAATCCCGTGCTCTTGGTCTTTCTGTACATTCTGTAGCCCGCGTCTTGAGCCTCATGGGCTCGGATGATGGAAAGCAGCCCGTTAGCTTCCAGGAAAGCACAGGCGGCATGGTACGAGTAGAAAAACGAGCATCCACGCACCGAGTTGTGCACAAAGTGCTCGTTACCCTTCTCGGAGCCGAAATCCTCACAGGGATCAGCCCACAGAAGATCACACATGATTCCATGGGTAGGAGGCTCTCTGAACCGGTCAATTCGACGCAGATCGTCTAGAGTGTGAAGCTCAGGAGAAAGACCACCATGGACACACAGAAACTGTCTGTTCATGATGGCAGCCAGAGGCAGAGTGCAGAAGGACGCCAGACACGCCTCGTACAGATGAACGCCGTATTTGTGAACACATTCCAGCTTGAAGGTGAAGTACTCGGTCAAATGTCGACACTCGTGGTTTCCTCGAAGCAGGTAGATGGAGTCAGGGTAATGGATCTTCAGAGACCACAGATACAGCACACACTCAACGGAAAAGTAGCCTCGATCAACGTAATCTCCCAGAAACAGGTATCGAGTGCTGGGTCCAGGGGTTCCTCCAACCTCAAACAGTTTCAGCAGGTCGTAAAACTGTCCATGCACGTCACCACAAATGGTAATGGGTGCATCCACCTCCAATAGAGTGGGTTCTTGCTCGAGAATTCGAGATCCAGCCTCCACGATCCGAATCGCCTGTTCAGCAGAAAGACGACCTTCTCGGTAGAAATGGTCCTTCAGAAACTCGAGATTGGGCTTGCCAGACCGGTCGAAAACCTCGTCGTCAGTGGGTTTGTTGGTGGCAGGAGCAGGAACCGACTTGATAGGACGATCAACAGTAGAAACCACACTACCGTCCTCCATGGTATGCTGGGTGAAGTCGATTTTGGGCAACGGCTTACGGTTCTGGAACGCCTTGACGGCGTTGGAAAGCTGGTTGGTGTCCATCTTGAAAGTCCTTCAATAAGCGGTGTGGAGTGATAGCAGCTACAAGCAACTAGTTTTATTCATACAAAAGTCGTGAGACGTGCTGTCAGAACTCTAATCGCAAGGGGTAACATGAGACTCTGGTGGCGTCAGAAACAGAGATACATAAAGCGGAGTAAGCGGAGATAACTCGTTGAAACACTGGCTATCCACTACAGTTTCCAGATCTTCATTATCTCTATCCAATCTCTACTTATATCTCCACTTTCTACTAGCCCTCTTTTACCCGGACGAATAACCAGGTGATAAGGGTAAGGGCAACCGGGCAGTGCGAAGTATTATCAAACCAAACGAGCAAATATTATATACTAAAGTGGAAGTAAAACTGCATATACGAGATGTACCGTTACAGAGCGCTCTCTAGTACATTTTTTTCTTTCTCTCTACAGCGCCCTGATGACAGGTTAAGGCATCTCGTTCCCCACACTTGCTAGGATACATAAATTCTAGGCGGGCTGTTTAACACTCCATAAACCTTAAACCCACCCTAAGAGTACCAAACCTTAACAAAAGTCGTAACTAATATTCACCTCCATATCGCGCTTTCCCAATTGGCTATTGGAGACTGCGCGAAAAATGCGGATCTCCACACGGAGCGTAATTAACAGCGTTACATGTGATAGTGCACAGCAATAATGCGTTATATCTACGGTTATCTACAGGGGATTGATTTGACACAGGTCCAGAATAATATTAATCAGCCTAGGCTATACTATAACTCACTGGCCACCTCGGAGTCGGAGCACAAGGTGGAGAGTGGATTCCTTCTGGATGTTATAGTCAGAAAGGGTTCGTCCGTCCTCAAGCTGCTTACCGGCGAAGATAAGTCGCTGCTGGTCCGGGGGGATACCCTCCTTGTCCTGGATCTTGGACTTGACGTTGTCAATGGTGTCGGAGGACTCAACCTCAAGAGTGATAGTCTTTCCAGTCAGAGTCTTGACAAAGATCTGCATACCACCTCGAAGTCGGAGGACGAGATGAAGGGTGGACTCCTTCTGGATGTTGTAATCAGACAGAGTTCGTCCATCCTCAAGCTGCTTACCGGCGAA